>JASFAT010000953.1:0-438224 GCA_031353405.1 Baronia brevicornis
GGCCTGGCCTGACCTGGCCTGGCCTGGCCTGGCCTGGCCTGGCCTGGCCTGGCCTGGCCTGGCCTGGCCTGGCCTGGCCTGGCCTGGCCTGGCCTGGCCTGGCCTGGCCTGGCCTGGCCTGGCCTGGCCTGGCCTGGCCTGGCCTGGCCTGGCCTGGCCTGGCCTGGCCTGGCCTGGCCTGGCCTGGCCTGGCCTGGCCTGGCCTGGCCTGGCCTGGCCTGGCCTGGCCTGGCCTGGCCTGGCCTGGCCTGGCCTGGCCTGGCCCTGGCCTGGCCTGGCCTGGCCTGGCCTGGCCTGGCCTGGCCTGGCCTGGCCTGGCCTGGCCTGGCCTGGCCTGGCCTGGCCTGGCCTGGCCTGGCCTGGCCTGGCCTGGCCTGGCCTGGCCTGGCCTGGCCTGGCCTGGCCTGGCCCTGGCCTGGCCTGGCCTGGCCTGGCCTGGCCTGGCCTGGCCTGGCCTGGCCTGGCCTGGCCTGGCCTGGCCTGGCCTGGCCTGGCCTGGCCTGGCCTGGCCTGGCCTGGCCTGGCCTGGCCTGGCCTGGCCCTGGCCTGGCCTGGCCTGGCCTGGCCTGGCCTGGCCTGGCCTGGCCTGGCCTGGCCTGGCCTGGCCTGGCCTGGCCTGGCCTGGCCTGGCCTGGCCTGGCCTGGCCTGGCCTGGCCTGGCCTGGCCTGGCCTGGCCTGGCCTGGCCTGGCCCTGGCCTGGCCTGGCCTGGCCTGGCCTGGCCTGGCCTGGCCTGGCCTGGCCTGGCCTGGCCTGGCCTGGCCTGGCCTGGCCTGGCCTGGCCTGGCCTGGCCTGGCCTGGCCTGGCCTGGCCTGGCCTGGCCTGGCCTGGCCTGGCCTGGCCTGGCCTGGCCTGGCCTGGCCTGGCCTGGCCTGGCCTGGCCTGGCCTGGCCTGGCCTGGCCTGGCCTGGCCTGGCCTGGCCTGGCCTGGCCTGGCCTGGCCTGGCCTGGCCTGGCCTGGCCTGGCCTGGCCTGGCCTGGCCTGGCCTGGCCTGGCCTGGCCTGGCCTGGCCTGGCCTGGCCTGGCCTGGCCTGGCCTGGCCTGGCCCTGGCCTGGCCTGGCCTGGCCTGGCCTGGCCTGGCCTGGCCTGGCCTGGCCTGGCCTGGCCTGGCCTGGCCTGGCCTGGCCTGGCCTGGCCTGGCCTGGCCTGGCCTGGCCTGGCCTGGCCTGGCCTGGCCTGGCCTGGCCTGGCCTGGCCTGGCCTGGCCTGGCCTGGCCTGGCCTGGCCTGGCCTGGCCTGGCCTGGCCTGGCCTGGCCTGGCCTGGCCTGGCCTGGCCTGGCCTGGCCTGGCCTGGCCTGGCCTGGCCTGGCCTGGCCTGGCCTGGCCTGGCCTGGCCTGGCCTGGCCTGGCCTGGCCTGGCCTGGCCTGGCCTGGCCTGGCCTGGCCTGGCCTGGCCTGGCCTGGCCTGGCCTGGCCTGGCCTGGCCTGGCCTGGCCTGGCCTGGCCTGGCCTGGCCTGGCCTGGCCTGGCCTGGCCTGGCCTGGCCTGGCCTGGCCTGGCCTGGCCTGGCCTGGCCTGGCCTGGCCTGGCCTGGCCTGGCCTGGCCTGGCCTGGCCTGGCCTGGCCTGGCCTGGCCTGGCCTGGCCTGGCCTGGCCTGGCCTGGCCTGGCCTGGCCTGGCCTGGCCTGGCCTGGCCTGGCCTGGCCTGGCCTGGCCTGGCCTGGCCTGGCCTGGCCTGGCCTGGCCTGGCCTGGCCTGGCCTGGCCTGGCCTGGCCTGGCCTGGCCTGGCCTGGCCTGGCCTGGCCTGGCCTGGCCTGGCCTGGCCTGGCCTGGCCTGGCCTGGCCTGGCCTGGCCTGGCCTGGCCTGGCCTGGCCTGGCCTGGCCTGGCCTGGCCTGGCCTGGCCTGGCCTGGCCTGGCCTGGCCTGGCCTGGCCTGGCCTGGCCTGGCCTGGCCCTGGCCTGGCCTGGCCTGGCCTGGCCTGGCCTGGCCTGGCCTGGCCTGGCCTGGCCTGGCCTGGCCTGGCCTGGCCTGGCCTGGCCTGGCCTGGCCTGGCCTGGCCTGGCCCTGGCCTGGCCTGGCCTGGCCTGGCCTGGCCTGGCCTGGCCTGGCCTGGCCTGGCCTGGCCTGGCCTGGCCTGGCCTGGCCTGGCCTGGCCTGGCCTGGCCTGGCCTGGCCTGGCCTGGCCTGGCCTGGCCTGGCCTGGCCTGGCCTGGCCTGGCCTGGCCTGGCCTGGCCTGGCCTGGCCTGGCCTGGCCTGGCCTGGCCTGGCCTGGCCTGGCCTGGCCTGGCCTGGCCTGGCCTGGCCTGGCCTGGCCTGGCCTGGCCTGGCCTGGCCTGGCCTGGCCTGGCCTGGCCTGGCCTGGCCTGGCCTGGCCTGGCCTGGCCTGGCCTGGCCTGGCCTGGCCTGGCCTGGCCTGGCCTGGCCTGGCCTGGCCTGGCCTGGCCTGGCCTGGCCTGGCCTGGCCTGGCCTGGCCTGGCCTGGCCTGGCCTGGCCTGGCCTGGCCTGGCCTGGCCTGGCCTGGCCTGGCCTGGCCTGGCCTGGCCTGGCCTGGCCTGGCCTGGCCTGGCCTGGCCTGGCCTGGCCTGGCCTGGCCTGGCCTGGCCTGGCCTGGCCTGGCCTGGCCTGGCCCTGGCCTGGCCTGGCCTGGCCTGGCCCTGGCCTGGCCTGGCCTGGCCTGGCCTGGCCCTGGCCTGGCCTGGCCTGGCCTGGCCTGGCCTGGCCTGGCCTGGCCTGGCCTGGCCTGGCCTGGCCTGGCCTGGCCTGGCCTGGCCTGGCCTGGCCCTGGCCTGGCCTGGCCTGGCCTGGCCTGGCCTGGCCTGGCCTGGCCTGGCCTGGCCTGGCCTGGCCTGGCCTGGCCTGGCCTGGCCTGGCCTGGCCTGGCCTGGCCTGGCCTGGCCTGGCCTGGCCTGGCCTGGCCTGGCCTGGCCTGGCCTGGCCTGGCCTGGCCTGGCCTGGCCTGGCCTGGCCCTGGCCTGGCCTGGCCTGGCCTGGCCTGGCCTGGCCTGGCCCTGGCCTGGCCTGGCCTGGCCCCTGGCCTGGCCTGGCCTGGCCTGAGCCTGGCCTGGCCTGGCCCTGGCCCTGGCCTGGCCTGGCCTGGCCTGGCCTGGCCTGGCCCTGGCCCTGGCCCTGGCCCTGGCCTGGCCTGGCCTGGCCTGGCCCTGGCCTGGCCTGGCCTGGCCTGGCCTGGCCTGGCCTGGCCTGGCCTGGCCTGGGCCTGGCCTGGCCTGGCCTGGCCTGGCCTGGCCTGGCCTGGCCTGGCCTGGCCTGGCCTGGCCTGGCCTGGCCTGGCCTGGCCTGGCCTGGCCTGGCCTGGCCTGGCCTGGCCTGGCCTGGCCTGGCCTGAGCTGGCCTGGCCTGGCCTGAGCCTGGCCTGGCCTGGCCTGGCCTGGCCTGGCCTGGCCTGGCCTGGCCTGGCCTGGCCCTGGCCTGGCCTGGCCTGGCCTGGCCTGGCCTGGCCTGGCCTGGCCTGGCCTGGCCTGGCCTGGCCTGGCCTGGCCTGGCCTGGCCTGGCCTGGCCTGGCCTGGCCTGGCCTGGCCTGGCCTGGCCTGGCCTGGCCTGGCCTGGCCTGGCCTGGCCTGGCCTGGCCTGGCCTGGCCTGGCCTGGCCTGGCCTGGCCTGGCCTGGCCTGGCCTGGCCTGGCCTGGCCTGGCCTGGCCTGGCCTGGCCTGGCCTGGCCTGGCCTGGCCTGGCCTGGCCTGGCCCTGGCCTGGCCTGGCCTGGCCTGGCCTGGCCTGGCCTGGCCTGGCCTGGCCTGGCCTGGCCTGGCCTGGCCTGGCCTGGCCTGGCCTGGCCTGGCCTGGCCTGGCCTGGCCTGGCCTGGCCTGGCCTGGCCTGGCCTGGCCTGGCCTGGCCTGGCCTGGCCTGGCCTGGCCTGGCCTGGCCTGGCCTGGCCTGGCCTGGCCTGGCCTGGCCTGGCCTGGCCTGGCCTGGCCTGGCCTGGCCTGGCCTGGCCTGGCCTGGCCTGGCCCTGGCCTGGCCTGGCCTGGCCTGGCCTGGCCCTGGCCTGGCCCTGGCCTGGCCCTGGCCTGGCCTGGCCTGGCCCTGGCCTGAGCCTGGCCTGGCCCTGGCCTGGCCCTGGCCCTGGCCCTGGCCCTGGCCCTGGCCTGGCCTGGCCTGGCCTGGCCCTGGCCTGGCCTCGGCCCTGGCCTGAGCCTGGCCTGGCCTGGCCTGAGCCTGGCCTGGCCCTGGCCCTGGCCCTGGCCTGGCCCTGGCCTGGCCCTGGGCCTGGCCCTGGCCTGGCCCTGGCCTGGCCTGAGCCTGGCCCTGGCCTGGCCCTGGCCTGGCCTGGCCTGGCCTGGCCCTGGCCTGGCCTGGCCTGGCCCTGGCCTGGCCTCGGCCCTGGCCCTGGCCTGGCCTGGCCTGGCCTGGCCTGGCCTGGCCTGGCCTGGCCTGGCCTGGCCTGGCCTGGCCTGGCCTGGCCTGGCCTGGCCTGGCCCTGGCCTGGTACCTGGCCTGGCCCTGGCCTGGCCCTGGCCTGGCCTGGCCTGGCCTGGCCTGGCCTGGCCTGGCCTGGCCTGGCCTGGCCTGGCCTGGCCTGGCCTGGCCTGGCCTGGCCTGGCCTGGCCTGGCCTGGCCTGGCCTGGCCTGGCCTGGCCTGGCCTGGCCTGGCCTGGCCTGGCCTGGCCTGGCCTGGCCTGGCCTGGCCTGGCCTGGCCTGGCCTGGCCTGGCCTGGCCTGGCCTGGCCTGGCCTGGCCTGGCCTGGCCTGGCCTGGCCTGGCCTGGCCTGGCCTGGCCTGGCCTGGCCTGGCCTGGCCTGGCCTGGCCTGGCCTGGCCTGGCCTGGCCTGGCCTGGCCTGGCCTGGCCTGGCCTGGCCTGGCCTGGCCTGGCCTGGCCTGGCCTGGCCTGGCCTGGCCTGGCCTGGCCTGGCCTGGCCTGGCCTGGCCTGGCCTGGCCTGGCCTGGCCTGGCCTGGCCTGGCCTGGCCTGGCCTGGCCTGGCCTGGCCTGGCCTGGCCTGGCCTGGCCTGGCCTGGCCTGGCCTGGCCTGGCCTGGCCTGGCCTGGCCTGGCCTGGCCTGGCCTGGCCTGGCCTGGCCTGGCCTGGCCTGGCCTGGCCTGGCCTGGCCTGGCCTGGCCTGGCCTGGCCTGGCCTGGCCTGGCCTGGCCTGGCCTGGCCTGGCCTGGCCTGGCCTGGCCTGGCCTGGCCTGGCCTGGCCTGGCCTGGCCTGGCCTGGCCTGGCCTGGCCTGGCCTGGCCTGGCCTGGCCTGGCCTGGCCTGGCCTGGCCTGGCCTGGCCTGGCCTGGCCTGGCCTGGCCTGGCCTGGCCTGGCCTGGCCTGGCCTGGCCTGGCCTGGCCTGGCCTGGCCTGGCCTGGCCTGGCCTGGCCTGGCCTGGCCTGGCCTGGCCTGGCCTGGCCTGGCCTGGCCTGGCCTGGCCTGGCCTGGCCTGGCCTGGCCTGGCCTGGCCTGGCCTGGCCTGGCCTGGCCTGGCCTGGCCTGGCCTGGCCTGGCCTGGCCTGGCCTGGCCTGGCCTGGCCTGGCCTGGCCTGGCCTGGCCTGGCCTGGCCTGGCCTGGCCTGGCCTGGCCTGGCCTGGCCTGGCCTGGCCTGGCCTGGCCTGGCCTGGCCTGGCCTGGCCTGGCCTGGCCTGGCCTGGCCTGGCCTGGCCTGGCCTGGCCTGGCCTGGCCTGGCCTGGCCTGGCCTGGCCTGGCCTGGCCTGGCCTGGCCTGGCCTGGCCTGGCCTGGCCTGGCCTGGCCTGGCCTGGCCTGGCCTGGCCTGGCCTGGCCTGGCCTGGCCTGGCCTGGCCTGGCCTGGCCTGGCCTGGCCTGGCCTGGCCTGGCCTGGCCTGGCCTGGCCTGGCCTGGCCTGGCCCTGGCCTGGCCTGGCCTGGCCTGGCCTGGCCTGGCCTGGCCTGGCCTGGCCTGGCCTGGCCTGGCCTGGCCTGGCCTGGCCTGGCCTGGCCTGGCCTGGCCTGGCCTGGCCTGGCCTGGCCTGGCCTGGCCCTGGCCTGGCCTGGCCTGGCCTGGCCTGGCCTGGCCTGGCCTGGCCTGGCCTGTGGCCTGGCCTGGCCTGGCCTGGCCTGGCCTGGCCTGGCCTGGCCTGGCCTGGCCCTGGCCTGGCCTGGCCTGGCCTGAGCCTGGCCTGGCCTGGCCTGGCCTGGCCTGGCCTGGCCTGGCCCTGGCCTGGCCCTGGCCTGGCCTGGCCTGGCCTGGCCTGGCCTGGCCTGGCCTGGCCTGGCCTGGCCTGGCCTGGCCTGGCCTGGCCTGGCCTGGCCTGGCCTGGCCTGGCCTGGCCTGGCCTGGCCTGGCCTGGCCTGGCCTGGCCTGGCCTGTGGCCTGGCCTGGCCTGGCCTGGCCTGGCCTGGCCTGGCCTGGCCTGGCCTGGCCCTGGCCTGGCCTGGCCCTGGCCTGGCCTGGCCTGGCCTGGCCTGGCCTGGCCCTGGCCTGGCCTGGCCTGGCCCTGGCCTGGCCTGGCCTGGCCTGGCCTGGCCTGGCCTGGCCTGGCCTGGCCCTGGCCTGGCCTGGCCTGGCCCTGGCCTGGCCTGGCCTGGCCTGGCCTGGCCTGGCTGGCCTGGCCTGGCCTGGCCTGGCCTGGCCTGGCCTGGCCTGGCCTGGCCTGGCCGGCCTGGCCTGGCCTGGCCTGGCCTGGCCTGGCCTGGCCTGGCCTGGCCTGGCCTGGCCTGGCCCTGGCCTGGCCTGGCCTGGCCCTGGCCTGGCCTGGCCTGGCCTGAGCCTGGCCTGGCCTGGCCTGGCCTGGCCTGGCCTGGCCTGGCCTGGCCTGGCCTGGCCCTGGCCTGGCCTGGCCTGGCCTGGCCCTGGCCCTGGCCTGGCCCTGGCCTGGCCTGGCCTGGCCTGGCCCTGGCCTGGCCTGGCCTGGCCTGGCCCTGGCTGGCCTGGCCTGGCCTGGCCCTGGCCTGGCCTGGCCTGGCCTGGCCTGGCCTGGCCTGGCCTGGCCTGGCCTGGCCTGGCCTGGCCTGGCCCTGGCCTGGCCTGGCCTGGCCTGGCCTGGCCTGGCCTGGCCTGTGCAACTCTTGGCCCGGCCCTTGGCATGGTACAATATCTTGCACTGAACTAAACCTTCAAAATTTTCTGTTCACCTTAACGTAACGTACTTATAGCGCCATCTAAGGAAAAGTTGTATAAATATTGATATTTTATTTCATAGAATTAAAATTGTGAAATGTATTTACAGTTTCTAGCGATAGATCGCGCTACTAATACACGTTCATATATGTCTTGGAAAATAAATGTTTTTTTTTATTTGAGTGCATATGAAATCTTCTGTAGATCGGTGTTTAATTTATGTTACCGATTCAACTTTGGACTTTAACAAAATTAAACGTAAATATTGTTTTTTTATTATTTGGTTTTTTCTAATATTTCAATTTCATATTTTTTTTTTGATCCGAATGACATCGGCATGACATTGACATTTACATATTTGGTTACGTTGTTCTTTAAACATCATTGCTCCGCAGGGATCCGGTGACCGTCGGCATTGTTCCAGGCAGTCTCACACACTATGGCATCATAGCTTTATCAGCGTGAGCACGAATGTTAATTCAGCATTTATATCTTTCTTTCGTTCAATGGTTTCATTTGATTTATTACTTATTTCATCACTTGAAGTACTGACTGCTGTTGTGTATAGCACTACGCGTGTTCAATACTAGAACTAAGTTTTTAATGTGATTGCATAGTGAGCTATGTATCTAAAGATAGCATTGTTTTGCAGAGTGATGTTGGATTATCGAATTTAATATATGTAATCCGCGGGTCCACTGTATGTCGATTTCAGTTAGCCTGATGTAGTGTTGTGTTAGTAAAATTGCTTCAAGAGGAGATCATACTACATGTTATTTTTTTTAAAGTAATACTCGTAGCCTTAATTTCTCTATATCTATAAAAAAGCCCATTTTCACATGTATTTCTGTTTACATTGACTAAAACACTGGTTTAAGTGTTAAAAAAAATTCTAGTCATCTAAGCTAATGACATACTAAACATATTAATACTATCCATTGAAAAGCCAATGACTGAATGGTGCCCGTTTATTTTTTCTTGTGTGAAGGAGTTTATATATTAATAATCACAGTTATACAAAAGAAAAGCACTAGTACATATAAATTGTTATTTACCTTTGGCCCTCTATTTGTATTTTCATGTACTGTATCTGGGTATATATACTGTACGGGAATATATAATATAATATAATCAATGTGAATGGCTTCGTAACTTTGTTTCAATCTTTAATTACTACAAATGACTATAATTCTGTGTTTCTTAATAAAATTGTTAATAATAAATAAAAAGAATAATACAGCTTGTTGTTTGGATGTATCCGCATGTGACGTGGCTGTTGTTGCGCATTAGTTTCCGGGTGGGAGTCTGCAAGATCTTTTATTGTCATCTGATCATCATCTATAATCTGTGTTATGACAACGGCCGATCCATTGAAGTATTTATGGTATCTGCATATTTCAATTAAGCTTGCTTATCAAACTCGAGATATATAATTATCATGGAAGAAATTATATAAAGTTTGTGTAGTCGTGCCTCGCCGCCGCTGTGCTCGCCGCCGGGGCCGCGGGGGCCGCGGGCGGGTTGATCGTGGGCCGCCGCATGTACTCGGCAGTATGAAGGTCAAAAACAAAACGATGCGATGTTGTTGTTGTAATAGTGGTGCTGGTGATGGTGCGGTGATGAGTCGGTCGGTAACAATGAAACTCACATAATTTTTGTTTTTTAAGATTTAATTCTAACTTTGGTCACAGCGCAGCGCTTAGAGTGTAGTCTTTATTTCTCTATCGGTTATCGTCTCCGTGTATGTGTACATTTATTGTATAAGTTTAATTAATGAACGGTGCGATTCAAAACTGCTCCCCGCCGGCAGTCGGTGTGGTCGCGACGTCCCACCAGCACCGTCCGCCGTCCACCGTCGGTCGCGCGGGGTGGCCTGTAGCGGGGGTGGGGTGGCGGTGATGTAGCAAGCTTGTACAGGTAGGTATATTTATACGGCGTATACTTATACGGCTCGCAGTTATGTGAAAGATAAAACCTAAATTGATACTTTATTTGTGCGCTGTCATCATTTAAAACAATTACAATATTTTAGCAAATTTGTTCGCAGCTCTCGTGCGCGTGTGCGTGTGTGTCCCCACCCCCCGGCCCGAACCCCCTCAAACGTACACGCACAGTACACGTGGTATTATGATTTCCGTATACGAGTACTTTATAGAGCACATAACGAGTTCCCCGACAGTGTGACGGGAGAACAGGAAATTCAGCAAGTTGTTTCCCCCCCCCCCCCCCCCGCCGCCGCTCCAAATGCGGTGGTGCCTCTCTAAATAATATTTATCACTGCAGTCTACTTGTTAGCGATACAAACACTTGATGGTGGCGCGTGCGGGGACTGTATGTAGTGACACACACACACACACACACACACACACACACATAGACCGCGCGCACGCACACATCGCCGAGGGGAAGTATTAAGTTCTTTCGTTTGCTCATTAATCATTCATTTAATGTTCACATTGAGGTTGTTATCGTAGCATTACACGGAGGCCGGAGTATCAATGAAATATGTGACTTCTTCGCCGACGGACTTCATTGTCGGCGGCCGGTGGTGCGCTGGTGGTAGTACTAGTAGTAGTGGTTGTTGTGGTGGTGGTGGTGGTGGTGGGAGGGTCGAGTCCCTTGATCTCGAAGGGTCCGCGGAACAGCGGCCGGAACAGGCGCAGGAAGGTCTGGTAGCGCACCGCGGAGTTCTGCAAGACAACAATCGACACGCTCAGTGTTACAGCGGGCACGAGCGGGGGCGGCGCGGGGGCGGGCGGTCGTGCGCTCTACTCAATGCACGAGCCGCCGTGTGCCCCGCGTGTCGCGCGCGCCATGCGAGCTCATGTAGTTTTTCACTGTTTCCCATTCGACAGAGTCAGGAAAGTTTGAATACGATGTTCTGGTTGTGACGTCGTGTATAGTATAATATAACACTACTGAACTGTACCAACATCTAACATCGTGTGAAACTGATCGAATAGGAACTATCTATTTAACATTAACATGACGTTATAACTTAAACCTGCTGTGGTGTGAGTGCGTGTTGTGTGGGACGCGGGGCGCGGGGCGCGGGACGCGGGGCGTGGGGCGTGGGGCACGGTGTGCGGGAGGGGGACGGCGCGTCGGTCTGTTGTCGTTGTTGTTGTACCCGCACGCGTACACACACACACACACACACACACACACATTATAGTACTGACGTATGTGTAGCAAACTATAAGTGAGGCAAGTTCGCAAATTGCAAATACAATTAGCACAGGGAGTGGCCCCGCGGGCGGTCCGCCTTGACCGCCGCTCCGCGCCGCGAGCCCTTCTAACGCGACCTATCGAACGTTATGTTTGACAGAAAATGCAACGCCGGTGTTCCGATCGCGCGGCGCGGCGCGGCGCGGCGCTGGGTGCAGCAGTGCGGTCGCGCACACGTCACGTGACCGCACACGTGCGGTGAGGGCGGGCGCGGCCGCGCGGCACACGGAGCTCCATCCCCATTATCTTCGGTCACTCTTGTAACTTGCCCAAAAATCCAATAAGTGAACATAATACCGCTTACCAGATTATATAATACAAAAAATAAATGTACTGACCTGTATGACGTCACCGATGACTTTAGTAGTCCGGATGAGGAGCGACACGGATGGCCCAAACAAGCTCCCCGGGAAGTCCAGGCTGACCTTGTTGCGGTCGAACACCGGGATGTCGTCCGGCGGCGTCGTGGCCCTCGGGCTGCGCGGGAGGGGTGCGCCCGTAGGCCTCGCGGGGGCGGACGGCGGGGGTGTGGGGCGGCCCCTCGACGTGATGCCACGCTACAGGCACAGGCACAGGCTCAGCGAGCGCTCGCCCCGCCCACCCCACCCGCACCCCGCACGCCGTGGTTGCTACTGTTTTTTGTGTGATTTGGGTGACACTGAGTTACGTTGTAGGAAACGGCCCCTGTTGTGAAGTTCTTTTATGTGGAGAATCGAGTGGTGTGTACTGATTGATTTGTGATTGTATTGTCCTCGTTCAGGAGGTCAGGTCCGACCCGGGTCACACTGGCGCGATGAGGAATCGACGAAAAACATCTCGGCAGCGACGCGCGCGCCCTATCGCCCCCGCAGCGCGCGGTACGGCGCTCTCGTTATTATGTCTAAATCCTAAGTTTCCAGTTTTGCGGCGGCAAATGTTATTATGATGGTACTGTGACCCAAACGATTTGCTATTGTATGGAATTATTTTTATTAGACATGTCATTAAGAGTTTCGTAACGAGTCAGTTGCCGAAGCGCCGAAGCGACGGTGCTACGGAGAGCCACGAGGGGAGTCCCGTCCACGCGAACCTCCGGCTCAGCAGTGCGCCTTGTTTGAATCTGGGTAGCCGGTTCCAGGAACATTTTTAAAATTCTAAATAAAATAATAATAACCATTGGCTAGCAGTCAACTACTAGCAGCGCCGTCGGTGATGGCCGATCGGCTACGTCGTTAGGGCTACAAAAATAAAAAACTAAATACCGTCTGATCTGTTTACTGTCAACTCGATACATACGCGCGCAAAATGTCTTCACACTCAGTGCTGCGGTCGCGGACGAAGCGAGGCTAGCCGCGGCCCAGACGGGAGGCGGGGCGCGGGGCGCAGGACACCATACCATCGACATACGTGACACAGCTACGTGAATCGTGCGGTATATGTGCACATGGGTTTGTGTGTGTGAGAGAGTGATGCTACGGCGTAGCGCGCCACGGCGTGCTACGCTAACTATGGCATCGGGCTGCGTGCTACGCATCGGGCGGGCCGGGTGTCACTATAACATTAACTACACTACACATCGACACTAGCGGCGCGCGGGCGCGGGCGCAGGCGGGGCGTGCGTCGCCGCGCCGTCACATGCGGTTACTGCACTACCAGTCCAGTTCAGTACAACATGTACACATTGATTCCGGTTCACACGATGCAGCACGCCTTGTCGTGTCACCAGACTTGTCACGCGGAGGTGCCTCCTCATACGTAATTATAATCAAATCAATCGTTATTATAATCAAGATGACTACTGGATTGACTCCAGCTTTACTTCGCGGAAAAAAATAGTAAAGGTTAAAAGTACTTTGCTAAAAGCTGCAATGGCCCACCGTTTACTGTACGAGGAAACCATCGTAACGGGGGGGAGGGGAGGGTGGAACGGATACGGATATAATATCGCTGTCCCTCCGCCCGAGCGTGCGCCCACTGCAATACACTCGGCCCGCACCCCCCGCACCCCCAGCACACCCAGGTGACGCTGCTGTCAGTTCCCTCGGGGGACCACCGTGCTGCTGCCGTGTGTTACCGTCGGCACACCAATGAACACATTTACATCGAATCGATCGCAACCTGTTTAGACACTCCCATTGTACACACACACACACAAGCAAACACCGAGGGGTTAATACAGCCAGTTGTAATGTACAACACCGACACTTATGTACACACAAATATATTCATATTTTAATGTTTAGTGCGAAACTTATCGTGGCAATATAAATAGTTAAAAGCTCAATTAGTGACTAGAGAATAACTGATACTTCCAGAGCACCCGAGGCGGCCGAGCTCGACGTGGGAGTGGGCGTGGGCGTGGACGTGACAAGTAAATACTTTGTTTGTTTGCTTTCAAGTGTCAAGGCTCAGCCAGTCCACGCCATCGTTTATTGTTGGTATATTTGTTCTCCCGTGTGGTGCGCGGACATGCCGTGCGCTGTCTGCACCACGCTCACACACACACACGTGTCTCTCTCTCTCTCTGTGTGTGTGTGTGTGTGTGTGTGTGTGTGTGTGCGTGTGTGTGTGTGTACTGTTGACCGGTGTTACCGTCGAGTCGGGGGGTGCTCTGTGTAATGACACAAAATACAAGCATGCAGTGGGAACACGGACACGAACAGGTGACTAGATACGTGCTCAACACATACGGTAGGGCTGTGAGGCGCGCCCCCACTCTCGGGTTGTGGCACACGAAGTCCGCTGCCATGCCATGAAAGGTGCGATGCAGCGCTCGAGAGTGGGAGTGGGACTCACGACACGACACACGGTGTGCGTGTATGTGTGTGTGTGTCGTGGATGCAGTGAAACAAACACAGTTAATACAAAGATATTTAATTATCACCATAACTCACCTAAATCTATTTACATATAAATATACAAAGAGTAGTGTGGCTGCCATGGGGAGGACGACCGCGGACTGTACAGGCGGCCGACCACTAGGCGGAGTGGGGGAGGGAGGGGACAGGGGGAGAGGAGGAGATGGTCGGAGTTCGAGTGCGTGGCCGCGCGCGGCTCCGGGCGGGCGACGCACTCAAGGGACCGTTGAGGCCGAGGTCAAGGAGCGGAGCTCAGCTCACGACTCTTCTTCGGAGGAATCGGCGATCTCAACACCTGCGCCGGCGCCGCCGCCTCCTCCCGACGAGGAGCCCGACAGAGACGTCACGAGGGAAAGGATAGAACCCAGCCCCGAGCCGGAGCCTCCCCCACCTGATCCCGAGGAGCCCCCCGAGAGGCCGCCCAGCAGGCCCGTCACGGCCTGCAGCTTGGGTCCCACCACCTGCGTGACGATGCCACTCAGCGAGGCGAGCCCGCCCGGCGCCGGGGGCTCGATGCCGTACTGCTTGTTCAGCTCGATGTTCTGCCGGTCCAGCGTGTCCACGAAGCGCGTCTTCGCGTCGATTAGCGAATTGAGTTTCTACAATAGATACGGGCACAGCGGTTACATTGCTGCGGTAGCGACAGCGGACGCGAGTGCGGGCGCAGTACTCACCCCGAACACGAAGCCGAGCACGGCGTTCTTGATCCCGAACTTGGCCTGCGTGGCCGCCTCCAGCTTGCGCTTCTCGCGCGTCTGCTCGTCCTCGGCCGCGTCCTGCACACAACACACGCTTCACTACTCGGCCCCACGCCACCCCACACCACCCCACACCGCTCCCACACCAACCCCTACACACTACACTACACACCTAACAACAAGCCACATGAACATGTCCCACCACCGTGCATTCAGCAATCTACGTGTTCGACGTACGGTCTCGTGGGGACGAAGGAGCCCCCCCACCGCCGTACCGCGCTACACTCCCATTCCGAAACAGACATCGATATTATTTTTATACGATTATCATCAATAGAAGGGAGCGGCCGCTCGCGCGCCAAGAGTCTTCGGTTCATGCAGCTCGCACTCAAGCTGTACTGAATCGCAGACAACAATTTTTTGCAACTGAGGATTTTTTTTATGGGATAGGAAAGCAAACAAGCAGATGTGTTACCCGCATCCGATCACCGTCACCAGCAGACATCCGCATTGCAGAAGCGTTATCGAACACTTTCAGAAAACTTTCAGTAGGCCGCTTATTTGAAAGTTACAATGTCGTATCGGTACCAAAACAACGCTGGAGGTGGTTGGTTCCACAGGTTAGTAAGAGTTACTCATTACTAACGAGAGGTCGACACACACCGACCACTGTAGACGGGGTGGACTCACGAAGCATGGCAAGTGAAACATGGAGACGAGCGTTAAGCTGATGGTATGTGGTCGATGAGTGAAAGTGGCGACGCTTGATATGATGGATAAGCAAAATACGTCTTCCATTGTGTGACGATGTGTACACAATAGTTCTTTAAGTCGTGCGCATAATGAACAAAGGTTAAAAGATATTGTCATGTAATTATCACATGCGGTATTGAATTCTGTCAATACGAGATCCACTCGTTGGTTTTCCGATCGTTTGGGATTTGTTACGAACAGGTGTGGGCGACCGCGGAGTAGTCCAATGTGTTGTTAATTTTTCACATGTTTTGTAAAATATCCGTGTATCTGCGTTTGAGTACAAAGTGAGAACAATATTCGTAACGTACTTTATACTAAATAAGTGTTCTGAAAAATGTCACTGACTTTGGACGCTTCAATTTGTTATTTCAAGGTATATCGCTTTATGTATTTTCCATTTTATCAACTAAAACAATTATTATACGACGTGACGTCGAGTATCGTGGGCCCAAACCACGCGCCGACGCGGGCGGGCGGACGAGCCGCGTGCGGGTCGACACTGGATCGCAACGCGTCCTCTCTTTCTGCAAGCGCCAGTTGGCTCGCGTGACGTAACACTCACAGTCGCCACATTAGAGCACACGCTCGCAATGTGGGTCGGCGGTCGGTCAGCGCACGCCGGCGTCGGCGAGCTGTGCCGACCGCGCGACGGTCACGGGGCACCATCACCCACACGCACAGACAGCGTGACCAAGCGGCTCTATCAACACATGAACTACTTATCCCGCGGCGTAGACTCGTGAGAGCCGGCATTCACTGTCAGCGCCGGCGCCGGTGGCTCGGTCACCACACTCGGTAACTCACTCACCGGTGAGTTTAGCCATCGAGTCCGACGCTGTAAAATGACCTAATTGTCTCATGAATGAAGCTACCGCTTTTGGATTCAGTAGTCGCAATTTGATTCACGCACTCAAGAGAAACTTTATGTAGGCCTACAATGTTCATTGCGGGTCCGGTTATCCGGCAAATCCGTCTTTTTAAAGTGTGACAGATGCACTTATTTTAAGGAAATAAAGGTGTATGTACTCTATAAAAATAATTTTTATGTTTTTGTTTTTGTGAGACAAAAGAAAATTCCCATTTCGCGTGCGCAGGAATTATGAAACCAACTCAGCAGTAACTCTGGCATCGGACCGTGTGTGTATATAGACACAAATTAATCAATTCGCCTATAGATGTGTCGCGTCCAATGCCTAAAATTTGCTACCCATCCGCTGGGTTCTGCAGTGGCCTGCGGACCGTGGGATGTCGTCTTTGTGTCATATGGTGTACGTGTATGTGTATGTGAGTGTATCGCGTGGATTGGGGTGCGGGGGCGAGGGGTCGTGGCTAGTCAAATACTTAAAATATTTAAACAATATATAAACATTTGTAGTTTTAATATTATAATCAAAAACACAGTAAGACACAGTGTGCTCCAAAATTGTGACATCCAGCGCATCGAAATATCACGGTTATAGCGACACTACCGCTCGCTCGTTGCTAGACTACCGAATAACAAACAACATAAACAATGTTGATCCATCGAATTAATTAAATTATTCCAGACGGCGAGGCCGTGTCGGCGGGGGAGGGCCGATCTTTGGTGGCTGGTGCATGCCAACACTGAGAGAAGAGAGTACCATATGGACCTGACGAACATTTCATTTGTTACTGTGTAATGTTTGTGTGTAGCTGAGGTGAGTTGCAACCGTGTCTAAGTAACATCTCCTACGGTAAAGTTTGTTTGTGTGAAAATATTATGTGATGAAAATTAAAAAACATGTTACATCGGAATAACTTGGCTACACACAAACACACACAGTGTAGATCTAAACACTGTGGTTCTGGTCGATGAACTTCAGGTCGGGGCTTTGGTACGCAGTCGGCGGGTGCAGAGAAAGTCGAAGTGAGCGTGTGCGATGATGACAATGATGTGTTAGCTGTATGCAAGTGATGCTGGTGAGGGCTGGAGGAGCCCGCGGCCGCGCGTTCGCTCCGCTTCGCGTGCGCGGCGCGTCGGGCGCGCGGACGTCGGCCATGGACGCGGGGCTTGGAGCCATGGCCTCAATTGTTTACATCGTTACGACCATGCTGGATGGTAAATCAGCAAAAGCTTTGTGTGCATTGCCGGCAAGCAGGTGGTGGTGAGACTTACGTCCAGAGGCTGCAGCGAGTTGTCGTCGGCGAGCTGGCGGCGCGCGCGGGCGTGCGGCGAGGCTGCGGCGGCGGGGCAGGGGGCAAGCAGCGCGACGAGCAGCGCGGCGAACAGCGCGGCGAGCGGCAACGCGAGCGGACGTGTGATAACCATGGCGGCGGAGTGAGCACTGCCGGCGACGGCGGCGCGGCGAGCGGCGCCCGGCGCACGGCGGGCGGCGGGCGGCGGGCGGCGGGCGGCGGGCGGGGGGCGGGCTACCACCGCCACCACCACCACCGCGAAACAGATGCGCCGCCGTCGATTGCCACACAACACGGAGGTGAGCGCCGCTGACTTATGAACCAGCGGCACAGTTCCCTACGCGACCAACTGTAAGGTGTCACACGCTCTCCGCGGGCCGACCTCGACACACTGAACAACTATATTACTAGAACTAGAACTACACAAATATATTAGTACAACATCATTGGACGCCGCCGACACTCGGTCACCGCGATGCACGTCGCAACATCCCCACAACAATTAACAAAGCACCTCGTTACATAATGATTATATTGCGACACAGATCACCTTGCCTGCAATATTAGGTCAGATATGTCTATGTCTGTATTATTACAAAATAACAAATAACATTGTTCAATCGAATAGTCTTTCCGAAGCTGTTGTTAAGGCCTTAAGGACAACAACGCCGCTCCACAGAACCTGCAAACATTATTGGATTCGAAGATGTTAATGCTGGTAGCCTATTGGCTTTAACAGCTTTATCGTATTCAGGGCCCGCGGGCTGAAAGCCCGCGGGCAAACTGAAAGCCCGCGGGCAAACCTGCAAACAACTAACAATAAATTACTAAGGAATAAAAGAGCACACCGTCGCGTGTCGTGTGTCGCTCACGCAGGGGAGCGTCGTTTGTTTGTGAGGTTAGGGCCGCTTGCGCGGGGAGGAACCGGGAGCACGCTGCGGTGGACGCACGACATGTGTCGACGCGCACTGCAGCGAGGAGACGCACTCCCGCGCGCCGGGGGACGCGAGCGCTGCCATACACGGACGTATATACAAATTAGCTGTTTTCATCTTCCATTGCTAATTCTTAATGCACTACATACGCTTTATGATTTACATAGCGGTTTGGCTCCACTGTATCTTATGAGTTTTAAAGCAAACATTAATAAAAAAAATAATATAACAAGTGCCTGCCGCGCGCACAATGTTGTCTGTTACGTTGAACTGTTTCCGGCAGGGCAGCGCGGCCGTGCGTCACGTAACGCGCTGGGACTGGTTGGTCAGCACACCGAATGTGTGTCGCCGGGTTTGTGTCAATAAACAATAATGGCGCGCCACTTGGAAGTGATCCACGGATGCACAGATCCACTCAGCTCGTTGCTGACCATCCACCCTGGGGACGGGGGACGGGGGACGGGAGACGGGAGACGGAACGGGTTGGGGAGCGTGCAGCACTTGTAGACGCTAGTCGCACACAAGAGGTTGCCCTCGGCGTGTTTCAGGGCGTACGCAGAGTGGTAACATTAACAATATTGTTAGCTGTGTGTAGCGCTCGCCGGCGACGCGTGCGACGCGTCACAATGGTCTGTGCAACAAGCGCGTGTTGCTGCGATTCTTTTGACAAAAAACAACAAATTTAAATTTCCCACATTATTATTTTTTAATTCTAATGAGGTTATGAATGTAGTATTACGTAAGTAGTGTTGTGTGTTTTACAAAGCGACACAAGAAATCACTCGTCGACAGCGAATTGAGACAATAGGAGTTATTGCTTCCCACGATGTCTGCAAACAAACAGTTCACATCGAACGGTTCACATGCACAGCCCTAGATCAAGATCTGTTACAATAACCGGTCGGCGTGGAGCGACACCTACACGTGGAGCGAACACCTTTGGGCCGTGCGACCATTTATCCCGATACGGAATCAAATGCACGACCCCTGGCTCTAACAGGAAATCTGGAGGTGCAGGGTCAGAGCTGTATAGCGGATGCTTTAACACCTCCCGGTCAAACTCTTCATTTTTGCTGAGTTTGTAGTCTAGCATTATCTATATAGATATTAATCAGTTCCGGGATCTTTCTCTCAATTTCTTACTTTAATATAATCAATTGTTGGCAGTAGGCGCTTTATTGCCGACTCTAATGTCGTTACAATTCTGTCCCCAAGTCCCCTAGTTTCTTCTTCTTATTCTATCTACTGCCATGGTATGATTTCCATCGTTTCAATGAAGTACCAGGATTAAGGAGTGGCCTTCGTGGCCAAGTCGTCGTGGGCGGCCTCAAGAGGCCTCCCAACAAACATGTAAAATGCTCAAGGCTAACAACGCCATTCTAAGTAATAAATATTCACACTCGGTACAAGAGGCCAACAAAATGTTTTGAGTTTATTGTTTTAGTGAACTTTTTATTGTAAGCGTACAATCTTACAAATACTTTGGTGTTCACAAAGATCATACACATTAAATCAGGGCTTGGCAGTGCAGTGCACAGTGCAGGCTCTCGTGCGTGCAGTCGGACTCCTCGGTGGAAAATTCCGCGACGGCGTGTGCGCGGACCGTTTGTCCGCCGTTTGCATTAGTTGGTGCTGTACGGCGGCGGCGAGGTCGTGCCACCCCTCCGCCCCCCCTCCGCCCCGCACCACCGACCGCTGCACACGAACGGCACCTTTCTAAGCCGGAGGGCCGGACCCTCCGTCGCTTATTCATCGTCCATTTACATTAAATATCATTATAAGCACAAAGTGTATTAGTAGTATGTACTTATCATGGAATGGGAATGCTTCGGCTCGGCGGGCCTGCACCTGACTACTTAATCTAGAGTTCTAGTTTTAAATTCAGGACAAACGAAATCGAAATTGATTTTACATATAAAACTGCGCGGGTCTCTGATCACGAAACTTGAGTTTATAAATAATGCGCCGGTACCACTGTGTGTTAACATCGCGGCACCGGAGAACCAGAGCACATAACTCTTCAAGTTAAAAACTCCCTCCACCGATAAATGGGGTGACGATCTGCGCCGAACGGCTGACAGAGATTGGAAGCATTAACCAAATGACGTGCGAAGCAGCTAAATGGCACGCTTTGGGAAAAGGATATATCCAGGTGCAGGTGCCGATATAGACCGTGGGCGCGTGGGGTCACCTACTAAGAGGATCGTGCGCAGGCGAATCCCCCCTACCCCCCGATATCTTGTATTTGCACAAGGAGACAAGTTGTCGACGGATATTATGGCAGCCCCGCGGCGGCGGTGACGGCGCGGTCGCGTTGCGTCACGCCGGCGGTTGTGTAACGGCGGCGGGCGGCGGGCGGCGGGAGGCGGCGGGGGGCGGTGGGGGGCGGAGAGGGTCTACATGATATATGTACGTACGTATATGAAAATAGATGTTGCAAATAACTATATTTTGTGTATGGCAAAATTAACATTCAAAATGTACGCAACCGCATGCAAACACTTAGCTAATGACTTGCGCAACGCCGACGCCGCGCGGCCCAGGATTTAAATGAAAACAACATTTATCACGTTTATGTATATGCATAACAATATAATAAGCATGAACTCTAGCACTAGTGGTTTTAATATGGAACTGGTATGTCAGTGCACACTGCCCACTTTGAATTAAAAGTAAACCTGCACGGTGTGAGAGTGGAACGTTCTCGGATCGAATCGGTGTAACATTTTAATTTTTTTTAATCTGACATTAGACTGTTCGACTTTCAATTATTTTGATTATTTAGTTAAGCCTTAATATTTAAATGTAGTAAATGTAAATGTATATGTCGTTACTGCGCCGTTTGGGTCGACTGAATGACACACTTGTAAAATGTATTATCTCCATGACACACATGTTGTGTGCGCGGCTAAACAATACAGAAACACAAAACGTCAACAGCCCGCCGCACACGCACACGCACACGGATGTTTGCGTGTATCGCTTACAGTATATTTTTTTATGGGATCGGAGGGCAAAAGAGCAAACGTGTCGCTTGATGGAAAGCAGTCAATGCCACTCATAGAAAACCGTGACACCACAGGAGTCACAGAGCGTTATTGCTTTTAGGTACATGTAGGTTTATTTATTGAAGGTGCCATTGTCGTATCGGTTCGAAAAAACTGTCGAAGCTAGCCGGTTTCACAGAGTGGTGGTGCCGTACTGCATCGCTACTCATCCACATGGTGGGGATGAAACATTTATTTCCGGTGAGTTTTTCGGTTGTGTAACTCGGCAGCAGGAATTATTTCAAACAATTCCTCGGAGCACTCAGCAACAAACGGTAAAAAAGGCTGAGAGATGAAATTTTTGAACCCACTAACTCGTTTCAGCTTTAATTATTCCAATATACAAGCTTATTGGTAACTGTACTGTTCCTTCGGTGTGCGTGATAGCTATCGGGCTCATATGTGACTCGATTTATAAAAATATAAGAACGGAAAATTCAGGAAAATGTTTGAAGAATATATTAAAAAAATATTATGAACGTCCCCCTGTTGTTTGAACGAGTTTTCCATTAATTCAATCGATACTACTACCAGACACACGCGACTGAAAATGTAAACCAGAGAGCAGTGAGCTGTGTGTGAGATAAACGACATCGACGAGTCGCCGCGCGCGTTGATGTCTTTTGTATGCGCGCGGTGCCACTGTTACAAAGTTATTGTTATATCTTAGTTCAGTTCAATATATATTCTCATCGCGATCCTTTACTATGCATCGTTTGTTCTTATGTTTGTGTGTGTGTGCCATAGTGTTATCCCAGACAGTCTGATATAAAATGGATGCCATCGACGTTTTGGAAACAAACGTTTTTAAATAGTAATCTTAAGCACTCAAAGTGGACAGCATCAAATCAACAGCAGCTCGCTGGGCGGGGCCGCTACAATGAGGTACAATCGATGTAAGTATTTTAAAATACGCGCGCGATGCAAAGCAGAGTCTGTACTCTGCTTAGCTGTATCTGAGCTCTGTAGCCCGCGCCGCTGCGTGACTAGCGCGAACGCTGTTCAGTGTTCAGTTCCTGAGTTCCCTTTTGGAAGTGATCGACGAGCTGGGAGTCCGTATAGATTTACGTGAAGGTTGTTAGTACACGAGCGCTCGTCCACAGCGAGGAGTAATTGAGTACAAGGTATATTAGGTTTCTAACGCGATTGTCTACTAGTTGGAGGCATCGAATAAATTGAGCTCCGAGGCGCCGCGTGTATAATTTTTAAATATTATTAATCTAACGCTACAGTGGGTGCCGTTGAAAGTAAACAGCTGTGGCGCGTAGCGCGGTAGCCTTGTGCGTTTGATCTTCGGCCGACTGCGGCATCCGCTCCCCGCACCTCGTGCTCGTCCTCGCCCTGTGTTACGACACCGTCCACAGCGCGACACGAGCAGCGTTGTCACGTGACGCGCTACCAACCAATGTCCACCAACTCGCGGTCGGGCTGCACAAGATGTACAGCAGTCGAGACATCGGGCGCACACGATGCTCATGGCATGGCAACGGTGGGCAGGTTCACAGTGAAATAAAGACGACAACCGACATATGGGCAGCACACACACACACACACAAACCAGATGAGTACGTGATTTTCATAACAAGACTTTATTAAAATCATGTCGTGAGCATTGCACGGAATATGGGAATGGAACAGTATAATGGCAGCGTCATCAGTGGCAACAAATGTTACGCTCCCAGAGCGCCGAGCCGGACGTGCTCCCAGTTTAGGAGAAATGTACACACGTATATAATTTATTTGATTGCGCGCGTGGATCGACAGTGTATACTTGTATTGTGTGTGTGTGTCCACAATAACAGTGAGCTGCTGCTTCAAGAACATATTTCCGTGAGCCATATACTGTACGGAGAGCAGCTGCGGTCGCGGCGCCAACGTGACGCTCCTCTAGTGGACGCGCGAGAGCGGCAGCGCCCAAGGTCCACCACCCGCCAGTTTTCATTTTCACAAGGGCAAGGTTTGCGTCTAATTTCCCTTTGTCCACACCCGCCTGGTTCTCAAAACGTTCAGTGAGGAGGGCAGACGGGCCGCCGCTCGTGGCGTGCGTCGCTCCACTTATACATTACACAATGAAGGGTCGCCGGAGCCGCGGCCGCCGGCGGCACAGTGACAGTGTACGACTCCACGCGTCCATAACGGTCAAAATTTCGCAAAACGCGTTGTTTATGGCAACAGTAACGGCGAAGGAAACGAGCTTCAGCTGCCGCAGATAACGAACACAATGTGTAATGTATATTTAGCAATTCCTAGAATATATTAAGTTGTTACGAGACGGTGTAGTTATTATTTTTATGTTGTGGTAAATAACAAGATGCGATAATATTTTCATAAGTGGAGATGGCGCTAAGTGGAGAGCGGCGGGCGGCGGGCTGTGGGCGGCGGGTACCGTCGCGACGGCAGTGGTCGCAGCCCACCGTCGCGCACCGTCGGCGATGTGGGAATGAAGGGTGGTTCGCTTTGACCCCGCGGGTCGCTGATTGTAACGTGCATTATTATCGAGGAACACTGGCCGCTCGCCGTCCGCCGTCCGCCGCTCACCGCGTGACATTGGGCCTCTAATCCGCGCACAGCGCCGTCGTTGGCCGTCGTCAGAGCGGATTACGGAACTACGTTGTGTTCGCCTTCACGTCCGACAGCAAGCCGTCAAAACACACTCACACGTTTTTTGTAGCGCACGCGCCTAATTGATTTATAATATTACGTGAATTAATTGATTCAATTTTAATTTCAATGACGCCATTTTAAAAATAGGATAATCGAACATTACTTCGAACCACAAGACGCGAATTTTTTTCATCTTCTGGTGACGTGCCCTTGTAACACCACAAACATAAACCTCACGCCTGTTATATCTGCATGCTTTGAATATATTCTAATATTAATTTTTATAAGCAGCACAGTTTTTAAAAGATTTTTGACAAACATTGTCTGTCGTCGTATGTCTTTGGTTCGTATTGCAAACTTAGATAAATGGTTTCAATTGTAAACATTATTTAATGTAGGCCACGCTGCCGGAAGATGCCAAACTTCTCGGACAATCGTCTTATTAAATGAAATAAAAAGAAGTTCGCACAGATATCATTCAATCACTGGCCACTTTAGATGTCGTCACATGGCCTGTACGATGAATACTCAGAATCAGCTGCTTGAAACGCGTATCATCATCAATTTGCCAAAAGTTCACTTCATGACCTGGACACGTATTACTGAAACTCAGCGGCGTAACGTATTAAAAAAGTAAATAAGTAATGTTTTCAAATATTTCTAGAATTCTTGTAAACCTTTTCGATTAAGCTTGTAACGGTTGTGCTATAAAACGTTTTACATCAATAATCCATTGCAGGATATGAACTCACGGCGTACAGGTCGCGAGCACGAGCCTTGTCGACGGATCTGTTGCCGCTTGTTTACTTCATTTATGATTTAAATAGTTTAAATAAAATGTTATCTCCTCTGATGTACAATACTCATTGGCACACCTGCTCTGACAGAAATGACCAATTGGCATCAACGAATAAAAAGTAAATATTTACTTCACACGTACGTCGCGCACGCGCACGCACGCGGCAGCGAGTCGGCGCGCGTCCCGCCGGTGCCGACAACGAAGCGTTTCATTGGGGTGCTGAGGTGCTGGGAAATAATTAGCAGATGTGCACGGCGCAGCCTCCGCCCACGGAGCCGCCACGACGCGGACCGCGTCGTTCCCATGGTTACGCCACATGCGGGCACGCGGGCACGTGGTGCACGTTACACAACGCGCCACGGGCTGGATGCGCTCGTCCGATGCTAGCCATTATCGTTTGTCAGATGAGGCTAACGCATTGGCCGCTGCTCACACAGCACACATTGTATTCCAGTCGGAGTGTAGCGATGTGTGAGTTTAATGTCTGATAACATTCGCACAAGAGAGCTCGTTCCTGTCGATACGTCACACTGTGGCGTGCGCCAGCCAACGTCGATTGAGTTCAACTCACGTGTACCCAGCAGGCGCCCGAGCGAGCAATACCCGATGTACTTACATTTGTAAATTTTGGTACTAATTGGCTCTGCGACGAAATAATAGCTTTCGGTGTCAAAAGTCGCGAGTTCAATTCTCGTATCGATTTTTAAAGACTGTATGGCCGGTTCATTCGTCTTTAACAAGCGTGGTGGATGACGGGTGGTATATTGTTCAAAAAATAGACTCCGCACTCCGCAAATGCGTGGACTTTTACAACGCCACGGGGAGGCCATGACCACTTCAATTAAGCTGCACTCACACCCGACGACCTCAATATGTCTAATGGAAAGAACATTAAATCACATCACTCCGCGGTGACGAGTTACAAATCACACGGCGCTGATAATTGCGGCCTCGCGTTACTCGCGAGGACCTTGGCGAGGGAGAGAGGCGATCATGTTGTTGCGGCGTGAATTTGTTTGTTTGTTTGTGTGTGAGCCGGCGGAGGCGACGAACTGATGGTCCGCGCGGTGCCGGAAGGACGAGTGCAGGGCACGCGGCGGCACCTGCGGCCGCCGGGGCTGCGGCCGCGCCGTGACGCGAGGAACATGAATACGGAATGCTGTGCTCTGTATGGCGTATAATAGTGTGATTTTACTTACTTGAAATAATTTTAATATGGGATCTCAGACATTAGATGCCATGATGCGGGCGTTTTTTATAAACAGGCAGGTAAATGAGCATGCGGGTCGGCGGGCGGTGGTGTTGTTTGGGCCGGCGGCGGTTGGTGGCGGGGTGAGATATACCGTTCGGGTACATGTCCCATGTACGCACGCGGCGCTGGCAACACGCGCGGCGCACGGAGGGCTGCCGGTCACGTGACCACACACCGCACCGCCCCGCACTGCCCCGTACCGCACCGCACCGCCCCGCGCAGTGACCACAACATCGATTACAATACAACGCCAAGTCAGCCTCAAATGTCACGGAGTGATGCAAACGAGTGCGCAACCAGTTCATCTCGCGCGCGAGACGCCGTCCGTGTGATACGCAACCATCGCGATGCTCGATGTGTATCGCTCCCGTCGACTGACGTCCGGCTTGCACAACGTGCTCACACAGCCGTCTAGCGTGCGTTTCATCGAACTCTCTCCAACTATTATTTTCCCACAGTATTGTGTGTGCAGCACCATTTATATACTTTTCATGTAAATTTGAAATAACTCCGTTGTATTGTATTGATAAGTAATGTAAGAATAAATAACACTCAATTGAATTGTACACACATTTACTATATATTTCTTTATTTGCATATCTTATGTACACGTTCGAAGTAAACACAGTACACTCAATGCTTAAAGCGGTAACACGCAGTCAGTGACATAAACATAAAAATGTTCAAATCAACATTCTATTTGCTAGCGCCACCTGTCGGGCGCGCTGCACTTCAGAGTTGACTCTGCGTTGACGTTAGCGTTTTGAGTCCACAGCTGTTTCAGATCAGTCGCACACACACTGCACTCGTATCATAAACCACATAATAAGGTAACATAACCAGTTACGTAACCGTCGCGGTCGTTGCGAAATAAATTAAATGAATGCGACGACTCCGCAACTGATCCGCGTGCGCGGCGTGGACGCGGGGAAATAACTCGTGAGTAAGACGTGCCAACGTAAGTGGTTCATAGAACAGGACATTTCGACCTGTGTTCCAAACGTACTTATCGAGACCTGATTGGTTTAACTGTTCCGTTACATACCAATGTTGGACGCAAGGTTCAGTACTCCATTCTTTCCTCTAGCACGGGCAAGCAACATCCAGGCCTTATTTTAGCAACTTTAGTGATATTACTGGCCCACCAAATAGCGAGAACTCGAGCTTCATGATTTCCTCGTGTACCCAGATCATCACCGTGTCCCGGATGTTCTCATTTTGCATATATTAGTTCATAAATACACAAAGTGGTGCCGGCACCGCACGGGGCGCCCGGAATTAGGGAAGAGCCAATGTTCAACTGTGGGCTGCTATTGATGATGATGTTAACAAAGTTAGCTTTGGCTTTCAACCTCGTCTCGAGCCTCGCTGCGCCCGTGCGCTCGCAAACGACGCTACGATTTGTTCCATCAGACCCCTCATTAGCCGCGACGTCACCAGACAAACACACACACACACACTTCTTTTGTTATTAATATTACAACAACTGAAAGAGCATCAGTTTTTTACAGTACACACCTCCCCATTTCTGGAGAAACGAACACTCACACTTCTCCAATGCGAATTGGCGTGGTAACCAGACTAAAAGACGGAATAAATATCTGTAAACTGTACATATGTATATTTATTCCGATGCGGGGATCGAACCCGCGACTGTTATGACTGACTCCGTAGGCGGCAGTTCCGTCACTGAGCCAAGCCAAGCATCGGTTTGTGAGCAAACAAGTGTTATATTCATGTTAATTATGACTAAATTTAAACGCAAACACAAAACATATATTGTACATATATTACTAGCAGACCCGGCCGCGCGTGGCTGTGGTCCAGATATAGTACGTTGATTTAATATTATATTAAACTATTCGATACAGTGAAATCAATATCCATTAATAAAGATAAAAATGTGTCAGCCTATCTCAATGGAACCCATGGAATTTATAATAAAAAGTAACGTCAAAATTATGATAAACACGGTTATGATCATGTCGTGTTTGAATCCATCAAGACACCGAAACGTGGCGCCATCTACTGGCTGCTCACCCAACGTACACAACCTAAAATGTGGAAGTGTGTGTGAGATTTATATAAATATATAAAGATTTTATTAAATTAAGTCAACCAATACAAAAATTGTAAAACGTATTTTTTTTTTCTAAACTTCAGTATACTACGGGATATACTGGACTGGACGCGAGCCTCCCAATTTCTAAGGAATATATATTTGTATGAGCCGCATATTTTCGTCCGAGTTTGAATGTGTGTTCACGTGAGCCGTGTTAACAGCGACACCTGCAGCCCCAGTGACCGCCTGGCTACCGCTTGCAGTCGCCGGCTCGACCGCGTAGATGTGTAATGAATGCATTCGTCGGCAGGGGAGAGCGACGGGCGGACGGCGGGCGGCTGCAGCACTGACGGCGCGGAGTCTGCGGGCGGCGGTTATATCAGCGGCGCTGCCCTTGACCCGCACTAGTGTCGTGGCGTGTCGTGTCGTGTCGTGCGCGCGCACACACACATACATACACACAAACGATTTTTGTTTCAAGATATTAATTATTTACTCTTAAAACTCATTTACAGAGCTATTTTATTTCTAATAATAAAAGTCAAATTTTCCGGTCGTAGTCGTTGTCGATGGAGGTACTAGTAATTTCTCCATACAATAAAACAAATGATGAATTCCTCTGGACTGGTTGTGTCGCGCTAAGAGAGCGGCGGCCTACAACAGAGGTCGCTGAAAAAGTATAAAAACGATTTCTACTGTCACACTGTGACGACTGTGGCGACAGGTGCAGCTCGCGACGCGCCGAGCGACTCCGAGCACACACGCGCACACATACACACAACAATTGGAGAAGAATCGGCAGCTCATTGTACACGTGACCACATGTGTGCAGGTCTCCAATAACTAATGTTCAATTACACGTCCTGTGATGTTACCATTCAAAATGTCTCGCCCGCGCTCCGATCGGCGCCACACATACATACATACATACATACATCGTATACGTGCACACATCACCCCACACATCCGTTTGTTAAGCGGTTCAACACAATGTTTATAGTGAAACGTGACTGTGGCACGAGTGTAGCACTCCAGCCCAAACACAGCCGTTGAGCAATTACTGGTCTCCTCTCGTTTTGTGAAGTCGGAAAAATTGGTGCGTTAGTGATGAGATTACCACCACGCACCACGGCTGGTCACACCACGCGGTGGGTGAGTGGGTGAGTGAGTGGGTTACGGGAAGCGAATATCATAAACACAGAGACGGCGCCTTTCACCGCTCTCTCGTGAGTCACGTGGCGCGCGGGGAAGTCCCGCCGGGCGCACCCTTGTCGCCCCGCTATCGGAGCTCCGGATTTTCCGGGCACACGTGAATATCATTGGGCTCATTCCGTTGCTCAACATCTCTGAATCGTACAGATCTCGTCGCTTACTGTCTCGTTCTTACTGTTTATGTTATTTGAGTGTACCCTTTGTGTATGAGTGTGTTTGTACACTTTATGTAGACCAACAAAAAAACTTCACCATCGCTGCACATTTTCGCACAAATAAATCAATTTTACTTTACATAGTTCGTGTAAATAATTCATAAATCATTTAATACTTTAGAAGGTTTTTATGTATTTATAGAGCGGCCATGACGACTTCATCTTGATTAGCTTAGAACAGATTTCTGACTAATTTATTGCAATACTCGTCTATTAAATATATAAAAAGAAAAATTACACAGGAGGAACCTTCACGCAAGGCTGCAGTAGTACAATTTTGCATGCAAGTAAAATAATAAATAGTAATCTTATAAAGCCATCGCCTGCTGTTGTAGGATGGTAGGAATGCGATGGACGAGTGAAGGGGAGCTGGTTTGTGCCGACATCCTCACAAGTTGATGTTTCGTCACGCTGTATGACTTGGTTACCATGTTCACAACATGCGAACATCACAACAGCGAAACCATCTCCGACGCGTAGGTCGACGAACGCGCAGCAGTGGTCTGTTATGTATGTATCGGTGATGTTATTGACATTGTTAACATCAATATTGATTTAACAGAACAAAGCCAGCGTGCCCGGGCGCGGCTGGATTCATTTTTACTTTGTTCAGATCGCAAAAATATTGTGAGGATGTAGTCAATTAATTTATAGTGGTCCATCGTGGTATATACATTGATGTTGGCATTTGAGTTTAGTTGCCGAATGTGACAGGCGTGCGACATGAAGTAACATCGAGGTTCGAACGTTACGGTGTGAGCGGCGGCCGGCCAGCACTCACACGCACAGAAAAGCTCAGGGTGCGTGTGTGCGATATAGCTGTAGAGTTGGGGGTCTCTATTTACGCCCTGTAGACTTCAGGCTAGTCATGACGTCACGGTTCGTGACGTAACACCTGCACGCACCGGACACGGCCGCACTTCCGGCGCGGTGTCAACAAATATTGACAGTACTCCCTCCCCGCGCGTATCTACGCAACCGAACCCGCAACCCGAGGGGGCGCACCGGTTGGCAACCGAACCTACGATCGCTCAATGTTGCGGTGATCACGTAGTCACATGAGTCAGGGAGTCGCCGGTCAACAGGCGAGGTTTGGTGATCCCATCAGTGCAAGCAC
The DNA here is from genome assembly GCA_031353405.1 of Baronia brevicornis. Lineage (NCBI taxonomy): Eukaryota > Metazoa > Arthropoda > Insecta > Lepidoptera > Papilionidae > Baronia > Baronia brevicornis. The sequence goes on from JASFAT010000953.1 coordinate 29,890, forward strand.
AGTCGTGGCTCCCCAACGGACGTGTGAGTTTCGTGCTGTACGATGTATGTTACTCCAAGTTGTGGTGGTTCTCGACCTCGTGCAGCACCTGAACGCTGCTTATAACCTGAAGGCTGAACGCGCACTAGCTGGAATTGTACTTTCTGCACGTTATTGAAACTGTTCACGCATTTAATTTACTGTGAAACACCAATTAAAACAAATCAGGTTAAAAGCTAGAGTGTTACACTTTCGAAGGCCCGCCGGCCGGCAATCACTGCGGGGGACCTTGACGGTTCGGGTAAACACTGTGACGAGTTATGTGCGTTCACTTCGCACGTGTGCCGCGGTGTGTGGGGCAACGGGACACTACTTCAATCCCCCTCCCCCCGCCGAGGGGACGATCCTACATTGTACGAGAGTTGTCCCTAATTTAAGCCGATTGTTGTTCATTCTCGATAAAAACTTCTGACGCCGCCTCCGCCCCACCACCTCCTCGCGGCGACATCATCACAACGACACGTAATCACAATGTAAGCGACACTGCCTCCCCACACCCGCCACACCACACCGCTGTACCATTACACCCACAGATTGTACTGAAACTAACCGCTTGTGTGGCGCAGTATTATTCGGGACATAATTACTTTGAGCCTGTACCGCGAGGGGACCCTGCGTGCAGTCGCGTGCTGTAAATATCTATATAAGTTTTCTTATGCTATAAAATGTAGAAGCAAGTTCAGATGTCCTTCCACACTGGTGTAGGCAATGTGACACACGCACTTTCATGTCAATCGGTAAGTTTAACAACGTCGTTCGACGCTCGGACGCCCGCGCGTATCGGAAGTTATTTGTTGTTTGTAAGTGAGCGTCATTTGCGGCAACAAACTTGGTTTAAGATGATTGATGGAGTCAGGTCATACTTTTTGGAAATCCATAACTCAAATGCAAAGTCAATAATTATTTTGGTCTTAAGGTATTAAGGTCTGTGAAAAAAATTCGCAAAAACTGTGTATAATACACCTGAATACGACGCATTCTCATACAGGTACGCTGATGTGATGAGAACTTAAATTGACAACCAATAAGATGATAAGAGTTATCAACCGTGGCCTCAGTGGTGCAAGCGCTGCGTGAGGTCGAGCTGTGACGAATCCAAATTAACTTTGAAATGAGAAACGCCGATGTTATCAAAATATTGAGTGCAAGTAGCGCCGCACTCCCACCCCCCACCACCCCAGGGGTGCTGGCCTGGCGAATAAGGCGCACATTACAACAATCTTCGCACCACGCACGTCCATGTAGTATATTATATATTCATTTGAAGCATTGCTTTTTTCACGTTGAAATAGTGGATCCACTGAAAACTCCCAACACTATTCTTCCTCAGCATACAATTCATTTGAAAAACGTTACTTTGTCAACAAACAATGTTGTTTAATCTCTTCCCAGCCCACAGTCCCACCATCGCACCACACGCCAAACCAATAGGTTGTAACGGAAGGTTACATGTTTTAATGATGTAATTTTAGTTAGTTTAAGTATAAGTTAAAAGTATTAGTACACTAAACATTATTCAAATTGAAATACTTATTCTAATATAATAAATAATGATTTATTATAACTTAACACGATCTGCCATCACGATCATCACGATCGAACATTTTTTGCTTGTCATACGTTAAGTGTTCAAAGCAACGTGGTGACAGATTGAAGGAATTTGTAAACTCAAGTAGGTGTAGGTGCGGCGCTCGCGCCTTCGTGCTATTTCGGCCTTATTCGTGTACCGCTCGGGGTTTTTTATGGAAGTTACTGACGGGTGCCGAGGATCGACACCACCTCAGTGAGGGTTCGTCCGTTATGGAAATATCAACGGGAACCGTCACGTCTCTTAAGAGCGCCCTCGCTCAGTATTTATTTTAAAAATAAGTGCAGGAATCAAACCCCGTTTTAGGGTAAGTTTTGAATACCACATGTGTATTTAAATTTTTATTTTGTAATTCCGTTCTGGTTTTTATCCACCACGACAATCTCGACATAACGTTTTCCACGAGTTGTCGCTGGTTAACCAGAAAGGAAGTTGATAGGCCAAGTTGCAATCGATGGGTATCTATCACTTCCAGGGTTTCACCTGCACATTTTACCTGCGGGATTCTACCTGCCAGCTTTTACCTGCGGGGTTGATTCCACCTGCGGTGTTGATTCTACTACGGTGCACAATGTAACGGAGGGTGTCACCTGCGATCCAGGGTACCACCTGCCCTCCGCCAGTATGTTACCTGCGGTGCAAATGTAACGGCAGGTTTCTACCAGTGGTTTATTTCTTTGAGTGCTAGCTAGCTCAGGGATCGACATTTAGGTGTCTCAGCGCATCCTTTACAATCGCTGAGGGCAAACCGCTGTCAACTTGCAGGGTTCTACCTGCGGTTTTCTTCTATGAGCGCAAGCTAGCTCAGGGGAGTGTTAGTCCGCTTACGTGGCAAAATCAGATCGGCCGTTTACCCACGACCTACAAATTTGTGTCTCACCTATTTGATTCTTTTTTATTTTTTATGTAATAAACATTTCTTTATACTGATAACACTCTGGTTTTATTTGCAAAACCCAGGTAGGTGTTGCAAGGTTTCATCCCCATCACCTGGATGATTGGCCATGCCCATGGTTTGACTCCTTTCTCTTACCTCCTTACAACCTTATTGTCTACCACCGTGCGATGTAGTCGCAGCTTACTAGGAACTGTGCAAACTTACCACCTGCAATCTTTTCACGTGATTATGACACAGGGGCATTCAAGAAAAGAGCGTATGTGTTCGGTTAAGACCGTCAACGCATCTGGGACGCCTCCAGCAATGCAGATCTATGGGCGGCGGTGATCACTGACCACCAGGTGATCCGCACACTCAGTTGCCTGCTCTGCTTCAAAAATTAAAGCTACTACTATCAATTTTCAATAAATTTTTTCTGACAGTTGAGAAATGGCGAAATAAACTCCGCGGATCTCTGGTCCCTCGTGTGCTTACATCGTACCAGAGACACTAGAACCAGCTACCTCAGGAGTGTTTTAAAACTGATAGGATGACAGAGTCATTAAAATGAGCCTACATAATACTTAAAGATCGGCAACGCTTTGGATATGACTGTGGCGTTACAGACATCTGTTAGCGCCATACAGGACGGCAAAATATTATGTTGGCAGATTAAAGGCATGTCAGGCCACATACTATTTTGGCCGCCCTGACTCATAAAATAAATTAAAAATATTGACGGTCGATTGTGCCGCCCATTGTGTGGCCGCGATAGTGTTTGAATCATGATGTGAGTAAACAGCACGCGGCGCGTCGAGCGAATCGTGCGCGCCCGCCGCGAGGGCGCCGGCGCCGACGCTGGTGCAGCAGGCTCACAGCCTGCGGCGGATGCACGCGGGTGATGTCGACAACCACCTCGACTTCTGCGACCCGGGCCGTCCGCTGCGGACGCCGGAGCGGGCCGACACGCCGACATGACGCGCGGCCCCACAGACCCGGCGGAACATATTTGGCAAATGTTAACCGCTGCTCTATATCTGTATCGTGTATGTTAAGTTTCGTAACGTCGTATGTATACATGTGTGTGTGTGTTTAAAAGCATCGCGCCGGCTGTACGGTGTGACGTACGAGTACATGTGCGTGCGTGTGTGTGTGTGTGTGATGTGCATTGTTGTGCACGTTACGTAACGCTCGCATCGACCTCTGCTCGACCTTGCGATAATATATATTCATAAGAGTGCTCGTCTCCGAAGATTTATCTGCGACGGGAGCCGGGCCCAGGCGCTAGGGAGCCAGCAGTGACCTCACAGCTAATGACCGGCCGTCGCGTGCGAGATTACAATAAGTGAGTGTGTGTGTAAATAATGTGCAGAGCGACGTCCGTTGCGACAGCGGTGAGATTAGATTGCTTTTTATAATTAAGTACTTGATTATTATACTCACGTAATGACCGAGCTATTGTATACATTAAGATGTTTTACAAACATGTAAATGAGTTGTACAAAAAAATAACAATTGACATAAATATACGTTGAGATAAATGAGCGTGATGGATAACACAACATCAACACTTTCCGTCTGCGTTACAGTTACCATATGTTAAAAGATGTCATCAAAGTAAAAACATTAAAATAAAACGCATAACAAGCAACTTAGTGAGCGGCGTGTGTCTCCCATCGCCACGTTGTAGTCGGACATGGTAGCCGTATGGTACACCTTCAAACACCGCAATTATTTCATTAGGTTCACACAGCAATGAGTGACAACGGTCCTCCCAGCAGCGCTGCGAGGGCGCAGCTCGCCGTCCCCTCGCCCGCCGCGGAGGTGATAACACTCGAAGGACAGGTACGTAGTCGACTAGCGAACACATAAACATGGGACACTTTCATTTCATTGTCACCGTGAGTTGTGGCAAAATACACAGTTTGTAAACATAAACGGCGGCACAGGGTGGGCCCTGGCGGGGGTGGTACAGGGGCGGTGCGGTGCGCGCTGGGGTCGCGGGGGTCGCTGGGGTCGCGACGTTGCACCGCGCGGACGATTACTTCAAACCAACGTCACCGGTACACCACCGGTCCCATTCATTAAACGCAATTCCTCGCTTTAAAGCATAAACAATTATTAAAAAACATGTCGAAAAACCTATTGAATGAAAAGGTCACTGGCATATGAGTTGCCAAAAGTTTTCCATTGTAAAAATAAAAAACTGCGTGTTGTTTAATGTGAACAATTAGTGAACGCGGTGACGCAACGTGGGGTCGCGGGGGGTCGCGGGGCGTCGCGGGGATCGCGGTGGTGGCGGGGTCGCGGGGTCGCGCGCCGCCAATAACCGCGCGCGCGCTAATTAGTGATCTGATCGACACCTTGTGCAAACCTTTTGATCACCAACAACAACAGACATTGCGTGAGAATCACGTGACACTGTTCACTCCAACCGATCACAATAAAAATTATCAACTCCCTGCTACCACTGAAGGAAAGTGACCCCTAGAGTTACTGCCGATAGATAAAGATTCTTTTTAAAAAGTTTGGGGAGGGTGGTGGCGGTAGATTTGACATTCATAACAGCCCTCATCGCCAGCCCACGGCAGTCGACTGATTCGGCACCACTCCGGCATTCGGCCACACGCATCTGGCCTCTGTTAGTCGCCCGGCATGTACTGGCTCTGTATTTGGAGAGGAGGGACTACTTCGTTGTCTACTCCAGCACACGTCTGCTCCACCGTTGGAGTTGTAAGAATTCCGATAGATGTATCCAGCTCATTCTTCAGTTTGCTAAATCCCTTGACCCTGGTTCTCTAGTGGATTTCTTCATTCTGAATAATATCCACCAGATGAATTCTGAGTGACTTTGGATTTGTGAAGCAGTTAGACTCTCCGAATCTACGTTTTTTAATGCCATAAAAATATGCCTAAATCTAATAAATGGAATTTTTGAATAGAAAAAATGAAATTTTCGAAAAATCGAATTAATATAATTAATATAAAAATTAATATAATTTATTAAGTCATCCTTTTTTATATGGTTATTTTAAGTTGGTAAACATTTACATATATCACCACAGCACGCCGCCAACGAGCAACGCAGCGAACGCCCTGCGCCCGCGCACCTACAGACTCACATTGTGTGTGCCCCGTAACAACTTATCTAAAGCACTTAAAATTACATAAAAATAATCATGTGCACATATGTATCGCAACAGCCAGAAGCGGAACAGCGGAAACGTGAATCGTTCTAGAATTGGTGGACGAGACCGAGTGTCATCGTGCTGTTCGGACTTTCCCTTTCTAAACCTGAGCCCGCCGATGGCGTTGCGTTATGAGCGTTACAATCGCCGCGCCGTCGTGTCGATGTGTTTACTGCTCACTGCGGGTGAAGGTGTCGAAATGATAACCAAATTAATATTATGTCCGCAATGTATGACAAATTAAGATCATGTTGATGAATGATCGTGCGAGGTAATCTCCAGCGAGCCAGCGGCACGTTGCGTAACCGCCGCGAGCCGTCGGCGGCGGCGGCGGTTAATGGGGCTATTTATTAAAAACCAATATTACATTGCATTTGCGGTTACCAAATAGATATATTAGTATTATGTTCGCTAATGGCGCCGTTGTAGGAGCCCCCGCCGGCTGATGAATGCCCGACGAGATAACCGACCACGCGGGACATGCCACCGGCGCGGACACACACCTGCGTTACTGAGTGTCGCCGCCCGGCCGTCCGCGAGGCTCGCTCTGATTGCGATAAGCGTTGGTCGGCAGCCGTCACCAGCGACGTGAATTCGAGTGCTGCGGGTGAGCGCGCGGGCGGCTCCCTCTATGAGGACGAGGCGCGCCGTTGCGTCCCGACTCACCCCAGTCGCCGGATGCTGCCACACCATCAGTGTCCCCATAACACAATTTAAGCTCGATCTACACTGCGATGTCTCGCTTAATTTCGCTCTCTTGTAAAGTATCAGAGATTTCACACTGTGTTGTCGTGTCAACCTAGTTCCGAGTGTCGACATATAGCGACATTCATCGATATTATTATTATCTCATGAGATCACGGCCGCCGTGAGGGCGTTGATTGCCCTCCGTCGGGAGGCACGTTGGCTGGTTGCCTTTACTATTTATTAAAAAAAAGAGATTGTGTAAAAAGACTTACTTCAAGGATTTTAAAACTACTTCCATTACCTTTTTATTTAATTTATTAACAAAATATTACACAACACGGTTATAAATAACTTATCAATGTTTACACAACAAAATTAATTGCAATTAAATACTTTATAAAAATTACATTTCTATTCTTCGAACAACGTCGTGGAACTTATTAAAAAAAATGTAAAAAAACATTTGCGAGAGTGACTCCGGACAGCGGTGGTCCTTTGATGTTTGGCACGTGTCCCGGGTGTGTCGGCCACTTCACGATCAGTTGTTGGGTTGTTGGGACGGCGAGGCGGTGAGGCGGTGAGGCGGTGAGGGCGAGGGCCCTAGGATATGTTAGGGCGGCAATGCTGGCGGTCACCCGCCGGCGGTGTGGCTCGGTACACACACACACACATACGTTAGCGTTTGTGTAGGGGTACACTCATTCGCTACACGTTTAAAAGTGTAACGATAGAATCGACCCGATAACTGCACAGCAGTCGCAAGCGTCGACCCTAACCAATGAAGTTGCGCTAGGAAAGCAACGTTAAAGACCAAAAATCGATCATGCAACTTGTTTATGATAAATATTGTGATATCGTAACGTATATATGTGTGGGTGTGGAGTAAAACGTAGCAATGGCCTCTTTCCTCACTCGCGTTGGCCTCACGTGCCTCCGCATGCCTTCTCCACCGGCTGGAGTGTGTGTATCCGATGCTCAGTGGGGGATGTGACGAGTGCATACCACGATATTGTCTATAACATAACAAATGGCGGGGCTCACGGCCCGCTCGCAGCCTGAGTGTGGTGCGTCGCTCTGCCGCTGTTTACTGTTCGAAGTATGAATTATCAATTATTTGTGGTGCGCTCGCTTCAGTGGAGTACGGGGTGAAGGTTCGCGCCGGGGGCGGGCGGCGCGAGGGCGCGGGGAGGCGGTGGCGGCGAGCCGGGCGCGCGCGCCGCCTGCAGCCTCACTCGGTCGCGCGCTCTCGCCCCGTCCGCTCGTGTCTTCCGTGTCGCGCCCCGCGCCGCCACTTCGCTCGCAGCATCGCCTCGCCGCTCCGGTAACGTACCCTACACACACACAACACTCGATACCAACGCGCTGAAGCCTCCACCGATAGGCTGCTGATTTCGCGACGTACGCAGCACCCTCGGCCGGGGCTTCATCGTGTGCACACCCAACTTGCGTCACGTTTGCCGTTTGTAGCGAAAGTGCATCCGGGGAAATGGAGCTCAAGGTCTTCCGCGAGCGTTCACTCGCGTAGACCGCCCTCCCTCCCCCCCGCACCCGGCACAGCACGCGCCCCGCGCCGTCGGCAGAGCGGCCGCCGGGTCCGAGCGGCTGCCTGCACGGAGCCTGCAGTTTGCTCGATGTGTACATATTTAGATCTCTCATAACGTCATATAGAATGTTAGTTATCTATCTGTAAAATGTCAAGGTCATCATGATACACGTCGTGGTTAAAAAACAATCGCAGTGCGCTGGCCGCCGTCCGGTGCGCGCGCTCCTTACAACTTAACACTCGTACCGCATCATCAGAGCCTCCCCGACGCCCTGCCGGTGCATTAGAGCACTCACACAGGAGGGTCACGGTGCCAATACACAGACAAGAGGCGTGAAGTCCCACACGTGTACAGTGGCCGCCCCGCCCTGCACGACCTGCGTCCGACAACCCACGACCCACGACCCACGACCCACGACCAGCCGGAGCGAGTTCTGAAAAACAATCCGACGCACAAACCGTCAAAATGAAAAAAGATGTTGATGCCAAACAATCTACAAACAACAAGTTCTCACACAATCAGCATCCAATTATGTTTAAAACGACGTATACACCATGATACAATGGGGATTGTCGCAAAATGCTGCTCTTGTAAGATTTCAAATTGTAATAGTTTTTGAACGGTTTTATTTAGAACCCAACCGCCCCCCGCACTCGGTATATATGTTTGTTTGTTTGTTTGTTTCAAATCTCGTGACGAGTGTTTCAGCGAGACCTCCACTAAACCGATTGTTACTACACTTAGCGCACACATTGAGTTTGCGTGACAACCCAGCATTATGGTAATTTCAAGTTGGTGATGAAGAGGGTCTGTCAGGAGGAACTCGTCTTCTGTTATTAGTAACCTCCTCGAGTTTGCCTCATATGATTGATTGTGATGAGTCCCATGTAAAACCTGATAATAAGATGTTTACCTGGTTTGTTTATGTTTGTTTATATACAATATATTCTGTATTGTATTAGTCTTTTAACTTATTAGGGTTTAAGACGTAATACTGAGCTTGTCAATCAATTAGACGTTAAGAGGCTTCTGCACCCCGTGTGTGAAATTAGGTGAGGGAACACACCTCGTGGAGATTCTTTATTACGTGAATGACACAGGGCCAGTCCACTATATACTTATTTACAGTCTTCGTTAAAATAACCTAAAAGGACAAACTAATTTAACCAAACTATTAATATAATATACAGCGTGTCTCCAGCGGCGAGGGCGCTTGGTGCGGGTAGTGTCGCAGCTAGTACCACGGGTGTCGCCTGTAAGCGGCGACGTTTGAACCGATGTGAAGTGGTATTGGTGGCGGTGGTCATCACACGGGGGGTGCGGGGGTCGCGGGGCCCCCCGCTCGCACAACATCTATTATTCCGATTCAATCAATAGACTACGATCGATTGGAAATCGATTGCGAATGCATTGCGACATGGCGCGCGACGCGCATACACGCGCTGCAACCTTTGCTCGACTGCCGTAAACAATGTATTCTAGTACGACTGTGCACGTCTTCATTCATAATTATGTTGCTGAGCGGCCGCGTTGTGGGCGGCCGCCGCCCGCACTCGAAAATTGTTCGCGTATTTAAACTTTAACTGAATTGTAATGTACGTATATGTTCTATCCGTATTGCCCCACGATCTAAATAGTATCACCTATAGCATAGGTTGCCAACCTTTACGGTCTACCGCCCCAAAAAAAATGTTTATTTACGCCAGAGTCATAAGACAAACATTTTAGATAGCTAGATTAAATGTTTTTTAATTGAAATAGAGCTATTTCATAATTACTGGAATTTTGCTTGTCTTTGGACCCGCTACCATGCAAAATTCCTGTGCCCACTAGGGGGCAACACCGCTCCCGTTGAGAACCTATGGTTTAGAGTGAGGGTGCACCCCGCGTGCTCCGTACCCCGTGCGCGGGTACGCATCCTTTGATATTTAAAATATTTTATTTACAAATGCTTTATTATTAAATAATGCAGTTGTTTTTAATTATTACAAATAATCATAATGTGATCATATGAAGTATATAAAATATGACGAGGTCGCGGTAACTATGACAAAAACTTGGCTTTAACAATTATCTTCGTTTAATTGTTAAAGCCAAGTTATACGTCATATAAATATGTATATACCTCACTAAGTATTACGTATCCGGATACGAACAACGTTAATAAGCCTCCGCCCGCCACAGCAGAGCGCGACAACACTATCTATCCTGGTTCAGTCGTCGTGGGGTCGGTGCGGACCGACGCCGCGTTGCGTAACGCTGTCCACGTGTTACGTTGGCCGACGTTCATGTAACTCGACGTACGTACTCCCTACACCCGCGAACAAACAAACAAACAAACAGACGAGTGTCGCGGTGTCGGCCCTCACTGCACACACTCGGCACGTGTTGTCTATTGTACGACTATGTACATGTATCGTTGACGTGATTACAGTCTAAGCGGCAATAGAACAGCTCTCCGCTGCACACGAATGGAAGAAGTTCGTCGCGGCGGAACAATTTTTATACTTAAAACTCTTTATATACACACATGCACACAAACATACACTCTGTGAGAAGGAATCGCGCTCGACATCCGGCTGCAGACGAATCCGCAGCCCACCCGGCCGCACACGGTGATCGCCGTGAGAACCAAGTTACTGGCGCGTATCCTGCCGTAGACCGCTGAGCGCACACTCCTCACACATCGTCAAAGATGTTGAGTGCACTGCAGAGCGTGCGCTCTCATCAAACACTCAAATGCATAAACACTCCTCGGCCACGGACCACGGCCTCGTTTGACATCGAAGTTTGCACGTTTCGATGCGGGTTTAACGCGCCGGCTATATCGATACGATGCGTTACAATACGATCTTGTACCAACATGTACGTTAACGCGAACACTAGAGCCGGAAGCGCGCGGCTTCCGTCGCAGACACATGACGAGGGACTTCATTTATCGATACTTACGTTTTTTTGCGGTAGTAAGGGCGCACGCGCTCGCGAGGAGGCCTCGGTGTGTCTGCGCCACGCCCCCGGGCTTTCCCCCGATGACGGTCATCCTGCGCAGCGTCCGCTTCCTGGCGATCTTCACCTCTACGCCTCATCACAGATACACACTGAACTGTTATTTATACACACATGACTTTAACCTTTATCCGGTTGTGATCGAGGATGAAGGACTTAATGAATTGTGCCTTGTAATTACAAGTGTAACTGCGAGCCCAAGTAATTACTTGCGCTCACACTTACACTCGGCCCCGGGCTGCAGCGTTCTATCCCGTGAAACATACACACTCGTGAACACATTCAGATTAGCCACCAGTCATACTGTGCACGTATTCACGTCGCGCGCCACGACGTGCTACTTCACTTGTAAACTAAAGTCAGCGAACAGACAACAAACAACAAACAACACGCCCGCACCGCAGGCACATTACCATGAGACACTCATGCGGCGCCATTACACATGTCCTTGTACACATACTCGTATGTGTCGGTATTCAACTAACATTTTCATGCAAAACACTTTAGATGTGAAGTTACGCCGCAAATGTATTGAACGATGTTTATTTGTATGGCGAGCGTCTGACGACAGGGTGCACGGCGCAGGCGCAGGCGCAGCACCAACAGCGCCGCGTCGCGTTCATTGTAGACCGTACCGTTAGGCAAGAGACCTAGTCTAAAATGAAACTGATCAAAACGGGCATTTCAATAAGAAAATTTAATTGGAAATCAGTAATATATCCGTATCGAAACGTCAACGTCCCCCCCCTCCCCCCGTCCCGCTGCGTCGTCGCCGTCGACAGTTGCAGTGGTGACGTCACACGCTGCGACGATTCCACTGTAATGTTGAAACCAATTCATTTCACTTTCAATGAGAAATGCGGTCAGCCGGAGCCCGCGGCGACCGGCCGCTCGGCCCGTGTCGGCGCCGCGCCGCCACTTTTAGCAAAAATCACGGCCATACGATTAAAAACTTATAATTGTAACACATTTAAATCCATGACAGGATCCGATCTCTCGCACTTCCTTTGTTCTATTGACTTTTAACAAAACACTTACTAAAATTTTATTAATGTAGAAGTGACATACTTAAAACACGAGCATGTGTATATTAAATGAAATAAAGCATATTAATCAAACAAACAAATAGTAATAATTTGAACGGTTAAATAAAATGTCAGCTCGTGTGTTGTTATCCTCGTAGAAAGCTCATGACACACATCCGGAAACAAAAACAAAAAATTCCAAAAACGTAGCCCTCGCAGGCGTGACCTCCGTGACGTCGAGCGAGACCTTCGGTTCAGTGACACAGGCTCACTGGCTGCGAGGGTTTGGCCGCGGGAGTCGCGTCGGGCAACCCAGGGTTCCGTCACCGGCCTGTGACAGTTTACATCACAATACTGTCGTTGTATGATAATACCTTCATATATTAACAACAGTTTACTGACTTAAATCTAATTTCTGTTTTCGCACTGAACGATCAATTGATTTTCAGTATTTTTTTCATTTGATATATTTCTCCATGATGCAGCGTGCCAAGTAAATAAACCAAAACGTATAGTAAATATATAGGCAAAAAAATTTTTTGAAGTATAGTTCAAAATGTTGACATCTGTTGTTTTAGAGCGACCACAAGGCGTACAACTCGTATGGTAGTTTCGCGGCTGCCGTCGCCGCGGCGGTAACGCAGCGACAAGCGTGCGGGCGGACGGCGGCCGGCAGTCGGCGCCGCAGGTCCCTCGCGAACTTATCTCCCCGTACGATCCTAAGCGCATAACTTAGAATTCAATGATACCAATCTTTATTACACGTGTGTCGTACATATTACAAGGATTTGCATGTTTACGATTATAGCATTAGTCGGCATGTGCGAGGAATGTAACCGTGCAAACACGTAGACACACACACACACACCTAATCTTAAAAAGTACAGCGTCGATTGATAAACAAGCAATTAGATATTGGTACACACACGTGCGTGTGGTGCATAAAACATATCAATTTACACAATTTGATTTCACTGTAGTATCAATGTCAAAATGGCATATGCTGAGCAAGAACCATTTTATGACACTCATTAGATTAAAATTATTTTCTTTTTGTTTCGTGTATTTATTTGTATATAAAATATTATTAAGGATTTAATTTTAGTTATTGTAAAAAAATGGTGTTATAAATAAAGTTTTTTTATTCTATTCTATTCTATAAACGGTCGCAGCAAGGCGCGAGGCTGCGGTAACGCACAAGAATAGAACGAGTTCGATTCCCGCTAGAAACACCTCTAGATTTTGTTATTGTTACAGTGTTGAAACACGTGGTCTGTGGTAAAAAAAATAACAGAAACAGGGAAACCCCGTATAAGTCTGGTCTATAAAACATTTTTTATGAGGTAGGGAGGCAAACGAGCGAGCATATCACACGATGAAAAGCAATTGACGCCGCCCATACATATCCGCAACACCAGAGGTATCGCAAATGCGTTGCGGGCCTTTAACACATGAGTAGGGTTGTTGTTAATGTTTCAATACCGTATCGGTTCGCATGTCGTCCACATCAATGTTCTGTGACTTCTCATGAACGAACAACACCACGTGTGTGTGTGTGTGTCATGTGCCGTTTCACAACATACACACACACGCGCGCGCACACACGCGACGCACGCGGTCGGAGGTCTCTCGGTCGGTCGGTCACACGTTGCGTCACCGAAGGCTCCGCTGACAGCAGTCAACATTTCCGCGCGACCGAAACGGGAGCGTACACTCCGGTGCGTAAGAGACGTTTCTCCCACAGTGATAGCACTTTGGATCTATGGTGTACGCATTACAAGAATACAATTTTGATAGATCAGTTATTTCTATTTGTTAAGAAATAAGGACGTTCCGTCACCAGCACTTTGACAAAAATGTGCTGGATAAATTAAAACTAGATACATTACAGTCTGACATTGACACGTAGCCAATGTCAGACTAAATATGTACAATACATCACATGCGCTTGTAGCATTAAGTGCGATCGTTGTTGTCTGTCGACTCTGCGTCGTGACAACAACAACAACAGTCGCGCCGTCGTACAGTCTGAGGAATACGGAGAATGCTCATTGAAAGAATATTTGCGAGTACATTTACAGTATACTTATATTTGTTTGCTTTGACAAACTACATTACTCGTCGGCTAATTATTTATTCAATAGTACATCCCCCCCCACACACACACACACACACACACACACACACACACACACACACACACACACACACACGGTCATACACGGACGGCGTGCGACCAGTGGTTAGTTCGGGAACTTGATACAATACGTGTATTTGTTGTGATAAGAGTTTGGCCTGAGTGTGGCACAAGTTCTAACAGAATAACGCGCGTGGTTACCACGCTCGATATGAAAACTAACATCTTCATTTTTTTGCTTCATGTAACACGTAACATATAAAAAAATATATTTCAAATTCATTAGATGTGGGACTATCGGTTATTTATGTTCGTACAGTAAGAACGCATTGAACCTCGATACATGAGCATACACTTGTTGAGGAGCAGTCATACAAGGTAAATGAGCGCACGGCGTCCACTTACAAACAACGGCCACGTGTCAGTCGGTCTGCGACACGTTCGTATTGCACGTGTATACAAAGTTCTTGACTACTCTCCGAACGTTTTGTTGACACGCCAACAACTCCACGAAGACATTTAACAACATTAACCACACACCACCGCGTTGCATTAACATACAGTAGGTACCTTCCACTCGGGGTCGTATCTCTCTTTCTGTCCTTTTACTTTCGCCCCGGGTCAGCGCGAGCCCGCCGCTGCGGCCTCGAGTTCTTCCGGGTGTATTGTTGACCCCGCATTAAGTTTAATTGCATGACATAATGGTTAAGTGCCGCGCGCACCACTTCCTCGTTACGAGTACAAACGCCGTCGGCGATGCAGAACTAACGTGAGCCGGTTGCGTGCCCCGCTTCAGCATCAGCCCTGCGCACCACCACCGTCGACTTCCTGGACGTTAACGTAATGTTGTTACCCAATGTAGTGTGATTCAGCGCTGCACAAACATTTGTAGACGAACAAAACTGTTACGTACAGAACTAACAAACGCACCGTGGAGTTACATAACGCGGTCGAGAGGACGCCTTGCTGCATGTGGTGTGGTGTGGGCTCCATTCCGTGGTGTCGTCGCCGAGATAGTTATCGCTTGACTAAACACTCGCGATTAAAGTGAAATGTATGTATGTATGTATGTATGTATGTATGTATGTATATTTAATCGAGTGAAGTACACAGTGACGCTCTTTTTATTCCGCTTGTCATCGCCACCGACACCAGCGCCGTGCGGCAGCACAGCGACGCTGCTGTACAGAGACCTTCGGTAAATCGCGGCAACCAGCTTGATCTTTGGCACCAATCACCCGATATCTGCCATCAGCCCTGCACCGAACATTACGCCCTGCAGCCCGTAGTTGTCTGCAATCACTTCGGGCCCTAAGTTACTCGACATACGCTTTTTAAAAAAAACACAACTTTAATTTCATTATGTAGGCAAGTTGAATAATACATGATCACAGGTGTATTATTATAATTTTGAACATCAAACAAAATAAGTGACACGCCGCCTTGACCGACATGACTCCGGCGCGATTGTCGTCGGCAAGCACTCGACAGCCACAAGTGTCATCTTGAGTAACGAGCGGAAGGCTGCGCCTGCGCCTGCATCGAGACGAGGCGACCTCGGCCCAGAGGCTTTTTAAACAAATTGGTGCTCGTTAACTTAATGAGAGCAGTAAGGCGGGCGTGTCGCAACAAATGTCAAGTTTTTAAATTGCTCGCAATTTGAGTAAATGGCGGACTCCTTCGGAAACGCGGTCCGTGCGTTACGTAAGGCGCGCGCACACCCCGCGACACGTCGGAGCCGCTCCGACCCCAGAGTGGGTCAGTGTCGTTGCGGTTAAAGTTAGCGCGCCAACTGAAATACACCGGTCAAAAGTATATCGTACATCAGTGATTCTCACGAAGTGACACATATCTCTCCTTGTAGAAATCACAAATGTTTGGTGATGAATCGATGGAGCGAGTCCACAAATTCACATACTTCGGAAGTGTAGAGTTAGAGACTGGGGAAACTGAAGAGGACATGGCTTCTAGGATTGCCAAAACGAGAGCGACCTTCGCGCAGCTGAGACCCATATGGCAGTCACGGAAACTGACACGGAGAGTTGAGCTCAAGATATTCTGGTGGAACGTTATATCCGTACCACTTCATGGGTGTGAGACGTGGATGGTGATAGAGAAAATCACACGCGATACTCAAGTGGTCATAAACCGATGCCTCCGCAGCAATCTCGGCATTCACTGGCCCGAGAGAATAACTAACGAAGACCTGTTGAGACACTGCAACAAAATACGCATCAGTTTGAAGATCGAGCGTCCAATTATATGCCTAAACAAGCCCTAGATTGGAACCTCCAAGGAAAAGGAAGCGTGGCCGCCCCAAGATAAATTTGGCGACGTACGGTGATAATAGAAGTGAGTAGTATCGCAAAGACCTGAAGCGAAATAAAGCGCATAGCTCAAGATAGAACGCGATGGCGGAGCACACTCTCCTGTTAGTCTCAAGTGTAGCGGCTCAACGACTGGTGTTGCGCACGCGGGCAGCTGTGGCTCAGCCGACACTTACCAACAGTAACACCCGTGTACGGCTCTCGAGGCTCGGTTTTTCCCCGACCCTCCTCATGTCTGCAGAAATGGACATTAATTCACTACGCTTATCTAAAGCCGATTGGCAATACACGCATCCTCAGTATAAATATCTATAGACCAACCATATATTTATTTCTCGTCGGAATCGAATCCGCGTCAATTTACTTAGATCGTCGTAGTTTTATTGCGCATTTTTAAAGTTTGTACAGATGTCGGTTAACGATAACAAATATACTGTTTACTACGAAAGTTACGAGGATGCTACGAATGATAATGATTTATGTATATTAGACATCAACGAGATCACAGTAGGTACTCGATGTCCCTAGAGCAGGGTTTGCCAACCTTTTTTGAACATCGACCCCTTTATAATCGACCTGACGATATCGCGCGACATGGTTTAAAGCAAAAATATATGAATATAATTTTCACAGATTAATAAGCCACGGCTGTACGCGCCGTTGCCAACGAACGGCTAACACGCGCAAAAAAATTCTCGGTAAAACGAATGTCGCCGCTGACTTGCTAATTGTGTCATTGCAAACGACAATAAAACATTAATGAAACAAAGGTTTTGTGAACGATTAAGTGGCGTGATTCAAAATAACCTATAAAAAATCAACGCCATCCGGCACAAGGTGAAAGAAAAGCCGCCGAACAGCAAGGTCTGAGTTCGATTCGGCGCAATTATGTCGGTTGGCGGTCACCGCGAGTGCGGCGCGGGCACGACGCGGGCACGAACTCCGAGCGCGGTCGACATCGCAATGTCATAGCTATCTGATTCACACACTCTGCACTACCAATCTTTATAATTGAGTACAAGCCCACGTCCACAAGTGGCCTGCAACCAGTCACCTCTAGTGATAAAATCTCTCCGCTCATTCCTTTCCTATATTTGAACTAATACTGTGGTAACTGTTGGAAATTTTTTCCACTTTAGTAACGACGAGCAGAAACTGACTCAGCTCGCCGCCACGACGCGGAGGTTTGCGTACGTTTCGTAACATTTAATATGGACCCGTTAAAATGCAAAACACTACCGAGTTAGCCCATGTAATATAATATATATTATGTCGACTAGTGTGTGCGTGTGTGTGTGTGTGTGTGTGCATAACATTTCATAACGTCGGTGCGTGCGAGGGGCGAGGCCGCGACGCCTTTCGCCGCTCGCACGCACACACACACACACACACAAACACCCCTCAACACGTTTACACAGTATAACTATTATATATGATATTAAGGAAAAATATGTTTTAAGTGTGTCACTCTCATTCAACTGTATCATTGGTTTTGTTTTCTTTTATTATTATAAGGTCACATGAACCAATTTCATTGGATTTTTGTAACTTGCACAGTGTCTGCGCTGCATATCATTCCAATTTGGTGAGATACTGGTGGACTCCGGCGACTACTCGCGGCTCCATCACCGGCCGACGGGGCTGGTGAACGGAGGTACACTTGATACAGAGATAGTTTAGCATCCGTGACACCGAACTCAAGCACCGCGCGATTCTGTTGTAGCCACAATTACCCTGCCCGTCGCCTACTCGGACAAGGAAGCGATCACATCAAATAGATACGGAATGATCTGTTCTGACGCCTTGGATAGAGATTAGCTAGTACTGGACGACATCCGCAACCGTTTTACGGCGCCGCGGCGGCGGCGGGCACCTCGCAGCGAGCGCTGCCCATTACGAGCAGTTGCTCAACACGATTGCGTCCACGTTGCGGCGAGTTGCCCAAGTGAGCTCGTTATGTCCAAACCACGCGGCCGCTCGTCGCATTACTGTCGACGAGTGTCTTAATAACACTATTAGTGAGTAAATCACTTAATGATGTGGTTCGCATAGTTATTTTTTGTGGTTCGACATTTTTTGGGAATGACCACTAGCGGCAATAATTATTTGGAAATCTTTCAAATGCACCAATATAACAATACTCCTATACAAATACACACGTGTGTCACCGTGCAACCAATGTACATACATACATACATACGTGCCAACAACGGAACGACCACAGCAGTGCCACGCGACCACAGAGTCACCAGCGAACAACTTACCTGTGATGAACATCCGGTACAACTGTGGCACCTTCCATGCTAACAACAGAAACCACTCCTTGGAGAAGTCAATAAGAGACGTAACATTGACGTAAAGAATAATTCTAACATCGATTGTACGTAGTGGTCAGCTACCGATACCCATGACATCACAAGGAGACCATTTCCGGTGGGTCGTGACAGCTTACCATGATGAGGGTTGTGGCAACACCCCCACCCCCCTCCACGCGCATAAACTTTTAAGATAAACGGAGCCCTGAAATACTGAGAGCGTCTCTGTCGTCACTACAACACACACACTTGCAACAACAAACCATTCTGTAATAGAGCAAGAGCACGAGGCTTAATAGATACATTTGAAAGAAAAAGTTGGCATACAATGCTCGATATAATGTACTGTGCAGACCATATTATTGCGTATTATAATTATAATTATTGCGTGTACAATACAATGCAATCGTGAGTTTTCTTCCCGTGATAGTATCGCATACACCTTACTGGCGTCGATTCGCAATCAGCCAATGTATTATATATTCGACGCGACCCAATTTGTTCAACGTAAGAAAGACTTAGGTTCGCATAATTAACGACAGGTCCAGTAATATTAATTACATCGCTTGTTTCCTTTTAAAAACAAATTAATAATGTTTTGTGTTGAAATGGGGTTGGGCCTCTGGAACTCACCTGCTCACCGAATAAACCGCGATAGCTGAGCTACCACTCAGATGCCGGTTTTCTGCGGGACAAATAATATGCCATTCTTGACAAAGTATTCGTCTGCAGCGTGGCGTTACCATTACAAAACGTAAGAGTTGTAAGTTAAAGTGAAGTTATGTTGGAAATATTATTTTTTAGAATAATACAAGCGCACACGAATGGTGATGAAATTGTTAGACCGGTGTCGCTAATTTTATCGCCGTGTAAATAATTAACGGCGGCATTGTGTGCGGCGGCCTGCCTGCGCGGCTGCCTGCGCGGCTGCCGACGTCACCGCGAAATTCCGCACCGCCGTCACGGCGGCCATAAACGCTGCGTGAATTAAGTATTGTGAGCGCGCCCCACCTTCACACATAGATAGATACAATAATAAAAGTTACATAACAACTATGACACAATTAGCGATCACACTTTGGATCCGGTTTAGTTTGGTGCACCACAGACAACATTAAAAGCCATTACTCCGCTGCCAACAAACGGAGCGCGTGGCAGCGGAGTAATGGCAGAGCCACGGTGGCACGCTGATCTGAGCGAACTGATCCGACCACCACTTCAGTTTCACAGCCCTGGCACCCCGCCGTGGCCGCTCTTCCTCTTCGGTCACGATCCAAGTGACTTCATCTAATTTCGCGTATATAAACATTTTTTTTTCAAATACTGTTTTATTAGGACGCTTTTTTGTTTATTTTCATTACTTTTAAACTAAACACAGCTGACAGAACCTTTATCAAATAAATAATAAACATTGAAAATAAAAGTACTCCAGGAAACATAATCACGCAGGTTCTCGTAGAAACCACAGACCTCAATTTGCTGCGATCTCGACACATTTTCTTTGCATCATTCACACTCTTCACTCACTCTATACGAGCTCGTTGGTTAAGGGATACATAATAATTAATTTGTAATTACATCACGTATGACACATATGTGATGTAATTTGAAATCTAAATCTTCCGTCATAATCATAATGTCTTCTGGTGTGTACATAGAGCCTCATACCCCGCGACCCCCCGCGCCAGTTATACAACGGCGTTACGCGCCACTTCGATATTATAACAGCGAGCCGCGCTGAACCAGTCCTGTGTTTGGTCTACAAACAAAGTGCCTTTCATTTTAAACAAGTTTAGTTTTATCAATTAACTTTTTGCTCCATTTTGTCGCGTCGCCCCACCGCCCAGCGCCCCAGCGCCCCAGCGCCCCAACGCCCCAGCGTGCGGTGCAAGCCGCGAGGTGACATTGAACGCAAATACAATGACTATCACTTATCACAACATGTCACAATGCAACCAAGCTTCAGTAGCACACACGCTTCTATTATTATTGAAGAGACAGAAAGCAAAAGAGGAAATATTTCTCTAACTGATGATAAGGACAATGAAAATCTATCTCCAACTCGTATTCCAATGCATGAACACACACACACACACATTACTACTTCTATTTTTTTAATTTTAATTATTCATCCTCGTGAATTGTATCCATCTAATATATTTAAATTCGTTTTATAGCTATATATAGCATGCATAATGTATCGCACAATAAACCGAACAAAATCATTTTGAACCGGTTCGTCAGTTGAGCTAACATTTCGCTACAGATTTACAACCTCGTTCACGCGGTCACTATAAACATTAAACCGTGTGTTTGTCTGTATGACGACACAACTCGAAGATAATCGTTGGAGGTAGGCTCTCGCGTTGGGGGGTTCGTGACGTTGGGCCCTCAACTATCTCACTTATCGTTTTCCATACATAACTAATTCCACCGACCTACCTGGTGCATCCTACGTGGTGGGTTAGGGTCCGTTCCTCCGGAAATAGGTAAATCTCAAGCATAATAGTAAGACATACCCATATGGGCTGCAAAAAATAACACATAACTTACTTCTCAACACGTGTGCTTACTACATTTCGTAATGATACATTAAAATTGTATTTGTTTGCGTTGATCTCGTCTGTAACGGTGACAAAGGCGTTGCCTCTATTCTCGTTTTAGCTGCAATCATTGTTTGATTATTATGTGTTACTGAACGTCCTCCCACCGTCCGATTTGGTCGCAGTTTTCTACCAAGAGCTGCATAAATACAAAGTATGTACTTAATGGCCATTCAAGAGACAAGCGTGTTCACAGATGGCCGGCAATGCGTCTGAGACGTTTCGTATGTGTGGGCGGCGGTGATTACTTACCACCAGGTGATCGGTTTGCCTGCTCTACTGTAAAAAAAGTTTCGTTCATCTTCTAGTCATCTATTACCGGATACATTTGAGTGGCTACCACTTCGGCCTCGAGATTTGTCAATATCGACGAAATCGAATAATTAACCGTACCACTCAACGTTTTATTTCACAAATCAATTAATTTACATTATTTATTTTCAAGACTAATTAAGCTAAATTATTCTTACTACATTTTTGTTTTGTTTTCTTAAATAGAAACGTCGCAACACGCCGCCGGCTGCGGCGGTTCAACATTCGCTTGAAATGTTAAAATATTTCAAGTTAAGTCACTTTCAGTGGAGTGTACGATATTTATAAGTGCTCGATTTGATTAAGGTGATCGAGTCGAGCACTTGTTGAAAAATATCGTAAGCTTACACTGCGCGCGAGTGTGTGTGTGTGTGTGTGTGTGTGTGTGTGTGTGTTGTAACAAGTTGTACAAATAAACCACAAGGACAAACATTCAGATTATGTGAATTGTAATTCACAGAGTCAATAACTACCTCGCGAATGTCCGCGAAAAAACAAATTCGAACAATAACAACGTATGCATACGAACCACTGTTCGACACACACACAACGCATTTCACCTCAACACGAGTCCTTACGTGCACATAGTAACGCATACCATACCAACACCATACGAAAAACAATCACTGAGTGTGTATATATTGTCCGTTTGTTGGTGAACATATTGTACAATAGTTATCAGGTGAATTTTAAAAAAAAAAACAACTTAATGTAATTTATTGAACAAAATGTTTTTTCAATTTTTTAAACAACCAGCTATCTTCAGCGGTATTTCCGAACGGATACGACATTGGAACCCAAAAAAGAATTCTACATTTTTTTTAAAGGCCGACAATTGCAATTAAATTGCATTGCCATAAACATTGCAATGCTTATGGCACTGCGGATGTCTATGGGTGGCGTTGATTGCTTTCCATCAGACGACACGCCTGCTCGTTTGCCTTCCTATCCCAAAAAAAACTCACAGCGAGTGTAGATTAAAGTAAAAGTACTAAGTCATCTTTATTGGTGGTGTTGTTACTTATGGGGCAACTGACCATTAATTACAAAATGTTATTACATAAATAGAGATAAGGAAGTCCTATACGTGAAACGTGCTTATCACCAGCAGAGGCCTGTGTCCAGCTGTTTGTTTGTTTCCACGCGCCGCGCGTCCACCGTGCAAAACGACTCGCGCACTGTTAGCGTCTCACAGTCGGGAGAAAGTGCCGGCGCGTCAGTGTGTTAGTGTTCCACAGCGCGTCCCCCCACCCCCCGCCCGCCCGCCGCACGCGCCCCCCGCGGACACGTAACGTGACATAACGTCACGTAATCGACGTAACCGTACAGTTACACAGACGCACCCGTTAATCACAACAAGTCGGGGGAAAGTGAACTTGATTTGAATTCTACACTGCGCAACCCAACTGTTTATAGTTCCAGGAGTTAACCAGCAGTCAGTTCAATAACGGCGTGCTGTCACGTGTAATTTCGCCAATTTTGTCACAAACCATCACCGATGATTCCTTGCGACAGCAAAACGTATAACGTATCTTCATCTTGTACTCTTTCTTTGTTGACCGGAAGAGCTATGTTGGTAACTTTTGCTTTGACATTGTCCCGTGGTGACTAATATTAATTGTAACTCATCAGAACTTTTGAAATAGTTAAGCTGTAGTAGAAGCCAGCCAACTCTACTGATCTACTGAGTACTTGTAATGATTTGAGGGCAACTTGGGTCGTGTGAGTCGTGGCTAGAATCTACTACACTACACCACTAGGCAGACCGCAACTTGTGGTTTGTGGTCAGTTTACAGTTTGAATGCATCAGTTAAAACTTAGGGTCACGGATCTAGTGGGGTGAATCATATCGATTAAAGTGCAATAACGTTTGATAAAAGTGTGGAAATATATTTAATATATTATAACACACATTTTAAAATAGTTATATCCAACAAACAAACAACAAATGTAGGCCGCTTCCGCCCTTTACAATTGACATATTTGTCTTAAGTTTTTCATGTGCCTTTCGTGGCGATTGAGACAAACTGAGTTATATGTCTCGCCGGTCGAGTGAGCAAAAATATATTTAGGACTATATTACGAGTAGCATTCACTCGGACAACACTTCGCTACAAGTGTCACCGATTGCAAGTAACTGGTCTCGGGTCTCGACCGATTCGCTCGGTATTTATTTGCAATTTCAATAATCAGAAACTGTTATCGGGCACAGCCTTGGACACAAATGTAATCCACGCTGTAGCGAAACGTACGACGACGTCTGGACGTTCTATGGAATGGACATTAAGTATTGCTAAGTCGCCAGGGCTGCCCGCGCCTCGTGAACTTCGCGTCGAGTGCGACGAACACTGTACAGTAGGTCGTTATCGTTTTATGCAAAAACATGTGATTGCTCAATAACAATGTACACGTGTAACTGCAACAAACAAACAACAAAACTGTTAACAAAGACCACGGCGTTGTCGTGTGGTGGCGGAACCAGTTAAGTCCAACGTGGGAGAGGGGGGGGGAAGATAATGTTGAGATCGTTAAAAGTTGTCTCATCCTTTTATGTTGACATCGTAACAACATGTTGTTGTTGACAGTAGGTGAACTGAGTGCCGCAGTGAGTGATCTAGCGCCGGATCATTTGGTTGCGCGCGCTTACGTAAGTGTCCTCTTTGAAATATATTTCCTCGCGTGTGTTCATCCTCAGATATCTCTCGAACTATCGTAGCTTATTATTTCAAAAACAAAATCATATTCAAATCAAAATATACACATTTTATGGTGTACATCTTGAAAACATGTACAGCGATACTTGTGGCGGCCTAGCTCCGACAGCTTGCCGCTGATCGAACCAAATGTTTGCCCACACAAGTACGTGACATATTAGGATTATTCAAATAAAGTTACACTTCAGAGACCTCTTAACCTTTACTTGAATGGGTTACGTGACGATACGATGGGTGCTACGTAATACGAAGGCTACCAAAAAACCGCGAAGCGGATGTCAGTCGAAAAAAACAAGTAATGTAAAAGTTTTTAATTATCTTTATTCAAAAAGATTTATAACTGAAACCTTTTCTAATATTTACTCAATTACTTCGCCGGCACAATCAAAGCGTGCTCAAAGCTCGCTCAGGTCAGCGATCTATCAGAACCAACTAGAAGGTATTGCCACATTTTTTATATGAGATAGGGAGGCAAAGGAACAACTCTCCCGATGGAAATCAATCAACGCCGCGCATAGACATTCGCAACGTCGTAGGCATTATGGATGTGCTGGATATATGTATCTAGAGTAGAGTTGTTTTTTGAAGGTCATCTCCCATCTTGGCTGCCTTTCTAATATGTTTTATCTAATTAACATTTGTGTGTGTGTACGGAGCGCGGGCTTCCTTCGCGTGCCGCCGCGACTCGCTCTCATTGCAGCAAAGTAATCGCGCATATTATAATATTAATCATCGAGGTGTATCAGATCATCAGCCCGCCTTCTAATCGCAGCCTCGCGCGCAACGTTCGCACGCCGCTCGTTAGACCGGCGGGGCACGCGATGCTGGTGCCGTGTCACCCCCCCCCCCGCAACACCACCACCACCACCCTGCTCGCACTTCCATATTTACCTCCTCTTTCCTCGATAACTCACTCTATGTACAATACAACGTGTGAGTGAAGGAGCATATCTAAGTCTTCCATATCACTCGAGATGTTTGCCACTATTCTGCATTCGTCAACAGTACTACCGGATCCAGACAATTCCCAAGTTGATGGTTGCGGATGTGAATAGAAGGGTCAAGGGTAGGGCAAGACTACTGAGAAGGTACCTTGACTAAATTGTTGAATGTTTCAAAACAGTCCAGGTCAAAAGTAACCTTAACCGGCGAGCTTGTAAGGAGACCGATGAGTGTGGGTGAACCAAAGAAAGTGTGCCGAGATCGCAGATGGAGATGTACAGTCTCTGCCTACCGCTACGGGAACCAGGCGTGACGATATGTGCGAGATTGAGATATAATTATATTTATTTGAAATTATCACCATGAAGCTCCAGTCCCCATTTACAATTACAACTATAGTGAACTTATGTATAATATAATATAACCAGATCTCGGCAAATCAACGACACAAAGGTGCGACAAATTGAATTAACGGACTCGCGGTGAGGGCCGAGAGACACAAAAAACGACGCGCTTCACTTCGCCAACTTTTTGTCATGATAGTTATTTGATTGTAGTGTATAAATGGACATTTTTTGTACAATTGTGACGGGGCGGCGAGGTGTGACCTTCGGTTTACTTTCGGCGCTCCGGCGTCGCGGGGCTCCCGGCCCTGCCCTCGCCACAGCACCGACGGCGGCGACAGCGGCGCTGGGCTTGCGACACGGACGACGTTCCTCGCCGCGCTATTCTTGTCAATTGTTGTAAACAGTTTCATTACATTGTATTAAAATTACGAAGCAAATTAGAATACGAAACTTTCTTTTTGACATTTGAATGAATTGAAACAAGACGGCACATCGGCGGCAACTCTCTGTCTGCGAGGTACGGGAACGAGAAGACCATTCATTGATATATCAGCGCTACAAACTATTATTTCCATAGTCAAACATCTCATCATCGTTAAGAGAAGTCGTTTTTTTAACAATCCATCGCCGACCATGTTACACAACGAAGCTCAGATTGGAGAAGAAACTACAAAACAATCTCTGCAACCTCTATAGATTTTTTGCAGTTTCTTTGTTCATAAACATCGTCAGACGTTGTAAATGCTAACCAATCCACGGGTGCTATGAGCACATAGTTTAATTTAGCCGACCTGCCGCGGACCGCGGCGTGGGTCGCCGGGGAAACGCGCCGCTACAGTCGACAGCGAAACATTTTATGCACAATCAGCAAACGTGGCACAAATAACTGCAATGTTTAGTCAATAAAAGGAAAGTACATTAAATATAATGTAAAGGGAACGCAAGGTCGAACGCGAAATTATGGTTTTAGGTCAAAATTTTACAAAACAAACGAGGTAGTCATTAAATGAAATTAATTATCGTGCTGCCTTCGCGCTCAGCGCCGACGGCCAAGGTGAGCGAACGCCTTGACTTGTCAACCCTTCAGCGCTGAGTGAGTGAGGCACACCGCGCAGAGTGCGAGCCCCGCGCCGGCGCCCGCGGCGCGCTGGCGGCGCTGGCGGTGTGGTAACCGGCGTTACGTCACCACGGCCTCTCACCGGCCGCGGCGGCGGCGACGGGCGAGGCTGCGCGCGAGCGCTTTATATATTAATATTTTGTTACAAAAATAATTTATTGATCGAGCGTTGCTCCACCTGTCGCTCACCAGTCCAGGCCCGGGCTCACGTCCACGCCGGGTGAATAGTTGATTGTTGCGATTGTTGTGGTTTTTTATGTGCAATTCGTATCTCCATCTCGTTCCTGCTTTTACAGTTAAAGGTTGGTGGCAATCATGCCTACATATATTGCTAAAGTTTCCTTTCGGTGTAGAAACACTTTCTATAAATGAAAAAAAACATTCTGAAAGATGTGACATACCTCGGCAATGGCAATGAATCAAATTGAATCGAAATGTCATTCTGTGTGACCTTGGTGACTGAAGACTCGAACCACATGATACTGCTAACGTTCAAGAGGAAAAAAGCAAATACTGGGGCGTCCCGACCTTACAATCCAGCCACTCGGTATATCAACTTCAAATATTAGGATACATGAAGGGGAGTGTCTTCTAAACACGAAGATACTTGAAAGAACATCTTTGGAACATTGGAAGTGGCTCTGATATGAGTTCAGTACACAAGCGTACCGCGCGCCACGCTGGAGTCCACACCCACCTGGACTGTGTTTCAGATTAACACGTGCGCCGACACGAGTGTTCCACAAATCGATGATGACGACACTAGAGCGCTAACTGACGCATCACCGCCATCACTCGGCAACCATTCCGACGGAGTTGCGGCGCTTGAGTGTCGCCGACAGTCCAACGGTGTAATTGCACCCATTGCTTCGGCTGTCCTCGGACTTATCTATGTAATCACTAGATACTCAACTTGATTGAAATAAAATATCAAAAGGTGATTTAAATTAAATATTAAAATCTCAACATTTACCCAAGTCGGAGGTATGAGATTTACCAAGAAGGAGGGAAGAGAATTCAATGAATACAATCAATGTGCTGTTTATTGGAACAAAATTATTATTTTGTTCTAATCGTGTTGTTAACCGTGCAATGTAGCCGTGTACATCGCGCGCACACACTCACACACCCGTAAGCAGGGCCGGCGTGACCTTTTGCAGAGCCTAAACACACACACACAGTCAACTACACATACATTTTACAACGAGGAATTACTTATTTACATATGCTGCTACATATTATATATTTTTTATAAGATGAATATTGAATAATAATATAATCAAAACCAGTGTGTCAACTATCGTGTAGGAGGTAATATCACGTGAGCGCTGAAACAGTATGATTTTTCGACTGTAGTATTTAAGCATTTGTGAAAAAGTCAGCATTGAGTTACATTCGAGGCAGACCACCGTACACGGCGTGTGTGTGGAGCAGGCTTAAAACAATTGTAGTAGTATTGTATTCCAGTGAAATTTGCGTTTAAGTGAAATTTGTATTTAATGAGGTGAAGTTTAAATTTCTGAGTGTAGTAAAAATCATTTGTAATTTTCGTAGACCGCGCGGCTTCGTAGACTCTCAAAAAGTGGGGCTGGGTTTCGGGAGCGCGTTGAACCACACTGTAACCAGCCCTGAGCGTAAGGCTCGCCCCGCAACTCCGCGGGTGTGTGGCAACAACACCTTCGATGGCTATCGCGTCGGTTCCCCGCGTTAACTCACATCGGCTGCAGCCGTTAACCTTGTCGTGTCACAACATCTCGAGCGCGTTGCGTTACGTTACGTTTCCAAATAACGCACGAAACACAACACAACGCCACACCCGTAACCAGCTACAATGCTACAAGTTCCACTTCATTTAAAATAGTTTTAAAATTGAACAAAACAATTGTAAGAAAACAATTTGAGCCGTCAAGTAACTTGTTCTAACGATAAGCACATAACTCAGAACAAGTTACTTGACAGCTCACGCTTTAAATCTGTTAATAAATTGTATATCGGCGAAACCAAATATTTTTGTAAACTATGTGACCGCCGTCCGGTCACGTGGTGCACACGCAGACCTCCGCCAGCGGCGTCGCATCCGGCGTCGCCTGTCGCAGCGGGTTTGTTTGTTCCTCCTGATAAGGAACGATTTCTTTTTTCACCGTATGATGAAACATTAAATTACGAAAGTTTCCAATATTCTCACAGAATGAGGCCGCGAGCGAGTGACACTAAAGCAAGTTGTTTATAATCTCTTCCCTTGATTTATAGGGGCATGCCCTTTTGTAAGACAAATAAAGTGGCCTTGGCATTTCATTATTCGCCTGCCCCCGGGCGCCCGAGTGCCGCTCTCGTGTGTCGTCCGGAAGCGCGAAGGCCGCCCGCCGCCCGCCGCCCGACGCCCGCCCCGCGTCCTGCACTTTACGCTGAGGCCTTTTTAATTAAACGGTTTTTGGCACTAAATTTATTTTCAGTTTACCGATAGTTGTTAAAATTGAAAATGAATACACAATACTAACAATACTATCTCCCTAACAGGTAGAGTACCGAAACAACACAGGGAAAAAAGGTGGGGTTCGCGACATATTCCCGCACAAGAGAAACAGCATGAGGAGCATAGTGTACGTGGTGGCGCTGTGCGTGGCGCTGTCCGCAGCCGCGCCCGCCCCCGCACCCGCACCCGCCGCCGACGACAAAC
This sequence comes from Baronia brevicornis, assembly GCA_031353405.1. Classification (NCBI taxonomy): domain Eukaryota; kingdom Metazoa; phylum Arthropoda; class Insecta; order Lepidoptera; family Papilionidae; genus Baronia; species Baronia brevicornis. The sequence goes on from JASFAT010000953.1 coordinate 59,335, forward strand.
CGGAAATCATTGAAATCATCGCGCCCGCCAATGCTCAGGTGAGTACATCACACGTGTACATCCCGTCAAACCGATCCCTAGGTGTACTTGTTGAACATTTTAAAAATACAATACACGGCTCCACACGACTAGATCGACGTTATCGCTGTGTAAACCTGACCGAAACTAGCAACCGTACATAACATACAACCTAGAAATCATTATAAGTTTTTTCAAAGCATTTTAATGATACTTTTATCAGAACTCAAAACTGTGTTAACGTTATGAAACTAACGTCGACACCTTTTACTGCGTCCACGTCGTCCGCGCCGTATACAACATACAACATGCCTACAATTATTCACGGTGCCTTATTTTTTTTATATATTTCCACGAGCACAATGCGTAATTTAACAGTGAGATAATTAAATTACTGCATGCCGTCGGCAAAAAATAACAACATTCCACAACACAAAAACATGCTGGTACAGTGACCGATACAACATGTTGCGAGAAGTGTGAAATGTTAAAACGTTTCCAAGTAAACATTTGAACCGCCCGCCCCGTCGGCCGGCTGTTGCCGCCAAAACTCAGCAATCGGTGAGAATCGGTAAACAATGTAAGCGGCGGGTTCACCGGGCGCGCGTCCGGCCGCCGTTGGGTCGATCACAATCGAACTCCATCGCTGGGAGAATCGATACATGTACTCGATACGTGCACCTACAGCGGCCATTGTTTCCATATTTTTCTCACATTAATCTATTGTCTGAGTAAACATACATATTAACATACATACGGACTTTTCCCGCCAACTTACATCAGTGACGTTGTATTTTTATTTCATTTTCATCATCTTATATTGTATAATTGTGGTGGCATATTATACAATATAGTTCGATTAAGGCTTATAAATGAAGTGATGTGAAATAAATGCGTGTATCGTGACTTTTTGACTGAAAAAGTACATAGAAGGTTTTGATAGAATAGCCACCATTTTATCAAGACGTAACGTGATAAGCTGACTAGTTACATTTCAAGAGATTGGATATTATTGTATTGTATGTATATACTTGACACTGGCATAATAGTTTCAACTAGTTGCCATCAAAGAAAAAAAAATCACATCAACATATATATCAACACAAAATGGAAGAAGTCTGTAAATGACACAGACAAAAAATTATTGTATATTCGGATCAGATAAAAACACTGCGTCGATTGCTCCGAGTCTGGCATCTACTACGACCAAAAGACGATTTTGTTTCAGCTGTGAAACTGACTATTTTTAAGTGATCAGATATAATTTTTTCGACTCGATATGTATACATACGTAAACATAAACGTTGGCGAATAACTCCGTCGACCGAGTCTCCGGACGCTTATGTTTAAAACGTATTTTAATCAAAAAAGTAAATTTACATGACAATTATATTTTCACTTTTGACGTTAAAATTATGAACGTTAAAAACGTACATGAGTATCACCGTAAGCACCAAACACTGACGCCAGCGCGGCCCATTCGCAGGAGACGCTCGCGACCCTGAACCTGGGCGCGCCCGGCTCCGAGCTGAGCGAGCGCAACAAACGCACTATCGGCATCTTGCGCCAGCTGTTCCCCCAACTGACTCAGGTAACACATCCGCCGCACATCAATTTGTTACGTTTGTTCTGCTAACTGTGTTCCTTGTATTTCATTTTATTGTTTTTTACATTTTAGAAAATTTTATATTAAGATGACAAATTCTTTATAACAGCCTGAGCTCTTCTTAAGTGACAATCGGATGACTGATTATAGAATTATCATTGCTGAATCTCAAGATGTTTTTACTCTGGGCTCGAAGGAACACACCAGCATCATCGGCGTTAGGTTTATATCAAAACCTCTTAAAAGAACTGAAATGTTACTAAAGGATCGGAATGTGGGGACGATTGTTTGTCCTTTGTATATAGGGGACCTCGGCAAAGTACCTTCTATTTATCTGAAGATGGAAAGCCAAAGCTTGTTTCCTAAGATCTGCGAAAATCAACTGAAAATTGGTGTTGTGTGTTTTACTTTTTCGGTATGAATGACACGTGTCTGTTACTTCTCGTATTTAGTATCAGTGGTGAACTTGTTGGGACCTTTTCAACGAAAGCTTAGTGTTTTTCGTATTTACATACTGGTTTGTAAACACATAATATTATTTTTCTAAATGATCAATTTCCACAAAATATAGTAAATACTTTCCATTTAATGATAATTATAAAATTGCAGTTTCATAGGTAAGTGTGTGTCAGTTTAGACAATCAATATGATGCGGAACTTCGCGTCCATAACAACCAATGTGTGAACCGTCGTCTGTTTCATTTGACTCTCCGGAGCCGATCGTAAGCCCACGTCGGTCGGTGCGCCGCGACGCCGTGGGCGGGCGTGAGCGGGCGTGCACCTGGGGGAGCGCTAAGGGCTGTCTATGTTGTAGATTATCGAACAGAAAGTACAACAGCTCACGACGATAGTGCTGCGGACATTCGGCCCGCTGGTCCTCCGGCTGTTCCTCGGCGGCAACCGGAACCAGGGCGGCCGCATGAACGGCGGCACCGTCGACCTGGAGGACGATGATGACGACGAGGACGACGAGGACACGATCACCACCACTATCACAACCACGAGCGCTGCCACCACCACCGAGTCGTCGGAGCGCCGCAAGCGCGCCCTCTACTTCCTGCCGGTATGAGGTCGCATGTCGCCGCACTGACAGCCTGCCCGGGGACGGCAGCGCGGGCGCGCGCAGACCGCGCGCCTTCACCACCATACTCACCGTCACGTCCACCCTCACTCATCGTCGCCCCCATCTCATAATCACCAGCGACCCCATTTCCACCACCGGAGAGTAACGTGTGCATCGGTTTCAGAACGCGCTCGCAGAGGACAACCTGCTTTCGGGCGCCGAGTCGCAGCAGGCGGAAGTGCGCGTCGCGTTCGGCGACGGTGAGGGACAAGGCCAGGGTGCCGAGCAACCGGCGGCCGCGGCCGACGACCAGCAGACCGCCGCGCAGACCAACACTGCCTCCATCGACGAGATCACCCTCGACGACGCCGACGATAACGAGGAGAACAGGAACAAAAGGTAAATACCCACCAGCTCCACTACCACTCACTGCGCTATACATTATTATCATTATAAACAACTCACGCATGTTCCACTGCTAAGAATGGAGCCATCTCATTTTTAGCGGTACCGACACCAACTTATGATGCTTTTCCAAGGCGAATTGACGAGACATTCACACTCAAATAACCTGTAAGTCGTACATATATTATATTTACCCTAATGCTAGAATTGAACCCATAATCATGGGTTAGACTCCGAAAGCGCATATTAAATAGATCAATTATGCCGTATACTGTTGACAATTATAAACTGTGCGTGTTCTCAACAATTATTCAGTTGGAACCAGTTCAAACTGTTGCCACACAACCAGCCGCGCGACAGTGTGACGTGTGACGTGAGACAATGGAGCCGAACAGAGAACGCGTTTGTACAAAGTGCTCGCTACGCGCTCGCCTACGTAACAATGAACTCGGAAAAACCACGACATTAGTCGACGACGTTACAAGCCCACTTACGATCACCAGCTAGCGTTGTTGCACTGCCCACTTGACAGCGTCGTCGTTTGTTCAATGTTTTCAGATTCCTGAGCTTCGGAGGCTCGGGCGGATCCGGTGGTGGTTCCGGCAACTTTCTGTTTGACGTCGTGAGAGTATGTATCGCTCGTTTGTACGCCCCCCGGCCACTACCGCCCCTCGCGGACGCCACTTGAACTAACACTACTATTCTTTATGTTTTCTTTTTTTTTTCATTTAAGCTATCTCTTCTATATCACGTGACTTATCAGGCTCATCTATCATCATAAACTAATTCACCCAACTTTTTGCCTAAAACATTATAGAGTGTTTAAGTACAGTCCACAGCGTAGGTACAGCTCTGTAAGTGTAAACATTAAAAGTAAAGAACGCGAACAGAGAAAACGTAGATAGATGACCTTGAGGTGACCTCGTCGTGTAGGAACGCTACGACGATCCGTGACCAGCTCGTGGCGACGCACCTGCGGCTCACTTTGAAAGGTTTCCGTGGTTCCGGTTGCACACAACGATAACACTTGTTTTGTAATAACTTGCGCGGTATACGTACACATGTGTGTGACCGTCACGGCAAAAACGAGACCAAGGGCGGCAACAGTCCGCGGACAAAGCCCACGTGTGGCAGTCCGTCCACTGGACGGGGAGGTCGTTGCAGTGAGTGGGGTCGGGTGTTACAGCGGCCGGCGGAGGCTGTGGCGCGCGCGGCTGGCTCCGCGTTCCGGCTGCTGGCGGGCACCGACTCGCTCAACGTGGGCATCTCCGCCTCGCACTCCGCCACCCTCGACTCCGGCAGCCGACAAGTACACACGTGACACTCACAACCAAGCGCACATACACACACACGCACACGCACACCTGTAGACTTGATCGCCGTCGACCTCGCTTGCTCGTTGTATGTGTAGACCTCCTCCTTGACCTCGTCACAAGGCGCATTTTCCCTGTTTCATCTTCACACTAAACTTCTTTACTAATTTTCCGTCTTTCCATACTAACTACATCACTTAGAATATACGCAGGTATTATTAACCTTAAGTTGTAATCTAGTTTTAACCTTCGGTGTACAGTAAGAGTTTACGACGTAGAGTTGAATTTGATCGGCACTGCTTCTCATAGTGTAAGCATCGTAGAGCTACCGCCAACTGGCGAACAGAGAGCCAATACCTCGTTGCGTAGCGCGTAGTATGAACTGAATTACGTACTCCCTTCGTACGACTCATTCTTAATCTGTGACCGTTTCAGCTGGTCGCGGGTTCGTCATCCGGTGCGTCGTCAGGGGACCCTGGTGCTGACGGCGAGGACGGTGCCAAAGGAGACAACCTGACAGAAGGTGTGCCCGGACCCATCACGCGGCTGTTCATCATCGCCAACCGCGGCATCGCCAACCTCATCCAGGACCTCATACTCCGCATCGCGCAGACTTCCGAGAGGATAGTCAACTTCAAGGCGCGACTCATCACCTCCATTATTTAATGATCCAGTGCTTAGAGCAATACCCAGAGGCTTGCACCGCGCCGGTGCGCGTACGAGACAACAGCTGGAGGTTCGCTCCACGAGGTCGAGTGACGACGTCGACCTGCGTGAGTAGCACACCTCCAGCTGTTGTCTCGTACACGCGCTGCACAGCGGTGAGGTCGCGGGGGGGCGCCTCGAGCCGCGAGTGCCGGGGCTCGAGTGCGCGCCCGCGACCCGGCAGCGCCCTTGCGGCGACCACTCCCGATACTTGACTGATCACGAAACCTCAACGAGTTACATAGGGGCACGTGTTGTCTGGCCCCCAGCCCCTGGCCCACGGCCTCGCGGCCCCCTGGCCGTAGTGCTCGTGATCACTTAGGTAGAGAGTGCGCCGCGGCGGGCCCTCGCGCCTCGCGCCGTAGTACGTAGTGTGCGTGGTGGGTGTCTGTGTGTACGCGCGTGTGCGTGTGTGCGTGGGTGTGTGTGTGTGTGTGTGTGCGGCGGGCGCGCCGCCCGGCTCAAGCTTTTTTTTAAAGTATGTCGTTTTTGATTCGTTTTTACGTTTGTACATATGTATTATAGCGGAATTGGTGTGCAGTACACGAATAGCTGTTAGTGACCACGGTTCTATTGCCAACCACTCTCGGCGACCTCCAGCGTCGTCGAGAGTGGTTACAACTTACAACGAACGCTCTCACAAACTAAATCTTGTAACCCATGTACAAAGTGTGACCTCATTTCCTTCAAAAAATGCGTAGGACTGGTTGGTGTTATTTATTTTGTCACAAAATATGATGTGAATGATTTATTTAAATATATATATATATATATATATATATATATATATATATATATATATATATATATATATATATATATATATATATATATATATATCACTAGAACATTTGAATAGGGAATATGTGAAAACACAAATAGAACATCCCTTCTAATTATTTTACTTTTAAATCTGTAACAATATACTATCCATTTATAATTTTTCATACAAACTTATTAAATATTGAAAACTTTACACTGCCTCCACATTTTTGGCTCGTAATATATTTATATTAAGTACTTATTTACGTATTTTCAAGAAGCAACTTGTTTAATAACATATAAGTAAATCAAATAGTAATCAAATAAGAAAAACGCTTAAGTACTAGTACAACACTGGCGTCACAAGTATCCGAAGAACAATAAAAAAATTACCATTGTTGTCATAATTGTATGAGCGGTAGGGAATTATAAGATTATTTCACATTCGCCGGACGCTTGTGGCGTGTACATTATACATTGTTCTGACAATTTTCAAACATTTCCACTTTAATATCATTGTGATACATATTTCCTAAATAGATGATAATTCACAATCGGAGCAAAGTTGTGCGCCAGTGTATCACGTGTCACACTACATACACATGCTGATCATTTTTATACGTTTCTAATAAATATTGCTTGTACACATGTATCCAAGTACTCGTATGTTCGGCCACTTGCGGTGCTTTTAACATAACAGTAAATAAATATATTTGTATCTAGTTTAGTTTACTGTCGCGCTTTTCACAAGTTCTTACCGAGTGAGCTTGGTGTTGCTGTGATTTTTTCGAAAAATACTGTTCGTGCCCACAGCCCACTCCCAGCGGGTGGGAGGTGCGCCGCGAGCATACACTGGACTCACGATTCGGAACGAACACTTCTTAGCATAAAACAATTAAATATGGAGTAAAGGGATTGACGTATTTATAAGGAATAATTGTGAACTTGGTATCAATACTGTAACTACTTTGGTTTATTTCCGCATTAAAACATTATTGATGAAATGTGTATTTATTTTTACACCACGTAATTACAATATATGTATATTTAAATAACTAATTAATAATTAATTACAAATTAGACAGACGTTTCCTTACTTCCAGTACAATTAATGAAGCAGTATGCAGTTGTACAAGATTTTGGTTTATAATTAAGTGTAAGCCATTTCACGTTGGGAAGGCCTACATATTGCATCAAACAAATTTTAGGCTAAACAAGGTCAAACATTTACAAGACTGGTACAAATTATGTATTTTATACATGGACACGCACTAAAGGCAACATTGTGAATAAAGTCGCGTCGCAACTTTCTGCAAGTGCAGCTACGTACGAGCTACACTGTACTGTACTGTACAGTATTCGGAAGGTTACCTTAAGAGTAATTAGTTAAAAAGGAGTCGACAAGTTTAGCCACGCAACCTACGTAACACCGTCTCCGCGAGGGGGCGCTCCGTGCTGCACCTGAGCTGGTGGTGTGTGTGGGGTGTGCGGGGGGCAAAGCGTTCATGTGTGATATCACGACGCCGCTGGTGCGCGGCCCTGCGCCCCGCTTGGACGTCGTCCCGCTCCCACGGCGAGGTTGTAGCATTCGCGAGCACCGCATCGTGCCTCTATCACTATAAACTATTTTTATTTACAATTGAAGAAAGTGAATTAAAAAAAATCATTCAAATATTTCGACTTATTTCCATACTAATGTGAAAGTTCAAAAAGAAATAATTTTTTATTTACTTACAAATACTGAAATAAAACCCCCAACTACGTTTATATTATATAATATTAAATGTATAAAATTAACTCTATATACTAACTACAATAAAATTTTCTCACCTTTTGAATATATCAAAAGATTCAATAATCTCCAGAAATTTATAATAATATAATTAACACAAAAATTTTAAATTTTCATACAAATACGTCAAAAACATCAAATAAATTATCTGTTTATTGTTGTCGAATATTAAACATGTCGAAAAAAATTTACTTGTCTGTTTTTAAGCAAAAAATATTTTCATATAATATGAACTCATGTCTTAATTATTTTTTAATAACTTGTAAAAAAAACTAAATTCCGCTTGGTGTATTAATTTACGCAAAGGGCCAGACAGTATAAAAATAAAACAGTAGTATTTTAAATCCAAGCCGGTATCTACAGTGGAAGAGTGAAGAAACAAAACAACTAATATAGAGAGAATACATAAAATATTCCTTAGATTTCTTCAGTTATCATGAATATTAATAGTCTTTCCCTTACTCACGTGTTTCACTCTTCATACCTGTTCAATATCTTACATCCTTTTCAAAGCCAAACAACGTATGTTACCGCTAACAACGCCTCTACAGTTTGAACGGACGGCGACAGTTATAACGATCTGTTAACCCATTAAACGTTCTCTATTTATCTATCTTTTACCGATTGGATGCATTAAGAAAAGTTTCTCGAAGATGAAGAGGTTATCGGCCGACGCATTTTCCCTGAAATTCCATTTACTCATAACCTATAAAACGGTTGAAACATTTGCCATACATCATACCACCGGACCCAAACTTAGCTTTGAAATTTCGGAAAATTTCAAAGCTATGTTTGTGTCCAGCGGCAGGCGGCATATTTATTGTTCTAACGGTTTTATATGCACTAAATCAATGAAATTTTAGAAAAAATACGGAATCTGAGGTTACCCCCCCTGTGGCAAAGCTCGAAACGTTCGGATAGCCTTGAGAGGCCGCAGTAAACAGACCCCGAAAATTTAGTGGGCCTTATAATTTTATTTATGTCAATTAGTGCAGTATTTTCCGGATACTGTCGGGTAATACCTCTTTTGAATTTCTTAGCTGTCACCTATTGAGTTTTTTGGTACTAATTACTCTGCTGCCCAGGGTACCGGGTATAGGAAAAAACTAGAGTTGCGCATCTATAATAGTATAGTGTATAATCTATGCCTTAAGGCGAGTGTGATATCACTAGTGTCAGTGTCAGTTTTAAATCTTGACTTTTAATTTTGCCCTTATTTGATTATTATTAAAATAAAATTAAAATATAGCTATTACTCGTTTTCTGATCAGGATTATCCATATATCCTGATCAGAAGTAATCTTGTAGTAAATAGTAATAAATACATAATTTTAATCATGTGAAATTGAATTCAAATGAATTGCAGTGACTAATGATTCATATTACTCATAAATAATAATCTTTTATTATAATATTAAAATGTATTAATATAGTAATAGTTGCAAAATTAAGAAAATATGGCACTATACGAAGGTATTGCTTTGATACAAGAAAAACAGGCAGTGGTTTTGGATCTGGGATATGATTACACCAAGTTAGTATTCTGTTGTTATTGGTCTTTATTTATTTCACTATGCACTTTGTGGGCTGTTTAATTAAATGAAGCATAAACTGAATATTATTGCAAATTCAAACTTCGCTTAATGAATAAAATTTATTATTCTAGAACTAGATTTGTTAATTCCATATAATTATTATTTTAAAATAATAATATTAATAAAATTTGAAAATATTCAATTACAAAAAATTGTCATTTTTTATTATGTGCATGTGCTGTCACCTGAACATAGTGCACTCAAGTATAATATTAAAATCGCTTGTTATTATTGTTATGTTAAAGTGTACTTTACACAATATTATTAATTAGTACATTCTGTGTCCCTAATAAATAAACAAATATTTTTAAGATTAAAAGAAGCATCTTCTATAATAATACAATTTAATTATAAAAATGTTATTGTTAGATATAAGAAGAGGTGAATGGGTGGCAATTGAAGATGACATCTCCAGATGTTTATTCACAAATATGACCCGTGTAATTTAGACACAAAAAAGGTATAGTGTAAGGCAGTGGGGTGAAAAAATTATAAATATATAAGTTTAGTTGTATAAAGTCAGAATACACAGAAATCAGCAGTTTTGATGTTAGCTAACATTACATCATGTTGCCATTATTGGTTTTTTGTTTTACAGGTTTGGCTTCACCGGTGAGGCGGCACCACGCTGCATCATCCGCTCGGAGTACTGGTGCACTAAAACAAGAAAGTTCAGGCGTGTTTATGACTATGAGACAGCTGAAGAACTCTATGATAATTTAGTGCACATGCTGCATTTATTATATTTTAGGTTAGCTAGAAAAAACAAATCTTATCTCAAAAATTTTAATAAGTTACTCCGTTGAAGTAGTAGTGTTAACTGACATTTGTCTCATGGTGGACATAACTCTCTGATGGCAATATTATTACAAGATATATAATTTAATTATCTGGAATAATGTCTATAGCATGAATGGGCCAGCTCGCCCGGAGAAGTACCACACTCCTGCAGAAAACCAGCTTTTCATCAAGTGACACGCCTGCTTATTGGCCTTTCTATTCCATAAGAAAAAAAGGAAAACAACCCACAGCCCTAGTTGAGTGTACTTGTTTGTTGGGCAGCCAGTTTTTACTACTTATTTAACAATACATTTAATTTATATGTATAAGTTTACTCATACTCTTGCATATTATGATCATTCCCTCTTGTTTCTAACAGATTAGTGCGGATGAGTGTCTCATAGACTAGAGGATTTGTTGTGATAACCAAATGGAACAAGTGAGGTGTTGACTGTCATGAGTCACAATTATTTTGTTTTTACTTAAAATGATTTTACTGCCATCATTTAACTTGATTTGTTAAGTCAACCATATGTAGGATAGACGGATAGCAACTGTAGAGGTTGGTTTTGCTGCTTTTTTACTGTAGAATGGTTATAGTACTTTCAGTTCAAGATTTTGTTAGGACAATGGTAGAATTCACCGTAAACATGCAAGGTAGTCAGTGTGACGCCCACAATGTGATCTCACTAAGTGTAGATAAAAGCAACACCAGTTATAATACAACTTGATATTCCATTTGCAGACATGTACTTGTGAATCCGAAAGAGAGGAAGGTGGTTGTAGTGGAGTCTCTGCTCACGCCGACAATGTTCCGCGAGACGCTGGCCAAAGTTCTCTTCATACACTATGAGGTACAAAGAGAGTTATTTATATAGCCATCTCAAAATTGTTTATTAATATGTCTGGTGTAACTGTATACTATTACATACATTGAATTGCCAGGGATAATTACAATCAGTATATTACAATCATCAACTTTGTAGCAGTTAATGTTGAAACACACTTTCACAGACACGTACACACACACACACACACACTGTTAACTACTGGATAGAAGTGTGTCCTATGTAATAACAATCTGATTTGATCTGATTCTGAGGGCAAGCAGATTAGTAGGCAGTGTTGCCAGCTATTACCGGCCTGCGTCTGCTCACTACCAGCCTTATATGCAGCATGACTGTATGCTTGACTGAATAGTTGTCATGCAAATATACCTTAACATGATATATATTTTAGTGTGTCACACTGTATGGCAAACCATGAACATGAAGATCTTCGAGAAGTGCTTCCCACGTGCTCCCACTTACGGTTGTAACTGTATACAGTATTATCACTATCTCCAATAGTTAAATATTGTATTGTTAGGAGTACCCCAACTACTTCATTAAGTGCCCATTCGCGCTTAGATCTGTTCACTCCGGCCAGTGCTCGCAGCCTGACTCATGTCGGTCGCTTCAGATCACGTTAGCACATTGTTTTGTGTGTGCGTGTGAGCCACTTTTATTTTTTTGTGTGTTCAAATTAATTCTATCGTTGTTTACATTTAATGTTCATTCCAAATGAATACGGGTACTTTATTACGTTTTTTTAGTTGTTTGATGTTCTAATGATTAAACGAATTTCTCGTTAAAAATTGTTTCTCTCTTAATAAAATCCACTTCAGACGCGAAAAGTACAGTAAAATGAGCAGCAGCAGTTCAATTAGTAAAGATCGAACTCACGGTCTGATGCCGTCGATCGGACCATTTATTTTGAAACTTGATATTGGCGCGCGCAGGTGTCGGCGGTGGTGTGGGCGGACAGCGCGCGCATGGCGGCGCTGACGCTGGGCGCGCCCGTCGTGCTGGTGGTGACGCTGGGCGCGCGTGACGCGGAGGTGGTCGCCGGTGAGTGACACGCTACCACTACCATGTTTGATTGTAAACACTGCAGCTGCAGCAGCAGAGCTGTCCGTTGTGAAATTTTTTTTATTTTTTTATGGGATAGGAAGGCAAACGAGCAGACGTGTCACCTGGTGGAAAGCAATCAACGTCGCCTATAGACATCCGTAGGGACACATGCAGTGCAGAAGCGTTGCCAGCCTTTAAGGAAATCTTACCTAGGGGTACCCCCTGGGGGGGGTTGTTCGTCTACCACTGCACTGCTACTGTTTGCTGACCATCGGTACAGTGAGCTGTACTTTTAATTAAAACATGATGTCCTAAGCAGACATCATGTTATATGGCATAAAGAACCGTAGGCTTGTGTGGCCCCTTGGTAAAGCCGAGCGTCCACTGGTGAGACATGTACACACATACGTATGTATATAGTGTCCGCGTGCCCCGACGAATCACGCCCGGTGCACGCTGCTGATCACACCGCTTCACCCGGTCTCACCGTACGTGACTTTACCCGTCTACGTCTGTTAAAGCAATGGTAGACAAACAAGCAAGTGGGTGACCTGATTCACTGTTTTCTTGTGCCAGTGCACTAACTCATCCGAACGAGCCGACCCATTCAGGCTACAGGCGAAAATGTGTCACACGTCTGTCGTGTGGCTGTGTCACACGTATGATGCTGGAATAATATGATAATGATAATTTTATAATTAAAATGTCATGTACATGTTCTGAGAACGGGTAACTGCGGCTGCGACTGTACAGCTGCGGACGAGTACTGACCTTGTGTGTGTGTGTGTGTGTGTGTGGGTGTGGTGCTGCAGTGGTGCACGGCAGCCCGGTGGTGCACGCGCTGCAGTGGCAGCCGCTGGGCGCGCGCGCCGTTCACGCCGAGCTGCGACGCCTGCTGGACGCGCCCGCCGATACCCCCCACCGCCTGCTAGAGGACGTCGCCGGTGAGTGGACCCAACACACTCACATCACTATGAACCGTGCTCGGATCTTTCTCCGCCAACTTGCATCAGTGATATTGTGTTTTTATTTCATTTTCATAATCTTATGTGACGTAGATTATGGTGTCGTATTATATATAGTTTGATTAAGACGTATAAATTTAGTAATATGAAATAAATGCATGTATAGTAACTTTTTGACTGAAAAAATTCATAGAAGGTTTTGATAGAATAGCCACCATTTTATCAAAACGTAACATGATAAGCTGACTGGTTACATTTTAAGAGATTTGATGTTATTGTACTTTACTTGACATAATAGTTATAACTTATTACCATCAATGAAAAGAAAAATCATGCCCGCTGTCTCTCACCTCTCTCTCGCGAACGTTACGACCGCGGCATACGGTGTGTACGGTGCTGTACGGTGCTGTACGGTGCTGTACGGTGCTGTACGGTCGTGTCGTCGTTACATTCCACGCTAACGCCGCTGTCGGCGCTGCTAGCGATGGACGCATCGCACTTCGATTCGATTGGTTTATCGCTTTGTTCGTTTCACTATAATTGTTTTATTAAAAGACACAAAAGAGACTAAGCATGCTGTTCTGTCTTCGTTGCACAGCACACCCATCTATCGTCATGCGTCTGGCGGCCGTGATTTGAAAAGAATAACGCAACAATAGTCTACTTCGCTGGTTCCTAAAGTTGGCTGTACTGCCACCCGCTGGCGAGCGTGTCAACTGAAAGCAATCAACTCTTGGGATTCACCATTCATTAACAACTGGACCACCATAGGCATCACAAATGCACTGCCGACCTTTAAAATATGAGTAAGCTTGTTTATTGCCGGTTCCAATGACGTACCGGTTCGGAAACACCGCTGAAGGCACCTCTACCTTCTCCTACAGAGAGGTGGTGGTGGTGCGTGGAAAGAAGTTTCTGGAAAACGCATCGCACGGAATCACCACTCATCCAGATGATGGAATTTAACTTTATTGTTTTTATTTATTATTCAAAAAATACATGTGTTTGTATTTTTACATTAATTTGTGTTTACACCACTACACCCCCGAGCCGATGGCGGGACGCGCTCGGGACGCAGCGAGTATCATTACTACCGCACAGACGTCACCGGCATGGCTCGGCCGCAGGTTGTGTATGTACTTATTTTATGTGTGTGTGTCTGTATCAGTGCGTGCTTGCTTCGTGCCGCCGCGCGAGAAGGCGCTGCGCTGGGCGGCGGAGGGTGTGGGCGGCGAGGTGCGGGGCGCGCGGGGGGCGCCCGCCCCGCTGCCGGCGGTGGTGGGGGGCGCGGCGCGCGCCCTCGCCGCCGAGCCGCTGTTCGCGCGCGACAACGAGCTGGCCTCGCTGCCCGACGCCGTGCTGCAGTGCATCATGCAGGTGAGCCGCCCCGTCCCGCCCCGCCCCGCCCCACCCGACTACCTCCGTGTGGCAGCTCACATCGTGGCCGCCACGTACGGATACAACCATGACGTATGTCCACTTTACAGAATATGGACTCTGTATGCATCGCGGTGTCGCGGTGTCGCGGTGTCGCGATGTCGCGGTGTCGCGGAGTCGCGATCGTGTCACCTACTTGTACAAAACCCAATTAGAATTATTTAGCGCCGCGGCTCGCACGGACAGCGAATGCTCTGAGGAGTTGTTTAATCTCCTCCCAGCCGCACAGTTCCACCATCGCATTACGCGCCACAAAAATAGGTTCCATCTCCACCACCTGGATGGCTGGCTCATCAACCACCGTGCGATTTAGTCGCACATTTCTGTCACGAACTGTGGAAATGTGAAACAATTTATCACATGTGGTCTTCCCACGTGATTATGACATGGAGGCATTCAAGAAAAGAGCGTATGTATTCCTCCAGCGATGCGGATGTCTATGGGAGGCGGTGATCGCTTACCACTAAATGACCCGCATGCTCGTTTGCCTACTATAAAAAATAACAATATTCACATATTTGTGTGTAACAGTGTCCTATCGACACGCGCCGCGAGCTGGCGCAGAACATTCTGGTGACGGGCGGCGGCGCCGCGCTGCCGGGGCTCAAGGCGCGCCTCGCCGAGGAGCTGCGCCACCTGGCCACGCTGCCGCCCTACTGGTGCGTACCGCGCGCCGCCGAGTTGGTGCTGTGCACCACTGTACGCTACAATGTTCGCGAAGGCTCGTACCTCGTGCAGTCCGCGCCCAGCGCGTGCCGAGCCTCACCGCCTGCGAAGAGAAGCTATACGATGCCTTCTCACACTGTCGTCACGTGTTAAACTCTCTCATCTCTAAAGCCGGCGGTGCGTCGGCCAAGCGTTGCCAAGCGACGGCCACAACCGGCGGATACACAGCACATCTGTTGAACTATATAAAAACGTTGCAGCACGAAATGGCATCCCAGTGACAAAAATATATATTTCAATTTCGTTTTTTTTTATACGTTTGTCGGAGAATCTACAATTGTAGGAGTAGACGAGCGCTGGAGTGGAGACCGCGACTCGGCAAACGTAGTGTGGGTCGCCCTCCTGCTAGACGGAGCGACGATCTGCGCAAGGCGGCCGGCAGAGACTGGATGCGTGTAGCCGAAGATCGGGCTAGGTGGCGCGCCTCTATTGAGGTCATTTTTGGAAGTGGACTGCCGCGGGCTGACATGGATACCGTTAACAGAGGGCGGTAACTATCGAACGCACGGCAGATATATTACTTTCAACTGTTTTTGATATTCTATTACATTTTGGATGTAAAATACAAAATATGTTGAAAAAAAAAATTAATTAATAATTTATAACGAAGATTTAATCAGAAACGGGATCCTTTCGTGTAAGCAAACCAGTGGAAAAGAAGTCCGAAGTAAACGGATTTGGATGCCGACAAAATATTCTCAGACTCGAAACTAAACATTGAGATTCGAGTCGACCGTCGCTATATTAAACTTTTATATTATAAAGGAAATCTGATTGGATTTGTTTTTATATGAATCTCAAAAATTTGTCGTTTATTCCGTATTGTCGGTCGACACACACGCGGCGCGAGCGGCGCACGCGCGCGGTGCGTACGGGAGACGCGTTCGTTTATGTTATGTTATGTTATTACAAATGAAACTCCTCCGACCGCGTCGTGTGCCGGCAGTGACAAGTTGCGCGTGGGCGAGTTCAAGTTCCACCGCGCGCCCGCGCACGACAACTGTGCGGCGTGGGCGGGCGGCGCCCTGTGCGGCGCGGCCGTGGCGCACGACGCGGCGCGCGCGCTGCCCCGCGACCAGTACGTGCGCGCGCCGCCGCCGCGCCTGCGCGACTGGAGCTGCCTGCTGCACAACACCCCGCCGCAGCCCTAGCCTTTGCACGACATCACCCATCCACCATCCGGTACATCGCCGATGGAAGCCGCGCAGGCGAGGCAGCCGGCTCGATTGGATATTTCTTATATAATAAATACATTTTTATAGAAAATTGATTTTTAACACTTTCCACCCCGTTATTGTCTAACTAGTGTAAAAAAAATGTTTGAATCAAGTTTAAATAGACCGAGGTCGCCGTCAGTCTGCCGTTGGCGCTACAACGCAGCGTCCACTCCTCATCCAGCCAACCTGACATTACCATTCGACAAAGTGAGTCTTTCTTCTTTCCACACACCACATATGGAATTAGTTACTTTCGCTATTAACTGACATTCTCGCCAGTTCGTGTTTGAAAATTTTCTTCTAGTACTGCCGTAATAATTTTGGTGACACGGGGTCCTACGTACGTACGTACGAAAGGTACGGCAAGGAGATTTCTATTCTTATTTGTTTGTCTCCTTTTTCTAGTTTGATTGTAGCTACGGTGACTTTGTAGATATTTTTTAATATTATTATATATGTATTTACATTTCTCCCTGGTTTCTGGGCACATTTCAAATTGCTTCATGTTCCAGTGAATCGAATGCCTGACTATAATCCACGAAACAACAGTAGAAAGCTTTATTAAATTCTTTCCCCTTTTCAAATAGTTGTTTCACGACGTGTATGTGATCTAAGGTTGATTACACACTTCTGAATCCCGCTTGATCGGTTTTCCTTTGACTGCATAAGACTAAATTATTCTTTTTCAATAGTGTTAATTTTCTTCTCCATATCAAATATTCTTGTTTTAAGAACATTACGTTTTTGTAACTGTACTGGTTAAGAGTTTGCTGATTAAACTTCTCATCAAGTTTTAAAAATAACTACTGGTATTATGCATTTTTGTGGTATTTTTCTTTTTGTTATGGCTACATTAACAATATTTATTTTGTATTATATTGATAGCTATGGAACTGTCCGTGTCATTTGACAATTGTTGATTATGTTGGTACTAATAATGTTTTGTACTTTAACTTTTAGCCATTAATTCAAATGAATTAATGAATAAATTGTCTTGTGATGTTTATAGATTTTTCGCAGAGAGTATTTTTCACTGCATTCACTTGTCACTCTTTTTTCTAGTAGTTTAATTTAATTTGAATATTTTGTGTACATGTACGTTTATTTTGGCACTAATTGCACTATTATTAAATTTATTCACGGAGATCACCGATATACATGTTCACCATATAATTACCGGAACCGGAACCTACAACAACATACAATATACATAATAACAAAAACTAAGAGTAATAAATGAAAAAATTGAAGCAGTAAAGTGTAAAAAGTTTATAAAATTTAATATGGCTGTCCTGATAACAGTCTGAAATAAAATGTAAAGATATTTTGATTTATAATGATCAATAGAAAGAACATTTCATTAAAAGAATTTGCAGAATAAAAAAGTTTGAATAACTAAAATATTTAAGGTATTTATTTAAAAGTACGTAAAACATAGTTTTAGTCTCAATATGGAAGGAAAATAAGATTTTTTAAAAAGTATGTTTTAATTATTAATGCTATTAAATAACACAAGAAGAGTAGATTTACTGATTTATAATTCCCATTTATAGTTTTGTGCAGTTTTTTTACAATACATTTATATAGTTGTACTCTAGGATAGAGTTGGCAACACTGTATGCAATTGTTCTCTCTGTCATTTTCATTTGTCTAACCGGTTTGCATGGTGGTTTCCGGCTAACTACGTATTATAGATATTGTTTTACATTTAAGTATTTCATTCAAAATGTCCGAGACAAAAATCGTTGTAGCAAGCATAGTTAAGTTCCTGAGGCAACAGCTTGACAGCGAGGCACTAAATGTAGACTCTCGTGAGAGCGTGGAGGTTGGTATGCAATGCATTGAAACTTCATTCGAAATAGGCCCCGAAGACCTGACGCAAGCAGTAGATCTACTTCAGTTAGTGCGCCAGCACTGCGCCTCTCACACCGCGAACCGCGCCGAGGCAGAAAAATTAAAAAATGAAGGCAATGAGCTAATGAAAGCGGAACGCTACCGGGAAGCCCTTGAGAAATACACAAAAGCAATAGCGTTGGAACCTTGCAATGCTGTTTTCTTTAGTAATCGAGCCGCGGCGCATTTCAAATTGGGTGAACATGAAACGGCCATTGCGGATTGCACGGCTGCACTAGCGTTGCAGCCGAACTACAGCAAAGCACACGGCCGCCTGGGTCTCGCTCTTACAGCGCTGGACCGGCACCGCGAGGCCCGTGCTGCGTTCGCGCGAGCCGCCGAGCTGGATCCAGACAATGAGTCATACAAGGAAAACTTAAGCTTGGCAGATGAACGACTTGCTCAAAGAGGTGAGCGTGGACCCTTGGACCTTGGGGGATTATTACAAAATCCAGCTTTGCTCACTATGGCATCAGAAATGCTTTCTGATCCCAACATGCAGAATCTTATATCAGGATTAATGACCAATACAACAGCAGCACCGGGTACTGCAGGCATGAATGCTTTATTGGAAGCGGGACAGGCTCTTGCACAACACATGCAGGCTGCCAATCCTGACTTAGTGGAACAGTTGCGAAGACAAGTGCGTCCCCCTGGCCCCGGGGACAACCAGCCACCATCGCAGTGAAACTTAAATGTTGAGTGATACTAGATCAATAAGCAACTATTTAACGGTTCAGTTAGCCTACTATTTAAAATGTTGCGACACCAGTGCTGAATTTTGCCTACACCTTTTGATTACTTTACACTTGAAACCAAAAGTTCATAAATATTTGTTTCAAATTTTGGTTTCTCCGTTAAAAACTGCTTATATTTGAAATATTCATGCATTAATGTGTTATATGCATATCCATTAATGTGTTACAAATTACTTTTTTTCTGTTTTTAGTTTTTGAATAATCCTTTTTTGTGGTCAAGCTTCATCATAAAAAGAAACTTGATCTGAATTTGATTGATAGAATAATAAATTGTTTCTAGGGTTTTCTTAATACTATTATATATTAGGTGTCAAATTAAATCTAAATTCTTGTTTTGTATTTGCATCTAAGGATGATTCCATAAAGGAATATTATTTCAGGATACTCCCATATTTTTAATAGAGTGCTTGAATTAATAACTGAAGTAACAACAATTGTAGCAACAATAACAACCTAAATGCTTATTTATTTTTGAACATGTGGCTTTTGGGAGCTACATGGCAGCGTGCAAAACATTACCAGAAGGTTTTTATACAGTTCTTCATATTCTTAATAATTTTGATTTATTTATTATATTCAATAATACATAAAACTGAAGAATTCAATATTTTTGTTTCTGAGGCATACAAATTGTTTAAATCTGTATTTTGTAATATTGTTGGCCTAATTATCACAGTTTGTAACGCCAAACAACATTTTTTTCCATCTTTTCATGTTTGATGCCATCTAATAGATGGTCTCACACTATCTTCTGGAATATTCTGTATTTATCTCAAAAAATATCTCTTTTTATACCTAAAGTAAAAATGATTTTATAAAAAATAAAACAATTTTGCAAACTGTGAAAGAAAACCACTTTTTTGTTGTTGCCCTACTGTAAAGTTTATTAATATGGAGCGACAAATTCCAACGATGTGTGTGTGCTCGCAGTGGGACATGTTCTGCTATCTTTCAGTATATATTGCGTTTGAGGTGTGCAAAGCGAAACCAAGCCACTGGCGTTTTTGATTGGCTACCTTTATTCATATTTTATTACTATTTGAAAACAAACTGCTGATGTTTGCAGCTATGCTAGTTGCACACATGCTTGTGTTGCATTTATTTTGTGAAATTCTTTAGTACTTTGTTTTAAAGCATTATATTTATTTGGATTTGATATACCAAAAAAAACATTTATAATTTTAAATATTGTTTTAGTTTTCTTGTAGGTGAGGAGTATGAGTGTTTAACCTGTGTGTTTAAACACAAATGTTACTACATGTTTACATATTATTTAATTTTGGGGATGGTTTATAAAATACGTCACTGACACCAGCATTAAATGAGACGTTAAACATTGTAAGAAATATATTTATAGAAAATATTTTAAGTGTATAAAACAGATATTGCGTTGTGGCAGAAGGGATAAAAGTTTAATTATTTTTTCCAAAATATTGTTAGTTAAGAAATACTGTCAGATTTAGTAATAAAGTTATTCAAAATTAAAATTGTCTTTAATTAGGAGATACCAAGGCAAACGAGCAGGCGTGTCGCCTGATGGAAAGCAATCAACGCCGCCCACAGACATCTGCAACACCATTGGCATCACAAATGCGTTGCCGGCCTTTAAAATATGTATAGGCTTGTCTTTTTAATTTCTGTATAATGTTTTAAGTAGAAACGGGAACACATTCGTTTTTACGTAAAACAACATTATAACGGATGATCTTATTATAGAAATTGTCTCATTCTTCCACCTGAGAACATGTTTGTGTAAATGTTCAAACGTGTGTTGAGGTAGTCCCTTAGAACACCGTCTAAACAGATTAAAAAATTGATGTGCACCTCTTTTTACTGTTTTAACTGAAATCTCGCCATCTGATACACCCTGGTAATTCAAACTAATAGGCTGTGATGATTGTCACATTGCTGGGTCCAGGTCCGATGGGGAGTCACGTGGCGCGACGCATTAACTGGGCGATACCATCCAGCTTGAGAGAATAATGCCCAACAGTGGACTGTAGTAATAAAATTACAGTGTTGTGTATGTGGGTAGGTTTAAGAATTTATGATGTCTGCGGTTGTACCCGCACAATAATATAACGCAGGAACTGAATACATAAAAAATAATGGTATATATTCATGCCTTGTCCCCAGTTACATCATCACTTGCATCAGTTAAAGGTTAGCCTAAGTGTTACTTGTGGTGCAATGATGTGTTCCTCATAGCCACAACCAATGCGCAGAGTATTATTGGATATAAAGATGTTCACGAAGTTAATACAACTGTGGAGGCATCTTCTAGAAATACCAGAAATGATAACTAATCAGATGTGTGTCAACTACACATCAAATTGTGGCTTTAACAATCTTAAGAAAAATCTTCACCTGATGATGGTGTGTGATACCCGGATATACGGTTAACGGTCATAACAACTGGATGCAATGTGTTAGACATTCAAAAAAAACTTATCTTTTACGAAATAAAGAAGTGGATTTAACTATTGAAAATTACGTCGGGCACACCCTCGGAATCCAGCCACAGTATTCTGTGCCACTCGCTGAAGTAGTGACGCCGGGATGCTGTCAACCTTGCTGACGATATTTTCTTTAAATGCTGAGATGGCCGTCGGATTTGTTTCATAGACTTTATTTTAAGGTAAATGACGCGTTCCGGGTGACCAGGGGATATATAGCCAAAAGGCTTTTTATTTTCTCAGAGAACAAATCACGACTAAGCTTCATAGTCTCTTTAGCAGTGTGAGCATCTCATCATCGTCACCATGGCATCATCATCAGTTATCTACATTTTGAAATCAATATTGCTCAAATTGTGCGAAACTGTTCATTCATTCATTTGAATTAATAGCTTTCAATTGTGTCAAAATAGCACGGATGATTTCGCCAATGTCACGTAAAACTGTTTTTATAGGTTAAAACTTCTATACAGATGTCGTTATTTCTTAAGTGTAGATTTGCGTATCAAAAACTGTGAAGCACTTGTGCTCTCGAAGCTGAATACGACGCGTCCAAAATGTTAACGCAATTGTTTCATGACTCCTCCTAGAACACACGTGACGCCCTATCTTAACAAATCGGGAATGTTAAAAATTAAGGACAGGCAAAAATTGTACCTGGCTTGTCTTCTTTTCGGTGTCGTTAAAACTAGAAAGCCTAAATACTTATACTCGAAACTGTCATGGTTTAAAAATATATCTAACCGCCGCATTCGGTTTTGTGCCAAACCTCTCGCAATTTCCAAACACAGGTCTGCAGCGTTTCCCGGTAGTTTTAGCCATCGGGCTACGAAGTGTTCGAACGACAATCCTCTTCCAATCCGTCTCCTACCTTCGATACACACTTTTCTTTCATGTTATAAGAACATTTTACTGGACCAACAAAATGTTCTCCTTGGTTTTCATCCAACTGTTGCGTAGTTTCGTTGTAGTGGTGATAAACTAACCTTGCTCCGGTTCTTTTTTATCGTTATATTTATTTGTTTGTTAAATATTAAACATATGTGTGGCACAATATTAAAAAATTTGCTCATATTCTTTCATTACTAGTACCTTTACTCAACTGAAAAAAAAATACATAAATTCTTTAGATATACCTAGATTTTTTGTGTAACGCACACTCTACCAGGTGTCGGCAGAATGACCAGCGATGTAGTTAACCAACTACAGCATAGAAGATGTGCCAAGGCTTTCAGCACATTCTTTGGCACATTAACTTCAATTTTAAGTTATTACATACATTTTTGTAGTACTTTGCTCCAATTTTTTATGATTATTAATGTAGTCAGGCGTTACTTTGCGGAAATCCATCACTATGTGGACAGTCGAAAGTTTTACTTAGCTAAGATCCGCGACAAGCAAACAATAACAGAAAACTAGTAATGTGTGTTTTTTCTACTGATAGAAGTGGATTTATTTGGAAGTTAAACCAAAAACGGCCATCAATTCTCCACCCACCAACCACTATACACAACACCAAACACATATTACCACTTTTCCACCTTGTAAACGACACGTGTTTCGCCCCAACACGAGGCATCTTCAGGTATAGTATATACAGGTATAGTACTCTACGGTAGACAACCGAAAAGTCTAATTTTTAGGTCAATTTTCATTTTGATTGTTACTTTTGATGTTGTTTGTATTGTGCCATGAGTATCATCGTGTTGAACCCGTGTGCTTGAAGTGTAGGCAGTTTGTTCTTTCATTCATTCATTCATTATTGTCTCACGTCATACACTCATTACTGTCTACTAACAGACGATGGAGCAGTGAGCGTGCGCGTGCTGCTTCGACCTTCAACCTGACAACAGGCGGCACGCGCGGGACAAGTGAAACACAATTTTCTTTTTTTAACTTATTTATTACACTCTGTGTATAATTTATGATAAATACATTTACATATCGTTATGTACACATAGTAGCAAATGTAGAAATGTGGTGCCCCGCCGAGCGACTAACGAAAACATTACAAAACGTACCGTAAACATACAAAATACCGTATTTACATATTATAGCTGCAAGCCTCATCTATACAAAGTACATTTGTTTCATATTTATTTTAATCACGACGAAGGAATGGGGGTCGGAGGCTAATTCTACACGGAGGCGAAGGCACCGCGGACGATGGTTGCCGTTGTACAGAGAGAGCCACAACGTACAGAGTTCACTGAACCTGCGAACGGTCAGTTTAAAGTCATCCGTACTGTGACGTAAGCTCCCGGAGCCCTCGACTGAGTACAAACGAGTAGAACTGTCGTAGGAGACGAGCGGCGCAGCAGAGCGGCGGGTGCTGATAGGAACCAGTTTGAAATGAAACAGAACGACGCAGTGTCGTCAAATATACTTTGAAAATATTTAAATAATTTATTTAACTCAAACAAAATAGCGATAAGAAAATATACTTAAAGATAAAAATCTATAAAATGTTACATTAACACATTAAATTAAATGATAATTGAATGTGTGGGAGCACCAACGAATGTAACTCGCTAAATAAATTAATAATAAAACTAAGTATTGCCGTGTCGTCGGACTTGGTGTCGGAAGGAGTCCACATTAAACTAATACGCACAGCATTTTACGGAAGCCGACAGTGTATTGGACTGTGTGCATGCTCCTGTGTCCCACATTTGGGAGCAGTTGGCTTTTCACCGCTGAAACGCACTTGAATTCCCCACAGAGGTCAACATCGTGTACCTAACACTTCAGAAGTATCACTTTAGAGGAAGTGTTTTCTGGACGACGTGGTTCAAATTCCTTATATTGCACTCAATTGCACACTGCCTGCCTGCCTGCCTGCCTGCTTATTTGAGGAACCTATCCAAAACCTCCACCCTCCACACTATGTTCGAAGCGGTAAAGTTTGGTGCCCCGCAACGCGCTCTGACACACACACACACACACACACAGGCTTAAGCAAATCGGGAGAAAGCGTAAAAAGCGATCAACTTAGTAATACAACAATAATTCTTCTGTGCAGCCACATTCGCTGCGTGACTGCCTGTCTTCTGACTGATGTGGTTCACGTCACAAAGTTATAGAACCGACATATTTAGGGTTGCCATTCATTCTAGTTTCCCCAAATGTGCTAATTTGAAAGGGAATTTTTTTATTTGTAACCAAAGAAATGGAGACACAAACAAAGATATTTTAAATTGTAACTGGAAAAATATTAAATATTTTTTTACAAAATAATATTTATAACAATGTATTTCTTGTGATAAGCAAATATCTCCACGTTTTAAACTCAAAAGTCGGCAATTATTGCGGTCGTTGTTCCTTAAACATGGCAACTCTAAACATATAGATCGAAAATGGTCGTTCCGTTGTACGAATATATTTTAGATCACTGCCAGAACTTGATTTGCCTTCTCTAATTCATATATATACAATAGATATGTTTTTGTTATTGTGTGACTCATATATACATCTCAAATATAGGTATCAACGGGGGGAACTAGATTAACAACTATACTGTTTATTTTACAAGTAAAAGGATATTTTTAAGCAGGCGCGTAACATTCGGGGAAGTGGGATATAAAAGGCAGTGGATAACAAAAAGTGTGTGTTCTTTAAGCGCCGCGCTACACCGAGAGAGGGGGACCATGAGAGGTGATGATGAACTATCAAAACTGTTGGAAACAATCGCACGTAGTGTTTGAATCATACAGCGACAAGCAGCGAACGGTGACAAACGCCCGCCACCGGGTGGTTCGGGACAAACTCGGTGTAACAGGCCAGAAAACCGGCGTCTGAGTGGTAGCTTAGCTACCGCGCTTCGTACGGTGAGCGGCCTGAGTTCCGGAGGCCCAAAACCCTCCCCGTCCCACTCCCACTCTCATAATTTCACTTTTCCTTAAGGTCGGCAACGCTTCCGCACTGCCTATGGCGTTGCGGATATCTATGGGCGGCGTTGGTTGCTTTCCATCAGGCGACACGCCTGCTCGTTTGCCTTCCTATGCCATAAAAAAGGGAGCACACCGGTCACTCAGTTTACATTCAGAACGGTGGCTCAGCCAGATGTTGGTTAAGGAATCATCTTGTATTTTTAATATCGATATCAAATAAATAAATAAATTTACTTTTTTTTGCGCCTACTTCACTATGAGATCGATGTCGTCGACCTCCAATTTCTCTGAACACTTACAATCGACGCGGCTCTCGTGGGGCTCGTTCGGAGGGTAGCGCGTCAATTAGCTCCGCGCGGCGATCGACACCGGTGTCGCGTGTGGTGTGCTGTGTGTGTGTGGGTGTATAGGCGTGGATGGACGCTCTCAGTTCCGCTTGGAGGGCGGCACGAGGTGGGGCGGCAGGTCGGCGGGCAGGTCGTGTCCGTCGATCTTGACCTGGATGAGGTGCATCGCCAGCGCGAACTCGTCGTCGTCCAGGAAGCCGTCCTTGTCGATGTCCGACAGCTTCCATATCTTGCCGAGCACCGAGTTGGGCAGCTTCGACTTCACCATTTCCGTCTTCGCCGCTGTTGAACAAATCATTGTCAGCGCTGGTGTTCGTGGTTAAGGTTTGTGTGGGATTGGCGGGGGGCGGGTCGCGGGGCACTCCCGTGTTGCTATGGACGCGCACATGCAAAGCGTAACCGAAACCCGAAGATAAACAGAACAGCCATGGATAACTCATTGACATGCAAAACATAACATTTAAGAAAATCTTAACATATTCCCATCGGGCTATTTTCGCTCAAATTTGTCAAAAAATCGAGGTATTGTTATCAAAATAATTCGACGTGTGAATTAGTCAATTTATTCTTTAAAAAAAAACGTATCAATTTTATCCATAATTACATAGACTTGTTTAATAATTTTGAATTTTGGATGTTTTTTAATGATTTTTTGAATATTATAATTTTGAATTTTTAGTAATTATGGATTTTTCTAGTAATTTTGGTCATTTTTAAGTAGAATAGCAGAAAAAAATACTCAAGCCTAAAATAAACGCTTAAAAACAACCAGTGCAAATGTAATTGTCAAAACATGCATATATCATACGAGAGTGATCCCTTATATAAAAAATAGATCAGCAAAGTGCAAAATGAGATTTCTCGTTTATATCTTATGTCAATGTATAATTTTTTAAAAAACGATAAATCTCATTTCCCGATGGGAATGTGTTGAGTAGGTCATAACAAGAAGTAGTAAATAGACGAGACACGACGTGTATACTCTACGTCGACTTTTTGACTACGATCTTTATTATTAGGAAAGTTGGGTTTCTAAGATGTGCTTAAGAGTTACTTCGACGCCTATGAGTACGACACCCTGATGACCTATACGGTTCCGGCAAAATGTAAATGGTCACACCTGCCGTACCGCGGCCGCGATGGATAATGAATTAGACCTTTGCCGGAACCGGATGAACGTAGTTCGTGAGCTCGCCAAATCAAGACGGTACGGTAATAGCGAACAATAAAAGAAAATGTGCATAGGGCGACTGAATTTGTGTATATATGTAACTTTTTTTTAAGGTACAAACATAATCCCTTAAATCGCGTACTATGAATTCAAATGAATCCAGCGACAGAACACGAGTGAAACTACACGCTGCACATAGTGTTGTAAGTTGATGACTGACTGATGAGATGACTTTGCAAATAATGTTTCACATCACTACGTCCTCGAGGGTCCTCGATATAAATCTCAACATCTTAATAACATTGCGAGGGTGAAACAATTGAAAAATGGAACATATCTGGACGGTCTCCTCCCGGGGACCGAAGACCGTGCCCGCGGCCGCGTCCAGCCAGCCCTGCGGCGACTTCGCCACGCTGAACTCGAAGCACCAGCGGCCCGTCACCGCGTACACGCACGCCGAGAACAACAACTGAGCCGTGATCGCAAACATAATGATGTTCAGCGTGAACAAGAGGACGAAGTTCACGCTGAACGAACCTAGTTGGCGATCGCTCGCCGGCGGTGTGGGGGCTGCCAGGTTGGTTTTAGGAACGTGCTCGTCTAAAGATTCGTCGGTGGAATGGCTACAGCCCGTGGTGTCACTGCCACTGTCGCCGAGGTTCACGGCGGAGCTGTCGGTGACGCTGTGTATGGACACGGCGGAGGATGAGCAGCCCTCGCGACCGCCCGCGCTCGACTCGCGGAACAACAGCTGCGACAGTATGGTGCAGTTGTGCGTGGACGCCGTGAGGGCCCGGGCGATTGTGTCGAACCGGCCGCTCTGTTCGCCCTGGTCACCTTCGCGGTGTATGGCCATGCAAAGCTCGGTTAGTTGGGAGCAGTTGTGCGCGGTGGAGAGCAGCGCGTGCAGCGCCGCGTCCCGTAGGAGCGGGGGTGGTGGATGTGCGAATATTAGGTTCGTACCGGCGCCCGTGACCTTCCCGTCGATGGGGTTCAGCGACTGGAAGATCTGGTCGTAGCGCGGCTTCTCCTTGCTGCATATCCACTCGGGGTCGCCGTGGCCGGCGTCCACGCCCTCGCCGCGCCCGTACCCGAACGGCGACACCTGGTCCTCTACACCTTCGAACGCGCCACCTGGAAGTTACAACGGTTCTGGTTAGTTAATTATACAGTATTACATTTTTAGACGCGATGAACAGAGCCAACACTATCACCAACCGATGGTAATACACACAGTGTGTATGGTAAGCCATAGTGGGTACATCTATAAATAAAAAAATGAATCCCTATTTCTCTTGGTCACGTCATAACTTGAGAACCACTTTACGGATTTCATTCATCTTTTTTTTATTAGTTTCCTAATACTTCGTAGAAGGTTCTTATGGAAAAAATATAGAAAACTGAGTAGAAACTTGAAAACTTGGCGCTTTTGAGAGTTTACTCTGAACTTCGCACGTTGACGGGACAACGCTAGCTAGTTTCGAATAAATTCCAACGGTGGCGGTGGACGACTCTTCAACTAGAAACGACTGTTTAGGTTTTATAAACATTGTTGAAAGCTAACTCTTTCAAGGGGGCGGAAGATGTTTAAGCTTGAACTTTGCGCTGCCGTCTAGTCTGAAGGTGGCAACAAAACAGCCGCTCGTGCGCACGTGTCGAATAAGAAGGACGATATCTTAATTTAAATAATTTAACTAAACCCCGAATACATCTATTTTAAAATAATTTGTGGGTGTTTCTATTTAGTCGCCCACAGTGAACGTGAAATGTTTTAGTCTGTTAACGTTTAGTTTAGTTAGCCCATCAGTCACGGCCCACGCTAGTCAGTAGACAAAGAAGTTTGTTAACTTGGCCGGAGAGGAGATATGGTGGCAGTCCAATCGCCAGCCACACCAGCGGTGAGTGCAGTGAGCGGACTGCCCGCCGCACCACTCGTCGACCTGAACTACAAACGCACGAAAGCGAAGCACTGACATGGAATAAAAAAATATCTAGAACTGAAAACAAACTCAGTTCTAGACTTTTCCCGCAAACTTACATCAGTGACGTTGTGTTTTTATTTCATTTCCATTATCTTATATTATTATCAGTTATATTGTTTAATTGTGGTGGCGTATTGTACAATATAGTTCGATTAAGGCGTATAAGTGAAATGATATGAAATAAATGCGTGTATCGTAACTTTTTAAGTTGACTGAAAAAGTCCGTAGAAGGTTTTGGTAAAATAGCCACCATTTTATCAAAACAACGTGATAAGCTGACTTGTTACATTTCAAGAGATTAGATATTACTTGACACTGGCATAATAGTTATAACTAATTGCCATTAAAGAAAAAAAAACTCAGTTCTAGGTATTTCAGCACGCCCTAATATTCACCATCATTATAACAACGCTGTGTCAATTAAACAATAAATATTATAATAGTATAATATTATTATTTAAGAATTAACTCATACATACATATGTAAATTACAATTTAATTTTGTAGCTATTAAACAAATTAATTTGCATCTAATTTTTAATAAAAATAATAAATTAATTTGTATGTGTGTGAACAATGTGAAAGATGCAGCAGCAGATCCTTGAGCGAGGAGTTTTGCGTACATTTCGGGTTTGCTCTTGTATGTATATATTGTTACGAAAGAAACGTTCAAACTCAAAAAACTCAGAAGGTTACAATCATGGCACGTCTACTATCCACCACACCTAAATCGCTTCACTCTTGACGGAGCGGTCGAACAAGGTCAATCAATTATCACAAGGTCATGGACGATTTTTTTGGAAAAATAGTTACTGTGGTTTTCCCTTGCCTTCTGCAGTTATCTTTGTTAGAGGTATTTGAGCCCCCAAGGCAGCTAAAGCCTCTTCTAACCAGTTACCTAGCTAGGAGTGTGATATACCACCATTGCTCGGTCGCCAGAACCTCATCCGTTGCAAGCAAGGGCGACCGGACATTTAGTCGCTTAACTCCATAAGCGACTTAATGTCCGCGTACAGGTGAGGCTGATAATTGGGGTCGGAAATCTGTTCTCCCCTTTTCCCCCTCAACCTCACCTGGCATGCAGCATGTTCCTATCAAAAATGCGTTGCCGGCCTTTAAAATGTGAGTAAACTTATTTTTTGAAGTTTCCAATGTCGTGTCGGTTTGAAGAATACTCCTGAAGGCAGTTGATTCTGGTGCGTGGAATGAAATTTCGAGAAAAATGCATTGTGCTGTATCGCCAATCATTCAGATGTTGAGGATGAAACATTTCCTTTCGACGAGTTGTGCGGCAGGAATTATTCCAAACAATTCCTCGGAACACTTTGAACGATCAAGCAGTTTTGACAAATTTTTTTAACAGCCCATATATGTCCCACTGCTGAGCACGGGCCTCTCCATTTATGGAGGAACGGACGTTAACCCACAACGCTTGTCCAATGCGGATTCGTGGGGTTACCAAACTTAAAATAAATATTTGTAATCCATACATATATTTATTCCGATGCGGGGATTGAACCCGCGACCATTGACTCCGCGGCCGGGGGGAGCCAATTAGTCGTTTGACAATTACGATACATAAAACGAGTGACATAAGTAAATTTACTGTCGAACTGACACATTTGACTTTACCACCGTAGTGTAAGTGTATAACTATAGTAAACTGATAAAAGTCGAAATCCTTATCACAATCGTAAACGAGTTGATAAAGTGTGAGGGCCGACTGTAATATGTTTTGCTAACTACTTGACTTGGGTAGGAATCAACGCCGCCCATACACATTGGCAGTGATATATGCACTGCTGAAGCGTTGCCAGTCTTTAAGAATTGGGTAGGCTTGCTTTCTGAAGGTTCCAATGTTGTAATAATTTAGAAGCACTGCTAGAGGTAGCTGGTTCCATAGAGTAGAGGTGCGTGGAACAACGCAGTGTTGTCCACAAAAGGCCGGCAACGCATGATGACTTACACCAGTTGATCCGCTAAATCGTTTGCCTGCTTATTAATGGAGTCAGGCGTTACTTTGCGGAAATCCATCACTATATGGACAGTCAAAAGTTTTACTTAGCTAAGATCCGCGACAAGCAAAACAATAACAGAAAATTAACAATGTGTGTTTTTCCATTGGGTTAAGTGGATTTATTTGGAACTTAAACCAATAACTTACCGAAAATCGGCCATCAACTCTCCACCCACCAACCACTATACACAACACCAAACACACATTATCACTTTTCCATCTTGTAAACGACACGTGTTTCGCCCCAACACGAGGCATCTTCAGGTATAGTAGACTCTACGGAAGACAACCGAAAAGTTCCAAATAAATCCACTTAACCCAACGGAAAAACACACATTGTTAGTTTTCTGTTATTGTTTTGCTTGTCGCGGATCTTAGCTAAGTAAAACTTCTGACTGTCCACGTTTGCCTGCTGTACAATACACAAGAAGTGTCAGCTTCGTTTAGTCATACGTACAAAACATTAATTATTTATAGATCGAGACTTGAAGTAATGCTCAATAAAAAATTGATACGTAGCATTACAATAGCAGGGCAGCTTCCAGCGAGGCCGCCGACACGGACAGACGAACCGCTATTACCTATTAAAGGCGACATTTAAAAGCGCAAGAAATAGAGCATGACAACAAAAACACCTTCGCCCCGTTAATGCAACAATGCGAATGTCATGTTTACACCGGCGTTACGTCCTTGGAGTTGCACTGATCGACCGCTGCAACCCTGGTAACTATATGAGCGAGGATCCACACCCATCACAACAACGAAATGAGGATATACGGGAAGAATGGTAACCACCACCATGAAGGCAAACTAAAATATTAACTAATAAGTTAAACGACCCACAACTACTGAAAACACGTTACTCAGCGGCGGACTACGTCCATCAGAGGCCCAGCGTGGGAAAGATAAATGAGGCCTCCAGTCTTTTCAAACGCATGTTGAACTTTTAATTGTATAAATATATATAAAAATGTAGAGCTATTTTATCTAAAACTCAAAAACGGCTCGACCGATTTTAATATTTTTTTTATTTTGTTCATTTTAAGACAGGGAAGGTTTACGAATAAAAAATACAGGATTATAAAAAAAAATTCTTACAATTACTTTCAACAGATGGCGTTCTTTACGGCTTTATCGTCTTACTGACGTGTTGTTATACAAAACTGTCGTTTTTTTGTGCGATTTTGAAAAGTATGGCATAGGTATGCAATGCTAAGTACCAACATACCACGAGAATATAAATACAGGAGAACATAAATTCGTGAATTGAAGTCGATGAACTTCAATTCACGAATCTTATCTAGTTATTTATAAAAAAAATTAGTTAATTTTTTTTAATTACAATCTATAATCGTATCCTTTAGCAATAGATCAAGTAAAATAAAATAAAATACGAATTGCAATGTATAAGTGAAACTGTACGTACCTAAACAAATACTGAACAAACATTACAAGGGTTGGTAACCCTTGTAAGTAATTTTAATTTAAAAATTGTAAACCACCTGTAAAGGCTGTACTATACATATGTACATATCTACGGGAAATCTACTGCGTCAAACTTCGATCTACATCTTAGGTGTGAAGTGAGCACATTTTTAAAGCATTGTTTGGGATTTGAACAAGGGAACTTGTGGACATTTGGAGTATTCTCCAAGACCAGAGGCCCGAAGCGCGCTGTCCCTTCGCCCCCTCCCGTTTGTCCGCCACTGGTAACACTACAGATAATATGAATGGAGTTGCTAGCAGGCGGGCAGGTCTACCTGGTCTACTTCAGTTCATATGTAACCAACATATGGCGGACAACAAGCGACACAAGCGACGTACAACCAACTCACCGAGCAGCAGCCCGCCGTTGCGCGTCTCCTCCCCGCCCTGACCGCCCTGACCGCCTAGTACAAAACAAAACATCATGTCAAACAACTGTTGGCACTGATTATCGCCCACACCCACACCCGCACCCGGTGCCCGCGCCTTCCGCATCAAGTTCTATTAAGTTTTGAATCTCCCACGATAACGAGTATAGAACGGGACAACACTACACACCACGTGAAACAATAAAAAAACAACAAGGAACATAAATAAATAAAATTTAATAACTTCTACGAAGAAGAGCGGTGCAGGTTTTCCCACAGTTTATTTCGAAATAAAAACACTGACTTTTCCCGCCAACTCACATCAGTGTCGTTGTGTTTTTATTTCATTTTCATTATCTTATATTATTATCAGTTATATATTGTTTAATTGTGGTGGCGTATTATATCAATATAGTTCGATTAAAGCGTATAAGCGAAATGATACGAAATAAATGCGTGTATCATGACTTTTTAAGTTGACTGAAAAAGTCCATAGAAGGTTTTGGTAGAATGGCCACCATTTTATCAAGATGTAACGTGACAAGACATTTCAAGAGATTTGATATTATTCTGTTTTACTTGACACTGGCATAACATTTTTAATTAATTGCCATCAAAGAACAAAAAGGACACTCTGTAGATAAGCAACAGAATTCACGAGCTGTGAAATTGTTTATATTGTTCACTGTGTTCTTTTTTAATACTTTATTGTACACAAAACACGACGTACAAGAATTAAAAGGAAAGAAGATGTACAAGGGCGAGCTTAACTCAAAATTGAGTTTTCTTCCAGCAAACCCAGGAGTGAAAGAGAGATAAGATAAGCTGTGAGGATAGAAATAAGTGTACAACAACAAAATATAATAATAATAAAACAAAACATAACAATACATACATATATAAACATATAAATACTAATAATATATAATATAATACTATTTAAATAAGAGGATACAAATATATATATATATATATATATATATATATATATATATATATATATATATATATATATATATATATATATACATATATAATATACACATAAATATATCATTATATAAATATTTTATACTGAAAGGAAACGTTCTTTAATTCTTCTCTTAAATACATCCAGTGAGAGGCTATCACGTATAGTATGTGGGAGAGAGTTCGACGAGCGGACTGCGTGTACAGTGAATGAGCCACCGTAACGGCTGGAAGAGTTTTTTTGTTAAAAATTCTTTATTGTTTGTACTGTTACATAAAACAATTAGTCTAGCCACGTTTGAAGGCCATAGCACCTTGAACCAAATGCTTATATATAAATTACTAAAAAATGGAATCGATGCAAACAAATGGCATAAACTTAGTGATCTGTAAACAAATTTACAGTAAAGGAGGCAGTTTTTGCTCAGAGGATGATAATTTGTCTCATTCCGCTGGGTTCATTATGTCGCTCTTGTAAATGGAAAAAAACACGTTTTTTTCAAGCTTTAAATCTTTAGCCAAAAGATGACCGGCTGACTCAGTGGCGGGGCCCTCGTCCCACGGAGTTAATGGTTGCGGGTTCGATCCCCGCATCGGAATAAATATATGTATGGATTTATAAATTTTTATTCCGAGTCTGGTAACCCCTCCAATCCGCATTTCCTTTTCTGCCTGCCTTTTTTCTCTATTTTTCCCTTTCTTTCCGCCAATCCACGGTCTGCCGTGCCAATGGATGCTAAGGGCGGCTAAGGGCGAGCTTAGTCACAAGCGTGCCGATCTTCCCGGGATCGAGCTCGTCCGGGTACTATGGTGCCTTACCTCAGCATGCAGGGCTCTGCTGGGGCTGACCTTCATCCTCCCTTGCGGCTCGTGGGATTCACTAAGACGAATTTAATATACCTAATTTGTTGAAAATAACGGCGACGTGGTTCGCCGTTATTTTCAACAAACCTGTCACGTCCTGATTCTCACGAGGCCGAAAAGCGACTAATGGAGAGCTGTTTCGCTGCCATAATGGTAGCGGATGGATCTCTGTGGTCTCGGCCAACCCCTGCAGGGGACAGGCGTGAATATATTAGGTGTACAAATAAGTTTCCGCGGTTTGTCAAAAGATGGCCCCACCAGAAGGTTATGGAGAAATTGTCAGATGTAAAACGTAATATCCCAAGTTTAGTCATCTGGCAACACCATAACCTTAAAGTACTAGTGATTCCGTATCAGCATCACGTAATTTTTTTCGTGCAAAAATGTCAAGTTTTATTCCGAATAAGCATCATTTGCGGGAACTTTTGATTTACTTCTTTAATGTGAAAAAATCTGCAGCTGAGGCGCATCGATTGCTTCTAGAAGCATATGGTGAAGCTGCTTTAAGTGAGAGAAGTTGTCAGGAATGGTTTCAAAAGTTTAAGAACGGTGAGTTTGACGTTAAAGACAAAGAACGCAGTGGAAGGCCGAAAGTGTACGAAGACATGGAATTAGAAGTACTATTGGAGGAAGATTCGTCCCAAACGCAAAAAGAACTTGCACTTACTCTACAAGTGACTCAACAAGCAATTTCACATCGTTTAAAATCGTTAGGAATGATTCAAAAACAAGGAAATTGGGTTCCATATGAACTAAAGCCGAGAGACGTTGAACGCCGATTATGCATGAGTGAAATGCTGCTTGCCAGGAATAAAAAAAGAGTTTTTTGCATCGTATAGTCACTGGTGACGAAAAATGGATTCACTACGATAATCCAAAGAAGAGAAAGTCATGGGTTAAGCCCGGCGAACCATCAACATCGACAGCTAAGCCGAATATTCATGGAAAAAAACTCATGCTGTGTATTTGGTGGGATCAGCTTGGTGTCGTGTATTATGAATTGCTGAAACCAAGCGAAACCATTACTGGAACTCTCTACCGAACACAATTGATGAGATTGAGTCGGGCACTTAAGGAAAAACGCGCCCATTACTACTCCAGACACGACAAAATTATTCTTTTACACGATAATGCTCGTCCACATGTTGCGGCGCCGGTAAAAACATACTTGGAAACACTCAACTGGGAAGTTTTACCCCACCCGCCGTATTCACCAGACTTAGCCCCTTCTGATTATCACCTGTTCCGGTCGATGGCACATGGTCTGTCTGAGCAGCGCTTCACATCATATGAAGACACCAAAAATTGGGTAGATTTGTGGATAGCGTCAAAAGATGAAGAGTTTTTTCGACGGGGTATCCGAATGTTGCCAGAAAGATGGGGAAAAGTAGTGGCAAATGATGGAAAATACTTTGAATAAAACGTAATGTACTTTTCCTTTACAATAAATTCCTAATTTTTTATAAAAAACTGCGGAAACTTATTTGTACACCTAATATAAAAAAAATTTTCAAATTACAGTGCAAAAATTAATACACGAGCATTATTTTACAGAGATCACGTTTGGGGTCGAACGCTTTGCGCTTTATTATTCTTGTCTTAATAGCCAATGATTGTGATCGGCTCCAATTACATGCAAACACACACCGGCGCAATATACATCCACGACATCACCCGACCGGCGGGGGTCGCGCCCAGGGTGGAACAGGTCAACTGAGGACCATTAACCTTGTACTCTGAGCTGGTAGTTGTGACCGCGCGCACCGCACAGACAGTAAATAGTGGATCGTCCGCCGCAAACGAGTTCGATATTCCGCAACGCAGTGAAAGGGAAGTGAGCTCGGTAAAAACTTCATACGACGTAATTGGACCGGTTCGACTCCCGGCGTCCCGCGCCCGGCGGCCGGCGGCCGGCGTCCGGACCGGGCAGACGTATTGCATATATTATAACATGTATTCAATTATCTTGGACACAATAAACTACATTTCATTTGTCAGAAGTCAAGGTGGCGGGACACTTGATGGAAAGCAATCGCTACTAGACAATGTAAAAGCGTTGCTGGCCTTTAAGAAAAGAAATGTGTAGGATTGTTTGTTGAAAGTTTAATTTTCGTGTCGGTTCCTCTGGACGGAGAAAAAACGGCGAAATAAACTTCGCAGGTATCGTGTTTTTCCCATGTTTTGAAAAGTTTTACTCTTGAAAATATTGATTAATTAAAATTATTTGTGCTCGAAACCTATCTCATGTGATATTACAGTATACAAGCAATGAGACACATGTATTCGTTTTTCTTCCTGCTAATGTACATCATGACGCCATCCACTTGTGAACAGCCTCTCGTCTGTAATGTCCACGATTGGACGATACTGGCAACAGCACGCCAGATGTTGTCTGACGCCGTTTCAATATACCCCTTATCGAGCGAACGCGTTTTTCCAGAATGATTACCAGTAGATCGACAAACTTTTGAGGTATTTAATGTTATCTTTCTAGAGCGAGAAAATGCATAATTAATAGGGTGCGTGTCATGCTGAAACGTGGACGCTCTGCTTCACAAGCTGCTCGGAGGGCTATGGAGAGAGCTATGCTCGGAGTTTCTCTAGTAGATATGATTCGGAATGAACAAATCCGCCAGAGAATTAAAGTCACCGACTTAGCCTTTCGAATCAGCAAACTCACTTTAGTTTGCCTCTGGGCTGGTTACATTTGTCGGAGATCCGACAATCGTTGGAGCAGATCAATGCTGGAGTGGAGACCGCGTCTCGGTAAACGTAGTGTGGGACGCCTATCGGCTAGATAGACCAAGCAGGTAACTGGATGCTTGAAACTAGGCTAGGTGGCGCTGCTTGGGAGAGGCCTGTGTCCAGCAAGCTGTTGATGATGATGATGTGTCATCCCGCCTGTATGGCGCAATTTGATGTCTCGAGTATGGCGGCATGTATTTGCTAAGAGATGGCAATTGCTATATTATTAATACTATATCTTTAGCAGATCGAAAAAGTGTTCGCTTCATTCTTAATTTATATTTGCCGGCAACGCTTTCTGCACTGCCTATGGCACTGCGGATTTCTATGGGCGGCGTTGGTTGCTTGCCATCAGGTGACACGCCTGCTCGTTTGCCTTCCTTTGCCATATAAAAAATATTTGTTATGGGTTGCACTATTATTTTCTGTTCATCGTGCCAATGAATATCACTTACATTCTTGTTAACCACTCAAACTAAACTAATGGTCCAGTCTAGTCAACAGTCTAATAGAACTGAACTTGAAACGATTATCTATAACGTTGCTATGTTCTGAACAATGTCCACGTGTAACACAATAAATACGTGAAGGCTGTAGACTGTTGTTCGACTGGAGCATGTTGCATCTTCATTCAAATGAGACACATGTATGTAAACGTGGTACAGGTGGTGGTGGTGTGTGTCGCGTATGACGAAACCGCACGCACACATGCACACACACCACAAGTAACCACTATTTTCTTCATCCGTAATGACACGCAAAGAAATTTTAATGCGAATTAAGATGATTGCTAACTTGAAGAGCTATGCTGGAGGACCAGAGTCATCGACATAGCTCTTCAAGTTAGCAGACTGAAGTGGCGATGGGCTAGACACGTTTGTCGGAGAACCGACAATCGTTGGAGTAGACGAGTGCTGGAGTGGAGACCGCATCTTGGCCAACGTAGTGCGAGATGCCCCCTGCTAGATGGAGCTAGGTGGCGCGCCTCGGGCGAAGCCTTTGTCCAGCAGACGACTGCCGGCATATTGATATTGATTTTAAAGTGATGTGAAGATAAACGAGCCCACTGATGTTGCTTCGATTGAACCTGGAAGCGTGAAGAAACTGGATGCGTGAAGCCGAAGATCGGGCTAAGTGGCGCTACTTGGGGGAGGTCTATATAATAAATTAATGTTTGATTCATAAACAAATTTTGGGTAATTTTCATAACTATATAGAAATAGGATAAAAAAACTTTATTAATCTAACAAGTGTCATAAAATGGTTCTTGCTCAGCATATGCCGGGCGTTCTATTGGAGCACCTGGCGCTGGCTTTCAACAACTTTTTATGATGTGGACCTTTGGTCTAAGTAGTACGCTAACCGTGCTCATTGTAGCGACACGACGACCGGAAGCTGTGCAATATTGAGTTCGCTCGCAACAGCGGCTTCCGTTTTCGCTAAAGCGGCAACCTAATGACCCACATTGAACAATTGCTGGACAATCCGGCGCCACTCGGACAATGACCAGCGGGCGGACCGCCGTCACTTGGGTGGCCGCCGGTTGACAAGCGGCCTTGCCCCTCGCGGTCTGCCAATGCAATGATTGACCTGCCAGGTCTGCACGCCTCGCGTACCGCGCTGAAGGATGCATTCGCTTCAGCACGCTGGACATCGCTCCTCTCTCCTCCGTCCGTTTAAAGTCTGTCCATGACTTTTCTCCATTTTCAAGACCGACAGAACGAAACGGTGGTGGAAGTTTGATTGTTGACAGTCTGACGTGACAAATGGAATGTAACTTTATGTAAGAAGGAGAAGAAGAGAAATAAAAGAATTTTAAATTTACATTTTAAGGCCGTAAGTCTGAGATTCTGTCCAGGCTCTGTCCTTCCGTTGCCCATTCTTAAGACGCAAATTTTTCAAGATATTTAAAGTCGAATTGATTCGAAGAACATTATTATTGTTACTGCAAATTTAGCTCCCTCTAAATTTGCTAGCTTTAGGAACCTCCGAAAAACAAGCACACTCACACATATTAAAGGCAGGCAACGCATTAACAATGCCACAGTGTCGCAGAGGTCTATCTATGGGCGGCGTTGATTGCTTTCCATCAGGCAATATTTGCCTGCCTATCCCATACAAAAAAGCTCACATCATTAATATGTTTTCAAATTGATCAATATTATATATAGATATAAAAATGTACCGGCCGGTCACGCGCTTCGTGTGCACAAGTATTTCATAATCGATCCGAGTCCCCGCGAGAAGGACGCCAATTGATTAGGCATTATCGTCTAATTAACACTAACATCGCGGTGATAAAACAATTTTGATCGAATTACGTAATTATTATTATTTTTAATTAAATAAACATGTGAAATGAACATTTTTTTTAAAAACATTTTTGTAGCTTTTTACAAAAAATAATAACTTATCATTTTTATAATATTCATAAGACTTATTCTAAACAATTTAAATTGAAATTAAAATACACGGGGAGCTAATTGTTAATAAAATTAATAGTAGCTCTAATTCTCTCTTTGCATGGATACCAAGGTGGGGCGAACAGAAAGTAAATATGAAGTATAATAACGAACAAAAAGTAAATATGATTGTTCAGTATTCATATCGAGAAAATCTTTATCCTCTGATATTTTTCCATAAATTGTATTAAATTTGATACGTCTACTTTTTTGTTACGACTCGTGAATGCAAGCGAGGACGAAAACAGTGTTTTGTATAGATAGATAGATTTAATTGTCCAGCAAAAACCAAAATATATAGCAGTTGATTATATATTATTTACACATATACATATAAATAACAGTGACTAAAAGTCTAATCGCTAAAAGCGATTTCGTCCAGATATTCCGTTGGATGGATACGGTGTTGAAGTCGATATATTTTGTGCGGGCTGGTGAAATACTATCGATATGGATGAAAGAAAATATTCTATTATACACATCCATACATAAGCATATACAAATACAAGTTTTTTGAAAATCGGGATAGATTACGCGTGTTTCACTCCCTTTGGCAACGAATTCCACAATCGAACAGCCAGTACTGTAAAAAAAAGGGTCGAAGAAATGTCGTATGATGGCAGTTATAGTATACTTTTTTTAATAAACGGTATTCGACAGCGAAATAAAGTATAGTAGAGCGCGGATGATGCGTCAGCGCGGCGCTGGAGCGCGCTGTGACGGCTGCACTCGTTAGGAATTCCAGCAGGGCGACGGCCGCGCGCAAAAACTCGCCCCAGCTCTCGGCTCTCGTCGGCATTTACTTTCTCCCGCACTCGCGACGCGTGTACACGCAGGTTGCGTTCGGTGACGCACACACTCGCGGCTCACACGTAACTAACGACTTTCGGTTTGACGACGGCCGCCATCAAAAACATATTTTTTGGAGCTTTTTACAAAAAATGAAAACTTATTTATCATTTTTAGAACATTCCTAAGACTCTTGGGGAGTTCATTGTTTATTTGGGGAGCAATTGTACAATCTCAAGACATAATGCTAAACATAAATACAAAACAACATGCTAAAAGATGGATGGATATAAGGATAAGCTTATCAGGCGTTTCAACATGTCATCAGGTTGATGGCGAAAACGAGTGCGTACAGCAGAAGTGTGTTATTGATGGAGGACGTCCGGCGGGAGACGCGGGCAGCGGCCCGAGCCGGGAACTGGGTTGTTTACGTCTCAGAGGCGCAGTTGCAGCGAGCCGTGTCTCCGGTATTGTGTATGTGTGGGGGGGGGAGCGGTCGTGTCCACGTCAAGGTCCCGGCCGGCACCTGTATCCTCGACGTAAAGAGGATGCGCGTCCGCCACCCACGTCCCAATTGCTGGCTGACCGACCGCCGACCACTATATACACCACACAATACACCACAGGTGTATAGTTCTTGGTGCACTTTGTTACTCCTGTGCTGAGGGTTACGAGTTGAAATTTGTTTTTAATAAATAATGGATTGACAATGAGCCCAATGCCTACGTCGTCTATGGTCGCGGGTTCGATCCCCGCATGAATATATGTACTCGTATGCATTACAAATATTTATTCCGAGTCTGATAACTCCGCCCATTCGCATCGTAAAAGTGTGGTGGGTTAACGTCCGTTCCACCAGAAATGGAGAGGTCCGTACGCAACAGTGGAAAATATATGGACTGTTAAAAAAAATAATTATTGGACAAGGGTGTAGTCTCGTCGCCAATGAATGTCACAAGTGTTGTAATATTCAGAGCCGCGGTGAAGGTTATCTGGGGGGATCGCGCACTCTTGCACCGGTCGGACAAATTGTTTGTAAACATTCAGTGTCTCTCGGCTGGTGATGCGAAGGCCCACCGGCTAATCAGCAAACTTGTACTCGCTTAATAACATACCAATAGTTATATGTACACCTACATCTGGCTGAATGGCGATCCAGTACGATAAGTTTTTCCTGAAACTTCTACCGCGCACCAATTCCCAATGTGATGTGAGTGATGATACGACATTGGAGCTTTCGAAAAACAACCCTACAAGTTTATTACGGGTCGGAAACGCTTTTGAAATGCCTATAGGCAGCGTTGATTGGTGTCCATCGCGTGACTCGACTGCTCGTTTGCCTTCCCATCCCATAAAAAAACTGTACCATACACTTGCTAATTTTCCAGTTACATTATTCCGTATAACATTGGTTTTGCACTGATAGCCACTTTGTATTCAGTAGACCGGACACCATTTTTCTGGCATTTTAAATTCCATTAATGTTTTGGCGATTTTTTCGATTCTTAGCACTCAATTACAGTTACAATTTATTAACCTGAAAAGTATATCCGTCATCGGAATACGCGCCGGGGATTCCATCCTCAGCAACTGGATGGCTGACCGATCACCACCGCACGGATATGGAACGGTTTACCACCTGCGGGGCTCTCACGTAATAACGACATAGAGGCGTCACAAAAGACTGGCAACGCATCAAGATTCAAGATATTTATTTGTGGAAACATGGGTATATACATAAATCATACAAAGCATGTTGGTTGTTAAAGTACATAATATAGATTCATCACGTCTGGCCTTTGTGGCGTACAAATATACAAGTTTTATAACAATCTAAGTGCAAACAAATAATCATATTGTCAAAATGATGTCCTGCAATCTTATTGATTCAGATTGAAATTATATTATATTCTTATTATTTATAAAATTTCATGATAGTCATTGTTCTAATTATATATAATTTTGTCATTCAAGAATTCTGATATACACCAATACCTCGCTTTGCGTCGTTTCGTTTTGCGTTCTTTCGAAGTTGCGTCGCTGCTTAATTAGTACTAATTTTCACTGTGCGTCGTTAGATTTTCGAGGTTGCTTTGTTTTGGGTTCGTGTCTTTATTTTTTTTTTCTAACAGTTGGCAACACTTTTGTTTGAAAAAAAAAGCTGTTCAGCAAACATTGGACCAATTTTTTGTGAAAGAAAGCCGACTTACGACAACAGCCACTATGGACTCATCAGACAGTAATTAATTTTAATTATGTTTTTCACGACCAATGACGACTGATTGGCTCAGTGGCGGGGCCCTCCGCCTACGGAGTCAATGGTCGCGGGTTCGATTCCCGCATCGGAATATATATATATATATATATATATATATATATATATATATATATATATATCTTTATTTATAAATATTTATTCCGTCTGTAAGTCTGGTAACCCCCCCAATCCGCATTTCCGTTCCTGCCCTTTCCTTTCTTCTCTATCCTTTCCCTTCCTCTCCGCCAATCCACAGTCTGCCGTGCCAAAGGATGCATGGCTAAGGGCGAGCTTAGTCGCAAGCGTGCCGACCGTCCCGGGATCGGGCTCCCCCGGGTACTATGGTGCCTTACCACCGCATGCAGGGCTCTGCTGGGGCTGACTTCCATCCTCCCTTGCGGCTCGTGAGATTCACTAACACGAATTTAATATATAACTAATTTATTGAAAAATGACGGCGACGTGGTTCGCCGCCCGTCACGTCCTGATTCTCATTGAGGGCGAGAAGCGACCAATGGAGAGCCGTTTCGCTGCGATAAATGGTAGCGGATGGAACTCTGTGGTCTCTGCCGACCCCTGCGGGGGATAGGCGTGAATATAAATAAAAAATAATATGTTTTTCATAAATTAATTGAATAGTTTATTTTGTTTTAATTGAATACGTTTTTTTTGTTTTTTGTATGTATGTAATAAAATGTTATATTATTTTTGTTTTCTAAATGTTTACTTTGTTCAATTGTCTTTTGAAAAAATAGTATTTTCGTAACCCTGGAACTTACCTCCGAACTTTACATGGTTTGCTATAGAAAATCTGAATTCACTTTACGTCGTTTCAATTTGCGTCGAGGTTTTTTGGAACGTGACCACAACGCAGTGAGGTATTGGTGTACTAAAATGCTTTCCCTTCTAGGTACGTTTTTAATTGCTTTTTTTTATAATCGGCGTTATTTTAATAATCTCAGACGCCTTTGGCGTTGTGGAGCGGCGGTGATCACTCACCATCAGGTGACCTGCGTGTTCGTTTGCCTGCTATGTTATAAAAACAAAATATATTTAAAAATTATAATTTGTAAGGAGGAATACTCGACAAACACAACTATGTGAAATGTTCGATTGGATGCTGTTTATCAATCCGGTGATACGATACGTAACTACCTTTATACGTCCACACAAAGAACGTCCTTCAGAGGACATGTCTGGTGCCACTAGTCAATGGGCAACAAAGGGAGAAGGGCGTCGCCGTGAATCACTCGCCAGTGTGTACAAATGAGAGACAACTAGATCGCTAACGATGGAAGCCAAGCGGAACGGATGGGAGTTCTGGCAGGGAAGTCATGTCTTCAACGTATACTGACTTTTTCGGACACATTATGCAAAGGAGAAATGATTTCTGTATCCAATTTTTATTTTTTTTATGGTATAGAAAAGCAAACGAACACGCATGTCACCTGACGGAAAGCAATCAACACCGCCCATAGACATCCGCAGCGCCATAGGTAGTGCGGAAGCGTTGCC
The DNA here is from genome assembly GCA_031353405.1 of Baronia brevicornis. Lineage (NCBI taxonomy): Eukaryota > Metazoa > Arthropoda > Insecta > Lepidoptera > Papilionidae > Baronia > Baronia brevicornis. The sequence goes on from JASFAT010000953.1 coordinate 103,579, forward strand.
GACCTTTAAGTGACATTATGGGAGTGGGAGGGGGAGGGTGTTGGGCCTCGAAACTCAGGCCGCTCACCGTACGAAGCGCGGTAGCTAAGCTACCACTCAGACGCCGGTTTTCTACGGGAGTGTGGTACTACCCCGGACGAGCTGGCCCGTTCATGCTACAGACAAATATTATGCCATTCTTGACCAAGTATTCGTCTACCACTAACAAATTCTATTTCTAATCTAGAAGGGAAGAGAGGGCGAGGACGGTCGCCAACAAGATGGTTCGACCAAGTAAAGGAAGCCACATCCTCTTCCAAATTTCAACAGTTGTTGAGGATTATATTGGACCAGTTATAAAGAACCGATTAAAAAAGAAAGTACTCAGCAGTGCGACAAATATGAGTTGTTAAAAAAAACCCGGACAGATTAAACTAGGTACGTAATATGGCAACCCTGCGGAGCGCACGCGCGCGTGTGTGTGTGTGTGTGTATTTGTGTCATACAGCAAACGGAAACCGCGCCATTGAGCGGTCACAATGGACCAGTCAATGGGCGGCGATGGGTGGCGGGTGACGTCACAACCCACAATAAGCCGACCACACACAATGAACGTCAACAAAAGCTTTCTGACCTATACCCCCTAGATAACTTCCGAAAAGAATGAATGTTAAGGAACCGTTTTAAGTTCATCAGTGACAAGTGACGACTGCAAATCTTGTACAATCGACTATTATATTACACATAACATAGTAAATATTATATATTTTTATATATTCACGCCTATCCCCCGCAGGGGTTGGCAAAGACCACAGATCTCCATCCGCTACCATTTATCGCAGTGAAACGGCTCTCCATTAGTCGCTTTTGTATAGTCCTGATTTTCACCCTCGTGAAAATCAGGACGTGACAGGTGGCGAACCACGTCGTCGTCATTTTCAAACAAATTAGGTATATTAAATTCGTCATCGTGTATCCCACGAGCCGCAAGGGAGGATGGAGGTCAGCCCCAGCAGAGCCCCGCATGCTGAGGTAATGCGCCATAGTACCCGGGGGAGCCCGATCCCGGGACGGTCGGCAAGCTTGCGACTAAGCTCGCCCTTAGCCACGCATCCATTGGCACGGCAGACCGTGGATTGGCGGAGAGGAAGGGAAAGGAACGGATAGAGAAGAAATGAAAGTGCAGGAAAGGAAATACGGATTGGGGGGTTACCAGACACCGAATTCTCGCGTGATGGACAAGATGACACCCCCCAACTGCACTGAATGTGACGTCGTGGTGGATGTCTATCACATTATCATGGAATGCACTAGCAATGAAGGAGAGAGATTGCACTACTTTTGGCCTCCTTGTAATGCCCATTTCCAGTATAACCGCAATAAACCCTCATTTCTGGGATGGTGACTAGCTTCCACAATTTTGTTAATATAATAGTTCCACAGTTATGTTAACATAGTAAAAATTGTATATTAACTCATTTAAAATGAAAAAACAGACAAAAAAATAATCAAAAATGTGTTCCAGAAAAATGTTGTCTATATATGCAGGTCATTGGTTGCTGGGCAACATTTTGTTACTAAATATCCTTATCGGAATTTGGCCGGGCGGGTGTGGAGTGTGATAGTCATACTTATTGAAAACCAACTCCAATCCCTTTATGAGCGAGAACCATTACAGATGCGATAAGATACTGCGGTCATTCAGTTTCATTCCCACCATCATGGATGAGTGACGATCAACTGCAATGCGCTTCTCTCGAAACTTCTTTCTACGCACCACCACTCTGTGGAAGTAGCTACCTTCGGCGGTCTTTCCGAACCGATACGACATTGGCACCTTTAAAAAACAAGCCTAGACACACCTAAAAGGCCGGCAACGCTGCCATGACTCCTGCGGTGTCGCGGTTGTCTATGGGCGGCGTTGATTGCTTCCCATCAGGCGGCACGCTTGTTCGTTTGCCCTCCTATCCCATAAAAAAAACCAATCTGCTTCCCCAGCGACAACTAGCTATTGACAGTATATAATAGCTTCTACTTATACACAGGATGTTGAAATGCCGACAACGTGAGAGACACAAGTGGTTGCTGGGGTGTATAGATGACAGTAATTTAAAATTGACACACTTAAACACAATGTACTGTTAATGGTAACCCATCCAAGATATGGCCAAACTGAACGTCAGTTTTCAGTTTCCTGAACTTGATAAATAAAATATACAACGTATACGGTCGCATTCGCCTGAGTCAGGTGTGTCTCAAGCATTAAAAATGAACACAATAATTAGGTAATTTAGTCCGGTGTATGGTAAAACACGGTGTAAACAGTTTTCCTAAAACTAACCGCCGCTAAAGCCGGCACCTAAAACTGTCGGGTACACATAATTTTTTGCGTAACGTTCGCCACATACATAAATGCAACGTGCAGCGTGCACTGCGCTAATCAACGAAGCATTGCATAAATAACCTGATACACACACGCACCACACACACGTGAAGGCGAGTCTGTTGACTTGTATAAAACATGTTTCTTTTGTAACTTGATCAAACGAAATGTGCTTTATTAAACACGAAATTATCGATAAAAATACGAAATAGTTTGTTTTAATTCAACCCCCATCTTTTGCTTCTTACTCTGCGTCTTTATTTGTAAGTTTTAAATTGAAATATAAAAAAGCATTGTTAAACAGACAAATTGCTGCGGAGAACATAAAACACTCCTAGTGAAAACGTTAAGGATGGAGCTAAAGCTTAAGGATTTCTTCAATCATTGTCAGATTAATTTTGCTATAAATTGTACTAACATAGTGAAATACTTAATTAATTTCAAGTTAAATTATGGTTTCTTTATTATTGTTGTTCATTAAAGCGAAAATCCTTCTCTTCTTCTCCATTTTGGGGAGTAAGGAATGGCTGATAACCAGCGCTCTCTGATACCTTAGTCTCGGACAGTATATAGCTGAACCAATGGCTCCTTTTGCTGGAAATATAGCGCCTTACCTCAGCATGCGGGGCTCGTGGGATTCACTATGACGAATTATAATAAATCTATAATAATATATTAAAAAATGACGGCGACGTAGTTCATCACCCGTCACGTCCTGATTTCCACGAGGGCGAGAAGCGACTAACGGAGAGCCGTTTCGCTACGATGAATGTGAAAGGAAGGACGGATGAAAAGATGGATGAGTGTGGAGGAAGCAAAGGAAGGTGTGCCGGGATCGTAGCGGATGGAGATCTGTGGTGACGATATGTTTGTATGTATGTCTGTATGTATGTATGTATGTATGTATAATAAGTTTAAAATATTTCTAATGGCATCACAAACGTTCTAGACTGTCTAACTCTCCGAGATCGTTAGAGCAAGATATAAAAGGGAGTAAAAAACCACATTGCGGTTTACCCAAAGAACGGGTTAAAATTAGCAATGGCAACACACACCAATAATGATATTCATTTAATACTAACAAAAGGTAATGAGCGATAGTCGGCAGTACTTTCACGACGCATACAGAAATGCGATCGCCAATTATGAGAAATGCGATCGCCAAAATAGAGCGCAGCGCACCTACAGGATGTTCGTTGACTGAATTAGGTTACACGTCGAATAGTCAGTAAATGCCGACGTATGCTCACTGATTAATTTTGGCCAATATCAAGAGATTCTGCTTTCACTATGGAGGTTATTCGTGAAGCCGTTTCTGAGATATCCCCTAGCCACCAAGGTCGCCGGATCTCTCTCTTCGCTACTTTTTTCTGTAGCAATAATTCAAAAGTCTATAAAACAAATCCAACAACATCCTCAGAAACAAAAACATATCGTCCGCGAGGTTAACGGCATCCCGACGTTACTACTTCAGCGAGTGGCACAGGAGACAGGGCCTTGATTCTACGAGTGCATCGACATGGCGGTTAGTATTTGAACGACATAATTTTTAAAAAACAAAACCCGCACTTGTATTCTTCGTGAAAGTCGTTAAATTTTATTTATATCCTTTGTAGTTTTTTAATTATTTATATTTGAATACCAAATTCTGGCACCGGACACCCTGTATTTGCAATAAATTTCGCTAACAGATATGGTGCGCGATGATTCAGGCGCGGAATGATGTTAACGGGTCGACGGGGCACGCGGCTACGTTTACTTTCCCAATTGTCGGTCGGTGGACGAAGGGGGGAGGGGCGAAGGCCGGGGACAGGGGGGGGGAAAGTGAATCAACCACCGTTACTTGGCCGGAATGCAACTCCGCAAAATGTGATGCAACAACCGAGGTATAACTGCGAGCATAACTCTTCACTTAACAAGTTCTATACGAACCGAACTTATCCAATACATCATACGTACATATCGTCACGCCTGTCCCCAATAGGGGTAAGCAGAAGCCACAGATCTCCATGTGCTACGATCTCGGCATACTTTGCTTGCTTCCTCCACGTTCATCACTCTCCTCGTTAAGCCTGCCGGTTAAGAGCACTCTTGACCTGACCTATCTTAAAAAATTCCGATATCCTGATCCAATTCAATGCAAATTATTTATTCCGACGTAAAAAAATTACATTTCATTTGTCAATAGTTAGTTTAACAGACAAACTTTTGCCACAATTTCGCGATGAAGTTCCTCTGGCGACGTGGTTCGCCACCCGTCACGTCCTGATTCCCACGAGGGCGAGAAACGACTAACGGAGAGCCGTTTCGCTGCAATGAATGTGAGAGAAAGAATGGATGAAATGATGGATAAGTGTGGAGGAGGCGGGGAGGGTAGGCCGGAATCGTAGCGGATGGAGCTGTGTGGTCTCTGCCAACCCCTGCGGGGGATAGGCGTGAATATATAAATAGATAAAATAAATATATCGATATTCATTTCTTCCAAAATTTAACCACAATGTTTGGCAGTTTTGATTCAAGTCTAGCCCAGGGCTGCGGGCGCTTCAAGCGCTGCTATTGACGCTCTTGTCCAAGTGCCGGTTGCTCGATCAGTTTGATGGATAGCCAGCGATACGAGCAGTCGGATGTTAATACCGCCGGCTGTCCATCACACCGGACAGTGCACAACGACACAAGTGTGCTCGCCATTCGGTCCTTACGTACGTCACGTTGGCGGGAAGCACTCAAGCGAGCGCGCCGTGCGCTATCGCTGCGGCGATATCGCTCGTGATAAGCGAACCGCTACAGCGCCGCCGCCGGTAACTGATAACGCGGACGGATGGATGATAAGCGCACGTCGCCAATTTGCCTTTGCTCGCACACTTATGATGTTCAATACAAGACTACGGTACTGAAAATTGGTATTATATAATGCTGCATTGCCACTCACTGACTGACGTATTATTTGGGAAACCGTAAGAGATGAAGGCTAAGTTTGCTCCAGGGAAATGTTCAGATAGAGCTCGAGACAGAGGAATTATATCCAAAACTTGAAAATATGAACCTGGAAAAAGTTGCTCGCCTGGCCCACCCGAAAAGTTTTACCCACCGGGGTCGCCCTTGTACAAAAGAAGGTGACAAGAAGAACACATGGGTGAGAGGGAGAAAATAAATCTTACCGAAAAAACGTCCGCCAGAAACTCTCCATTTCCCAACCACCATCAACAACACCAACACCACTATCTCACGATGTACACGACACGTGTTTCGCCTCAACAAGATTACTATTAAAATATTGCGTTCTTTTCAACATTGTTGTTAGGCTTGACCTTTACTTAGGCAGGTTAACGTTTTACGCTGAACTTTTGCAAGTTAACAGGTTCTTAGACTCTTTTTTTATGGGATAGGAAGGCAAACGAGCAGCCGTGTCACCTGATGAAAAGCAATCAATGCCGCGCGAAGACATCCGCAGCACCATAGGCAGTGCGAGAACGGTGCCGACCTTCAAGGAAATGGTCATTATGGGAGTGGGAATGGGAGGAGGAAGAGAGGGGAGAGGGGAGGCGAGAGCGTGTTGAATTTCCGGAATGCAGTCGCTCACCGTACGAAGCGCGGTAGCTAAATTACCACTCAGACGCCGATTTTCTGCGGGAATGTGGTACTTCCCCGGACGAGCCGGCCCATTCATGCTACAGACAAATAACTGCATGCGTAAAAATACAGCGTAGCTCTACCACTATCGAATCTCTATCCTAGATCGATTGTCCTCCATCATACATATATAATTAAGTATTTTTGAAACCTTTTAAGGCCGGGAACGCATGTGTAATGCCTATGGGCGGCGTTGATTGCTTTCCATCTAGTGATACGCTTGCTAGTTTGCCTCCCTATCCAATAAGAAAAACGTGATGTAAGTCAGTCGACTTGGAAGCGTTCTCCACGCTTGCATTTTATTGCACTGATAGTGAAACCTTCATCTGATCACGTCTGTAGTCTGTGCGTGATGTTTCAACAGGGAACCATTATACAATACACAAACGTATATTTTTCCTTTTTTTAAATTCCTACTATTAGTTCACACTCTCCCTATATGCAAGTATATTTATATATTTATTCGTCCACTCAAGTTCAAATTCATTTTTTTAAACTTTTTGTGGATGACACTTGATGTTAATAGTTTTTTTAAATATTAAATTTAATTCATTAATTTTAGTTTTATATCGGAGAAAAGAATTTCTCTTATTAAGATATTCATCCGGATATACATTTAGGAATAAATAAATCAGTGGAGAAGCGTGTCGATAGAGATCTTTCTTTTCAGCGGGAAAAAAGGAGGAATTGATAGTATATATATTTTTTTTTATATAACTTGTTTTAAATTATTTATATGTCAAAACTCAAAGTAAAAATACGTTTTGTATTTGACATTGCAGGTAGTGTTAGCAGTTAGTACGGCGCAGGTGACACGTGTACGTTGGACCGTAGCAAATGAACAAACATATACGCCACTCGTGCACATGCACGCCGCATGTACTCCTTATGTTTGTTTTATAGGGTAGTAATGCAAACGTGCAGGCGTGTCACCTGATGGAAAGCAATCAACGCGGTCTATAGACATCCGCAGGTATTGTTCCGGCCTTTAAGAAATGTGTAGGCTTGTTTTTTGAACGTTCCAATGTCGTATCAATTCGAAAACACCGCTGAAGGTAGCTGGTTCCACAGAGTAGTGGTGGTTGAAGTGAAAGAAGTTTCGGGAAAAACACACCGTGCTGGATCGCCATACGTTCAGACGTTGGAGTTGAAACTTTCAATAGTGAAAGAGAAATTTTCAATTGTGGTAGAGCCACGGTGCAGACAAATACTTTGTCAAGAATGGCATAATATTTGTCTGTAGCGTGAATGGGCCGGCTCGCCCGGGAAAGTACCACCCTCTCGCAAAAAACAGGCGTCCGAGTGGTAGCTTAGCTACGTACGTACGCTTCGTACGGTGAGCGCCCGAGTTCTCGAGGCCCAACACTCTCTCTCCTCCCTCTACCCCTTCCCCTCCCATAATGACACTTTCCTTAAAGGTCAGCAACTCTCCCGCACTGCCTATGGCGCTACGGAAGTCTATGGGCGGCGTTGTTTGCTTTCCATCAGATAACACGTCTGCTCGTTTGCCTTCTTATCCCATAAAAAATATTTTCTTTGTGACAAGTTGTACACATCATCGGGAGGGACCCATGGTAGAATCGACAAAAGATGTATGCATCACATTTACGATATTCAATACATGAATAATATCATTAGTGTCTATTATATTTAGTAATTGTATGATTAATAACCCAAAGGGTTCAGTTGTGATGTATTTGTTTTCCTAGCTAAGGTTTGTGTGTTCGATCCTCGGTATACAGATATATATTTTGAGTCTTTACGTGTTTTTCCTTCGCATTTGTGTGTTTATACTATGATGGTCACGGCACATTCTCGTATAAGTGATAAGTGTAAAGCATTTAAAAACCAAAGTGTAAAGTTAATATTATGTAGAAATAATTGAAATCTTTCACCTGGTTTTAAGTTAAAACTGATATAATTTAGGATCTCTTTGAATTTTATCCAAACGTACAACACTGAAAGAATAATGTCATAAATTCAGAAACCTATATATGTCTGATGTGTGTTAAGTCATATTTTGTATGAGCACACACGCACACACACACAACATTACATACATTATAAAACTTACTTAACAATCGCAGTGGGACAAGACGTGACTGTAACTTAACAGTGACAACGGAGAGCCGAGCGTGCGTCCGAGTTACACTTCCTGGTTTGGGTTGCACCGACCCAGTCAGCGAACAAACGTTCGTCCCACCAAAACTTTTTTACAACAGAGCAGGCAAACGAGCATGCGGGTCACATGCTCCTCCACTGTATTCGATCTAGGGTTACTAACCATCCTGTTGAAACAGTATTATAATTTATTTCGCTCTCTAATACTGTTTAATTCTTTATTAATAAAATGTATATTAAATACTGTTTCCATATGGCTCACTGGAGCCATACTATAAAAAAGTAAACGTATAAGAAATAATATTACAAATAATTTATGAAAAAATATCAGAGGACAAAGATTTCTTGATATGATTCTACCACTATCATATTTGCAAACACATAAAATATATTACAAAAATAATTATATATGTATAATATAGGACAATCAATCTAGGATAGAAATTTGATAGTGTTAGAGCTACGCTGCAGATGAATATCTTACCAAGAATGGCATATAATTTGTCTGTAGCATGAATGGGCCGGCTCGCTGGCCCGGGGAAGTACCACACTCCACCAGAAAACCGGCGTCCGAGTGGCAACTCAACTACCGCGCTTCGAATGGTCAGTGGACAAGTTCCGTATAAGTATCAAGATATAATTAGTAATAATATATATAATATAGTATAATACTTGATGAAGTTAGTAAATAAGCGGACTCACAACTGTGATGCATGTTTAATTTATACATACAGTTGCGCCCCACCGAAGTTGAATTTTCCGTAATGAGTACAAGGCGACGGGATGATAGAAATAGAGCTTTTATTGATTAAATCAAAAACGAGCTCCTGATTTATTTCAATATCAATTTAAATCGTGAAGAGGCTTAAAATAATTAAAAAATGATAATAAACTATCAATTTGTGCAAAAGAAGTGTGCTCCAAAAGTGTGTTTCTAAAACTCAAATATTACTTATTTTATAAATAAAATACCATTTTATTTTAATTCTCTGATTTCAATATACTTTATTTTTTATACAAAAAGTTGGCAACCCTAATTGATACAATTAGGGTTGTATACGCGACACACACACACACACACGCGCGCGCGAGCGATCGAGTTAATAATAACCATTGTGAGTAAGGCGTGCGACACATGACATATGGCTACTTTTATTACACCGAGAGCGTTGCAATTGTCGACTGGATGTAGGCCTTAGCCGAGGACGCAACGCGGCAATAACTCGCCGCGACATCGCGACTGATGTACATCGCTGATGCACTCACCGTCGGCTCACACAAATATTGGTGTGATTTGTTACAAGGTCATCGGTGTCACCTCTGTACCAATCGGTTCATTTTCACTGTGTCATTCAAATTCAAATTTTTGTAAACTGAACAAAAAAATGTTTAAACTGAAAAGACTTTTCTAAATTTACCATTTTATTTTACGTAGGTATATATTACGTCGACAAATTCTCGCAATCTTCTGGCCCGAGAAAATATCCAACGAATGCCTACTGGATCTTTGTCACGAACCGCCGATTGAACTTCAAATCTTGCGCTGCAAGTGGACTTGGATAGGCTATACTCTCCGAAGGAACCCTGATCATATTTGCAGACAGGCGCTGGATTGGACTCCTCAGGAGAAAAGGAAGCGAGGCCGACCCAAACACACCTGGAAGCGCTCCGTAGCGGCCGAGATGAAATCCATCGGGTTGATGTGGCCAGAAGTGAAGTGCATCGCTCAAGACCGATCCCAATGGAAAAGCACTGTGGACGCACTCTGCCCCACCTCGGGAACTTAGGGGACCATAAGAAGAATATATTACGTCATTTTCAAATATATACAATACTCACATCTCCATTTTTTTATAAATAAAATGAAAATCATTTATTTCAATCTTCAAAAGTCATACTGTGTTAGCAGAAAGGCACGCATACACATACACTAATCTAATATTTTCTTGCTTAAATCTCATCAGTTGTTGGCAGTAGAGATCCGAATCGATGGTAGTTATGGTATCGGTACACGAGTACCAACACCATGACTACCGGACGGCTCAGGAGGCCGCGAAACTGCTCTCCGTTAGTCGCCCTCGTGGGAATCAGGACGTGACGGGTAACAAACCACGTCGCCGTCAGTTTTTATTAAAATTAGGTTTATTCAAATTCGTCATAGTGAATCCCACGAGACGCAAGCCCAGCAGAGCCCTGCAAGCTGAGGTAAGACAGTATAGTATCCGGGGGAGCCCGATCCCGGGACGGTCGGCACGCTTGGGACTAAGCTCGCCCCTAGCCACGCGACCATTGGCACGGCAGATCGTGGATTGGGAAATAATGAATAATAATAATACATATATATGTATAAAAAACTACCGGTATCTTATTAATAATATATGAAAGCTAGCTCTGACTGAAGTCGGGATAAAAACTAAGAAAAAGACAAATAAAGGGTACATTAACGTTACAACTAGGGATAGCACGCGCTACGTAGTATTATAATCAATGGCATGCACCCCGAGACTCGGGTCACTGCGGCGGCGACAGCAGTGCATTGTGTGTGTGTGCGCGTAATGAACTTCAAGTTAAATTTCCACCATACTTAATACGCAGTACACCCATCTAGATGTTTCCAGAAGCTATCGTCATTGGTGGTCAAGTACTTAGGCGGACACTATCGTTATCCAGTATTGATTCGTAAGACGCAATAAATATATAAGTGTAATTTTAAAGAGATTTATCTTTTCACTATTACAGTGCAAAGGGCATTACGATATAGTAGCAGCAGTACGAATATGAGTCACACATTAATACAATGCATTCTAGAATACAACTCAATTATCTGGTCTCCATTTTACAAAGTGCATAGTGATCGCATTCAAAGTATTCAGAACAAATTGTTGTGTTATAGAAATCATGAAAATCGTACACTTAAATCATACGAAAGCAGATTGCGAAAATATAATATGCAGTTAATAAAAGGGCTCTAACTAGGTCGCGTCGTGATTGCCATGATTTGATTTACTTATATGAAATAATCCAATCGTATATGGATGCTCCAAAACTGCTCTCCTTTTTAAATTTTAACACCTGCATCAGAACACGAAATCCGCATATAACGTTTAGTATTAGGTCTTATTCAATCTATATCTATATGTCATTATATATATCCCATTATGATCCCATGGTACGCATTTGTCGCCTATACAATAATATTTTTGACCACGGTACAGAAACATTCGATATTTTCAATATCAAAATACATCAATTAAAGCGATCGCTCCGTGATATCTTTGGCAGCCGATAGATCACAAAATTATTGTTATCCTTCACTTTTATATTTCTAGTAATAATTGTGTAGTGTTTTATTATTACTTAAGTAACCCTATTGTCAAAATGTAGCCATGCTGTGCGCAAATTCAAAGAGTTATAGTCCGGGCGTTGTTAAGTTTATATAATATTGTATTGTTTAAGACTGTAACTTGGTTTTGTTGCCTAATAAATAAATAAATCCACAATAGACATGCACAAACAAACATATTATTTGACATCTGTGTCATTCTTTTTCGCTTTTTTGCTTCGATATACACTAGAGAATCAACCGTGAAGATGTCACTGTTATGTCAAAAATGTAATGTTTGAACCATCTCTGTTTTGCTCCTAGAAATGTTCTTTAAAATAGTTAATCCGAAAAATGTCGTTTTGAGTTAGTCTAATTTTATTAATTTAGTACCTTTTATTTAATTTAGTACCTTTAAATTCCAAAATAATAAAATACAGATTGAAATAAATAAAAGATAATTTTCGTGGAACAATTTCAACATTTACGCCACACACATAGGCGTGGTATATTTGAGGTGACCATCGATGTAAGTTATCGTTGTGCAAAACGCTGACAAAGCTCGTCCGGCAGTTCTGCGTGTCGCGTGAACAAACAAACAGACAAAAGCGGTACAAAACTACATTAATCAGTTACCGTTATGTAACATATTCGATTTGTAGCAGCGACTCTCACTATATTAACACCTTTGCAAAAAAACTGACGGGTTTGATTTTTCTACATTATTGATATGATTAATGGAGTCAGGCGTTACTTTGCGGAAACCCATTACTATGTGGACAGTTAGAACTTTTATTTAGCTAAGATCCGCAACGAGCGAACAACAATAGAAAATTAATAATGTGTGTTTTCTCTAACTCTTACGGTTGTCTTCCGTAGAGTCTACTATACCTGATGATGCCACGTGCGAAGCACGTGTCGTTTGCAAGGTGGAAAAATGGTAGTGTGTGTTTGGTGTTGTGTAGTAGTTGTGTGTTGTATTTGGTGGGTGGAGAGTTGCTGACGGCCGTTTTTTTTGGTAAGATTTAGTTTAAGTTCCATGTAAATCCACTTCATCCGGTAGGAAAACACACGTTATTAATTTTCTATTTTTGTTTGCTTGACGCGGATCTTAGCTAAGTTAAAGTTCTAACTGTCCACATGCATTATTGGTAATAATTCAGTTCTAAACAGGTTTTAATAGTCAAACTATGTTACTGGCACTTAACAAAGATTCTTGGTATGAAAAAAATTTCATTTCCAAATTAGAAACTTTTGATTTTTTTTACAAAATAAGTTGTAAATAAAAAGTTTTAGTTAAAATTAAATTCACTTTTTTATTGTGTATGACTTTTTACTTACTGTTCGGGGGTTTGTTGTTAGAAGAGTTATCAGGCAACTAAAACTAACTTCTTGTGATTTTTAGTAGAATAATTTATGTTTGTCGCATTATCCTGCGTTATTGTGACTTAAAACAGATATCTTTCTTTCTATTGTAACGGCAGAAAGAGCAATAAGAGCTAGTAAAATTATATCGCAGCTGGAAGAGGAGTGTAGCCAATGTTACGTCTCACAGCGGTTAAACATGAGTCGTTAAATCGTCCAAAGAACCTGGACTCGATACCAAGAGACAGATTCCGTTCCGAGAAGGTAATGTTCTGGTAGAAAACGCTCGCTAACTATAATTGGCGAAGATGCCATTTACATGGATGACAATTCTCGGGCCCACCGTTCTGGCCACGTAGATGCTTATATGCAAGAGATCGGGATTCGTCGTCTGGACTGGCCAGCGCGGAGCCCCGATCATAACCCCATTGAGCACGTCTAGGACCTCCTAAAAAGGCGCGTACGATCTGTCCAACCACCTTCACAATACATCAGGGAGCTTAAACGTGTGATATCGGCTGAGTGGAAACATATTCCATAGGACACCATCAAAAGCCTGATGGAAAGCATGCCAATACGATTACATACTGTAATAGCTGCGAGAGGAGTTCATACACGTTATTAATTAATCGAATTTTTTTATTAAAATACCATAAAAATACTCGTAGCCTTAATTTCACTATACCCATAAAAATGTCCGTTTTCACACGGATTTCTGTTTTAAATTGACTAAAACACCGATTCTAGCATTAAAGTGTAAAAAAAAATTAAAAAAGAAATTTCTAGTCATCAAAGCTAATGACATACTCGTACTAAAATATTAATGTTATTCATGATTGTATTGATGATGATGATGATGACATAAAAATTCAATGATAAGCGGAAAACTGTCGCTACAAATTATATTTGCACGTAGCGGTAAATATACACACAACGATAACATGGTACGGCGAGCGTTTAAGTAGTAAAGTTGATTAGATATGAGATAAGGTGGAGTCGCGAAGGAAACTCATCCGAGTACGGCGCCCGGGAATAACTAGTACAAAACATAATGACAATCGATCGACAATTGAACGAATCACAGAATTAAATATACCGACAGATATGGAGGAAACCGCAGTGGTGAACTAAGTCCGTCAGATGCGAAGCCTCCCCTCGCATCTGACGGAGGAGGGGGGGGGGGAACTGTTTCGTCATTCATTCTCATTCGTATAAACGTTTAAATTTAGCGCTATTTCATACGATAGATGTGTATACTTACTTTTCACTACAGACTGAGTATATATAATATATCAAAAGCCGCCTGTTCATGTGTACACGCATCTACAGCAATATACCTCATGAATTAAAACAATTGAACGCAACATTGTTTAGAAAAGACTATATGAGTGGCTAATAGATGGCAATATTTATAGTACCAAGGACTTTTTTGTTTTAAAAGTTGGATCGAATGTATGTAATAGATGAGTAAATTATAATTTTAATGACAATGTAACAGTTTTAAAATGCTTTGTAACCATAAGCGACATCTATACGTGTATATAGTTTGTGTAGAGATGACATTATAAACAAATAAACAAATAATTAATGAAATTCGTACGCCATAAGTGGCAATGTGATGGAGCTTTTAAACGTGTTTTTTCATCTTTTCAAAGATCTTAGCAAAGTAAGTTTGACTGTTAATTTTTGTATACGTAAATCTTAGCTAAGTAAGTTTGACTGTCCATTTTTGTGTTCGTGGATCTTAGCAAAGTAAGTTTGACTGTCCATTTTTGTGTACATAGATCTTAGCAAAGTAAGTTTGACTGTCCATTTTTGTGTTCATGGATCTTAGAAAAGTAAGTTTGACTGTTAATTTTTGTGTATGTATATCTTAGCAAAGTAAGTTTGAGTCTTAATTTTTGTGCACGTAGATCTTAGCAAAGTAAGTTTGACTGTCCATTTTTGTGTTCGTGGTTCTTAGCAAAGTAAGTTTGACTGTCCACCTTAATGATATATTATTTGCGAACACGATAAAGAAAAAACTGGTAAAGTAGACATTATGCTGATGTTTACTGGAACTATGACCCGCTAACTGGTGAATATGTCGACGGGCGTCACGCGTGACTCACACGTTACGTAAACAGTGCGGAGACGGTGCGTCACGGCGTCGATTTCCGTGACATTGGTAACAGTAATTAACCAAGTGATAACGCGTGTTAATAACGCCGGCGGGCTGCGGCCGTCGGTACATACGGTGCGCTGGGGGCTACAGCAACCATGTTTCGATGCATGAAATCGAGACACCGAGTTTGAGGCTGTTATTTTAAAGAAAATTGTCTCGTGTCGAGCTACTTTTCAGAATTACTTTATCTAAAAACCACAAAAAATAATATTTAAAAAAGTAGAATTAAGTGATGAGCTGCGAACGTCATATTTCCTTAGACTGCCACGTCTCCTTGCCACATTTTATCATATGTGTGCGATAACCCTCCCCCTGTATGTGAACGGGCCTTAGGCAATATAGGAAAATGATGACGTCATTCGCGGATACCAACCTATTTTACCGTTTATGGATGGTGTGCCGGGATCGTAGCGGATGGAGATCTGTGCCTACCTCTACGCGAAATAGATGTGACGATATGTATGTATGTATACACGTGTGTGGATATGACAACTTACGTGTGACGCAATGAACCAGTTTTGACTCGGCTACCTGACGTTTCACTTGTCACACAATATAATCCCAGGTAAGTCGGGACTATCCGCCTGAATAAGTATAGATGGTGTACATAGCACATAACAAAGTGTACGTATGATCCCCATAAATGCGATACGGTCTCTACGTGGCGGTGTTTTGGTGAACTATAGGATGTCTGGTGGTAGAATTAAGTTTTCAAACATTAATAATACGAAAACTACAAAGAATATAAATCTAAATAAATAAAATTCAATAACTTTTACGAAGAACAGATGAGCGACTTTTATTTTTTTTTTAATTATTTCTTCTATATGTTGACCGCCACGTCTTTAGTAGTATTCTGTACCACTAGTGGTCTCGGGATGCCGTTAATCTTGTGGACGAAATTTTCTTTTAGTGCTGAGAAGAACATCGGGTTTGTTTCAGACTACTTTTGAGGTACTCCTCACAGAAGTTTATACGGGGCGAGATCCGGCGATCAAGTGGATAGGGAGTGTCGCCGGAACGGCTTATTAATTTGTTGGCGTAAAAATCACAAAGAAGCTCCAAGGTCTTTTAAACGGTGTGAGACGTATCGCCATCTTGTTGAAACCATGTGCATGGAGTGTAGACAGGATGTTCTCTCAATATAGGCAGAAAATAATTAGTGAGCATACGTTTACCGATTATTCGACCTGTAATCTAATTCGGGTTCGATCCCCGCACCGGAATAAATGCATGTATGGCGTACAGATATTTATTCCGAGTCTGGTAATCCCGCCCATATCGGCACTGGACAAGCATGGTGGGTTAACGTCCGTTCCTCCAGAAATGGGAAGGCCCATGCTCAGCAGTGGAACATATATGGGCTGTCGAAAAAAAAATCATTATCAATAATTTCGCCACCCTACACCCTAAATTTGTGTTAGTAAAGATCGATACATGTAAACACTAAACCACGCCATCAGCGTAAACATGCGGGCAAGGCCGAGCGTGCGGCGGACCAGCGTTCAGCGCGTGGTCCATGCCATCAGCCAATCAAGGTCTGATTACCCAATTTGTATTGTTTGTGCCATACATTTGGAACGTGATAATTAGTTAATGGAAAGGTTGTATGTCACCTGCAGCAGTGATTCGATTACGTATAAACGAATGGAAAAAAACAATTGAACCGTGTAAAAAACGCACTATTTACTGACAGTCGACTTCATACACGCGTGTAAATCAAGGCTTCTTTAAAAACATCGTTACGGATGTACCTAACGTCAATCCATCGTAACAAACTACTCGCTCTAGCCTCTTTCTGGTGTTGTAGTGGTAGAGCCACCCCGCAGACGAATACGGGTACTTTGTCAAGAATGGCATATTATGTCTGTAGTATGAATGGGCCGGTCGCTCGGGGAAATACCACACTGCTGCAGAAAATCGGCGTCTGAGCGGTAGCTTAGCTACCGCGCTTTGTCCGAGGCGAGGCGAGTGGCCCAACACCCTCCCCCTCCCACTGCTATAATTAAAGGCCGGTAACGCTTCTGCACTGCCTACTGCGGGTGTTTTGGGCGGCGTTGATTGCTTTCCATCAGGTGACACGCCTGCTCATTTGCCGTCCTATCCCCATAAAAAAATATATATTCTAATGATTGACATCATTGATCTAAAACAACCCAGTGCTGAATTTATTACATGGCATTTATTTTGAGAAGATTGAGTGTACAATAAACTAACATTAATTACATATCAGTTAAACTGATTATTTACTCCATTTAGTAGTCACCTGCACAAAACACCTCGATTGTCTTTGTGTGCCATTGCGTTTTTGTATTTTCCAACGGGGCCCCAAATTTTTGTGTGCCCAAAGGCCCTCGCATGTCCTAAGACGGCCCTGCAGATGATGATAATATCAAATTCTCACATGTTAGAACGTTTCAAGGAATTTTCGTGAATTTTTTAGAATCTACATAGGATTATACAAATAAGGTAATAAATAAAATGTAATGTTTCGGGTGAAAGGTTTAAATCGGTTAAAATTCCACTAAATCCGGCGCCGACGAAGTATCGCAAGATGAAATCAATAATGCAGTAAACAAAATGAATACAACGAAATTATTAAGTTACTAAACTATAATATCAATTGAATGATGGGTTGGTGAGTTGTAGGGTGAGAATGAAGCGTATTGTTTACCTATGCAACTATTCAATAGAAGACGAATAACCCAAGTGTGATAAATATCTCCACCAATAATTTCAGACAAGTAAAACCCATTATTTTAGTTTATTTCCCACCATCTGGATGAGCGGCGATCCAGCACGGTACGTTGTTCCAGAAACTTCTTTCCACGCACCATTACCCAGTTGAACCAGCTATCTTCAGCGGTGTTTCAAAACCCACACGACTTTGGAACCTTCAAAAAACAAGCCCACACATTTCTTAAAGGCCGCCAACGTTTCTGCAATTCCTATGGCACTGCGGATGTCTACGGGCGGCGTTGATTGCTTTCCATCAGGTGACACGACTGCTACCTGCTTGCCTACCTTTTCCCATAGAAGAAAAATCCACCGGTACAATTTTAAATGCGAACCGAAACAATTGAACATTACAGAACAGTAGTACCGTCCAGTTTGCCGCCAGCACTTGAATATTAACAACGGAAGTTATTCGACAGCTCGTCTGACAGTGAAAGTTCCGTCGAAACCAGAGTTGACACGTCGGGAATACAAAGCACAGAAACAGAAACAAAACGATAATTACATATAGACAACAAACTTTCTTCTACGAGGCGCGTTCACCTAGAGCTAAAGAATTTTTTTTTTAATTTATTTAAGGACCATCCATCCATTACAAAAATAACCTTACTCTATTTAATTGTCAGTAGATAGTACGTTCTTTGTATTCTTATAATTTGACATATGAGCAATAAAACAAGGCATAAACATAATCTTAAGTTTTTAATTGTGTATTTTCCAAAAAAATTCCCTTTTATTCATACTCTGCCTGCTCGTTTGTCTTGATTGACCTTAATTTTTTTTATGGGATAGGACATCCCATAAAAAAAATTAAGGTCACACACAATGTCTATATATAATGAAACCGGACTAAACAATATTACAGAGTAAAGGACCTATACGCAAAGTTTAATACCTTATATTGTAATCCAATCCTACTAATTCTACTAATATTATAAATGCGAAAGTTTGTGAGTATGGATGTATGTTTGTTACTCGTTCACGAAAAAACTACTGGACGGATTTGGATGAAACTTTACAGTAATATAGGTTATACATCGGAATAATATATAGGCTACAACTTGTAATGATTTTATGTAATTTTGGTCGTAATATAATTTTACTTTTAAGTAAAGAAAAATATATTTATTTAAAATGATCTGTCACGAAACTTAATGTGGAAAACCAAATTCCACGCGAGCGAAGCCGCGGGCAAAAGCTAGTATTAACATAATAATAGTAATAACTAGGTAATTTGTAATCAACTAATTTTTACAATCAATTTTAAAACAAGGATGAAAGGAAAAAACCATGTTTATTATGACCACACTAATTGAACGAATGATGCACTTGTGTGTCCTCGACCCGGAACAGTATACACACGCGCCGTACGCACGCACACACACATAGACTATTAGTGTTGAAATTGTTTTGTTATTTAATTAGAAATTACCAAGATATAATTCCTTTATTGGCTTTATCTTTTGTATTTCAATTAGATTTATTTTTTTTATAAATGGGCTGTAGATTTCATAAATATCATTACTAGAACTCTTGCTAACCACTCCAAGAAAGCTAAATGTTATTTATATAAGGAAAAGTTGTTTTCACTAATGTTCCAGTAGTGGGTAGAAGCGAGTGTGTGTGTTGCCTTTTATATAGCTAAATTAGCTTTTCAGGCTTTCAGGCGCAAATTTCAGCAAAATCGGCTCATAAATGACAAAATTCGGTTTGTATGGCGGTCATCTTGTTTTTCGCCATTTTGGATTTTTTCTCCCTTTTAACTTTTTACCAGTTTCAGATTTTCAAGGTTTGGATACAATTTCTCCGCCTTGTGCTCCATCCGAAAACTTTCTCCGAACAAACATATCCCCCATCTGTTACCGTTTCGCCAATTTTGATGTCAGTGAGTCAGTCAATGAATGAGTAGTAATGCAGCTATATATAATATTAATTAATTAATAAATAGGTGCGTGGAACTGGCAAAATGACTATATCCTTACGGGTCACGGTTGGCGGTCATCGTTGCAGTGTGCGCCACTTTCGCCTAACTCTCACCCCCCCCCCATTCACTCCACCCCATGCGCGTTTCCTACATTGTTACTTTTAATTGTCCCATTTACGGTTGTGTGACAACGCACAAACCAGCGGAGCGTGGAGAGCCGATGTCGGCGTTGGAATGTAACGGAAGTAGGGCAGTGGTGTGGTCATCGCCAGGGAAGCCACGCGCGTGACTAACACATTGGTCAGTATTTGGCAAACTGCGGAATACTTTATTTATTAGTTACTAACACAGTTAGGAAAATTCACATGAACGTTGTACTGGTTCGCCGTCTATATTGTGTATCAATATCAATATCAGCCCGCGGCAGTCCACTGTTGGACATAGGCCTCACCCAAAGTGCGCCAGCTAGCCCGATCTTAGGCTACACGCATCCAGTCTCTGCCAGCCGTCTTGCGCAGATCTAGCTATCGTCCCACTCTACGTTTGACGAGACGCGGTCTCCACTCCTACGATTGTCGGTATTCCGACAAACGCATCCAGCCCATTGCCACTCAAGTCTGCTAACTTAACGAGCTATTTGAGTGACTCTGGTTCTGCGGCGAATTTGTTCATTCCGAATTCTATCCACCAGAGAAACTCCGCGCATAGCCCTCTGAGCGACTTTGAACTTGTGAAGGAGATGGGCCGTCAGTGTCCACATTTCGGCACTGTAAGAGAATACAGGCAGAATGCACTGGTTGAAGTCTTTTGTCTTTAGGCTTTCTCGTATGGGCGACGAGAAAACTTGGCGCGAAGTTTCTTAAATGCTGCGCAGCCCAACTGAATCCTTCTCTCGACTTCTTCCTTTAATATGGTATATATTGCTTACTAATTGCTGTATTTACTTTCATTCTTGTCCTATGTGATATTCCATTGCAGAGATAGACTTACTACTCATTAGGTGTAATAAGTCTATGAAGCAAGAATAAACAAACAAAAATTAATGGCAATTGAGGTCAAATATTAATTTGTTTCATCATCAAAAATGAACTTAGTAATCTATTTTGAATTCAAGAACTAAGATCAGTTTTGGATACAAAGGCAAGTTATAGATCTTGGCTTCTCAACTGTCAACCACCATTGTACATAGTGCATTCTGTTAAGTCACTGACATGACTGACAACTGGCTTTACTTTCTTAAAATGAGAGATGTAAATTATCAAAAACCTGTGACATATGGATGTGTAAGTAAAGTCGCTGGTGTAAAATGCTAAGCTCTGAGGATGTCAATAAACTGCTCAGTATAGGGAATATCGATAAATTGTACCAATTTCAGCCTCCTGCTGCAGACTGATCTCAGCTTTCAGAGGATTTTCACAAAAACTCCATTAAGCAAGTAAGTACAGCACACAGCAACAA
Source organism: Baronia brevicornis (assembly GCA_031353405.1). Lineage (NCBI taxonomy): Eukaryota > Metazoa > Arthropoda > Insecta > Lepidoptera > Papilionidae > Baronia > Baronia brevicornis. The sequence goes on from JASFAT010000953.1 coordinate 124,661, forward strand.
GGCTTGGTAGAACTTATACAAATCCAGTTATTTTGTACCATATATGCAGCTACTCAAATTTGAAATTTCATAAACTATTTATTTAACTGGCCAATAATCAATGGGTATTTTAGTAAGATAGCATTGCCCCTAACTTCCTTTGAAACCAATCAATCTATCTTGTAAGCATGACCCACTAGTACAAATATACAAAGTCAGAAAGAGTTCTGAAAACATTTTGCTAAAGTACCAAAATATGCGTGTAGGAATGAAGTCAGCCCAAGGAAAACATAACATTCTAATTATAGTGATTGTCTAAGTGCTAATAGTGACTGCTAACAAATTCTGAACAATGTGTTATCTCAGCTGATAAGGACATTTATTCAGGTCAATATCTGATGATAAGAACCATCCAGTGTTTGCACTGGTACTTCAGCGGGTAAAATATAACTTAGGTACATAAAGATACAAAAATATAGATATTGTGTTTGTAATAAACAAATTATCAGAGCAATTCTATAACTATTTGGATACTCATTAATATTCAAGTCACATCTTATATGTCAGTTGTCATAATCACATAGATATTAAATTATCATAATGATAAATAAAAAATATAAATATAACTTCAAATAGCAGAAAAAAGGAATGGCCATTGAAAAATGCCTATGTACAGCAATAAGGTGCTTTAGTAGTGATGGAGCCATGCTGCAGACAAATACTTTGTCAAAAATGGCATATTATTTGTCTGTAGCATGAATGGGCTGGCTCGCCTGGGGAAATACCACACTTCCACAGAAGACTGGTGTCTGAGTGGTAGCTTAGCTACGGCGCTCTGTAAGGTGAACAGTTGGGTTCCGGAGCCCCAACCCTCCTCCTTCCCTTCCCATAATGACACTTTCCTTAAAGGCTGGCAACACTTCTGCACTGCCTGATGTTTATGGATTCATTTGCCTTCCTATCCCATAAAAAAGGGGGTTGATAGTGATGATTGTTGTATAATAAGTTTAGATACTTGTAAGCTAAATAACTGAATATTAAAAATTAAACTCGTTTCAAATTTTCTAAATGGAATATTATTGTTTTTATCAATATATATGTACATTTCATAATAATTTATATAATTTATATATATTGAATGCAAATGCGTGTATTTAGAATGCAGAATAATAAATTTATAGTGTTTGAGGAATATAAAACATTTACTTAGTTGCCTGTATCTATTTAAATCTCTATATAAAACATATTCAATACTTATTATTGAATGTGTTAATTGTATTCTAGACAGAATGAGTAGTTCAACCATGTGCTAATGTACATTACGCTGCTTATATATTAACACAGTTACAATTCCAGGTGGACTGAGATTCCTTGATATGGTTTACAAGCTGCTTGCTTGTGATATAACTTTCAAGTGTAAATTACGCAACACAAATTAGATATTTAAATTTTCCTAATAGTTTAAATATTAGAGTTAAAAAATGACTTACCTTTGATCAGAGGCTCCGTAACAACATTGACATCTTCTTGAGGTATCATATCCATCAGTCTTGCAATGTCTGTAGCCAACATATTATCCACAACCTCCAACAATTTTGGCTTAAGTGGGTGGAATTTAGTAAAATCATGATTAGCGAGGGTCTCTTGCATTTTTTTAATATCTGGGAAGTCACCGGGGGATATTTGTTGTTCTCTTTGAATACGATCATAAACCTGACCGAGGTTCTTTATTAACTCCTTTTTCTTTCCGTCTTTACCGAACATAGAAGGCATTTCTTTTCTTAACTCACTAACTATATATGCATGAACTTTAGCAAGTCTTGCCCGTTTGATCAAGTCATTCAATTTACGTAATGCAGCATTTCGTGGAAGAGATTGCATATCTCTGAATAGATCCTGTTCTTCATCCTCAAACAACCGCCTATTCACATCGTACCGAAGGGGCTGGTCCCAAAATGATCCAATATAAACACGTGCCACTTCAGGTGTCTGCAGCACCTTGCCGAGTGACCACATGAGAGCACCATAAACACGCATTAACTGCTGGTGATCAATCATATCGGCTTTGTTCAAAACAATACGAATTTTATCGTCATGACCCCTCAGAGCTTCAATGCTCCGCCTAAACTCGTCGGAAATGTCGAGTTTATGAGCATCAAAAAGTAATATAATGCGATCCACTCGCTCAGCAAACCATTCCAAAACTCCAGTAAAGTCATAACCACGATCAACGCGCTGCTTCTCTCCAGAGAGAATACCAGGTGTATCTACAATTGATATTCCACGGAGAACGGGAGAACTGACGGTGGAACACTGAAACCTATTTAAGAAAGCGTTGCCGAATTTACTTAGGGGGCGGAACTGTTTTTTTGGATCAACTACAAGAGCATTACCAGGTATAACACCCTCTTTTTCATCGTACATTACTGCAATAAAGCGGTCTGTCGTGGGTTCTGGGCCAATTCTGATGCCTGGAAAGTCTCGCTCTAGGAGATATTTTATGAAGGTCGTTTTACCGGTTGAATACTGACCTACCAGCAGTATCATCGGTTTTGCATCAAAATCTGGTTCTTCTAACTGCGGAGAATGGAAGTCATGGAACTGATAGTGCGATTCAAGAGGTAAAAGTTTAGTTTTATAAATTTTTTTGAGGCCCTCAACGACATTATCAATACTTTCAGACTTTTCGCCTTCCTTCTTTAGCCAGCTAAACATATTTACGTTTGTGCGTATACAACTTTACTGTCAAAAAGAACCAATAACCACTTATTCACTCACTGCACCACTGTGACAACGATTTTTATATAAAATAATACAACGAGACCACTACAATCATCTTCCTTAAAGAAATTGTAAATGAAATGAATACGACGAATGACGTGTGTGACGTGACCGTTTTAATGTTGCTAGTTCGTATATATATATATTAACCCTCAATGCTGTCTATTTAAAAAATTATAAAATATTTTTTGTGACCGCACGAAGGAAGTAATTCCTCCCTAGTATAAATAAACAAATATTGAATAAATACAATTTATAATTAGCCCCGTACCACCATGCTTTTGGTTTTTACATTACCTTTACATTTACCTTATCTTTTATCTTCATTGAACAATATAAACAGAAAACTTATAATAGCATTAATGCAGTTTGGTATGCTTTTATTTCCGAACTCATTACAATTATATTGATGCATTATATTGATGATAGTTGACTGCAGAAATCCATACGAGTATATATGACCATGACATATAATATGACCATAAAACGACCACCGATACATTTCAAAATATTTGTTGTTATTTTTCTTTTCTTTGGTGGCAATTAGTTGCAACTATTATGCCAGTGTCAAGTAAAATACGATAACATCAAAAATCTCTATTCTATTCCTAATTTTAATAAATTCTATTCTATTCCTTCCTTATCTCAACCGCACTGATTAACCTCCTTCGTGCCTTCATCATCATCCGTACTATTTTGGCACTATTGAAAGCCATTAATTCAAATGAATGAATGCATCAAAAATCTCTTGAAATATAACTAGTCAGCTTATCACGTTACGTCTTGTTAAAATGGTGTCTATTTTACCAAAACCTGCCATGGACTTTTCAACTTAAAAAGTTACGATACACGCATTTATTTCATATCACTTCACTCGTTTGCCTTAATCAAAATATATTGTATAATACACCACCATAAATAAACAATATAACTAATAATAATAGAAGGTTATGAAAATGAAATAAAAACACGTCACTGATGTCAGTTGGCGAGAAAAGTCCCTATTATTACTTTTCTTGGCATAATAATTATACCTAATTGCCAACAACAACAAAAAAAGACGCCCGCGAAGCCCTTAGGTATCTAAATTTTATATAAATTCTTTAGTGATGGTCTTAAAACTACATTTATTATATGTAATAATAATATAATTTTGCAAAGATGACAATTTTTCATGACGAAATCGAAATTGAGGATTTCGAATATGACGAAGAGGAAGAAATGTATTATTATCCTTGTCCATGCGGTGATAGATTTCAAATTAGTAAGGTTAGTTTCTAATATTAGTTAAAAAATAAAAGATGACGCATCGACGTTGTAAAATATATTGATCTGCGGTACAGAATTTCTTGCACCGGGCGGAGTCGACCATATTTATATAACAATATAAATATGGTCGACTCTGTCCGGTGGCAACACTCTATATAACATTTAATATGCGCTATGTTTAAATTAAGTATTCACTGGCATTCAGCATACAATTTCTAGGAGGAGATTAAGAGAATATAATGCAAATCTGCTAGTGGCTCAATTTATTATGCCTATACAATACCTAGTCTTTTTGTACCATTATATCATATTTGAAAATCTAGGTATAAAGGAACAAAAGGTGTTAGCTAGTGAGTAAAATGTATTAATGACCTCAGCGATATGAAGGTTGACTCCAAGTAAAGAGTATTTAAGGTCTAAAATAAATTTGACACAAATGATGATGATATGAAATGTTGTATTCCAGGAGGAGCTTATGGCGGGAGAAGAGGTAGCTACATGTCCCAGTTGCTCATTAGTGGTTAAAGTCATCTATGACTTGGTAAATCTCATTTATTAAGTTATAGCTATGGATATTTGAAAAATAGATTTACATAATTAAGTAGGCTTATTTTTTAGCAGTCCATTGCTGAACATGGGCCTTAATATACATATGCAGTTTTTGCTACTCTTTTCTGCCATTATCACTGCAACCCAGGATGAGTTTGGGCCTCCTCCACATTTTTTCCCCATAGATCCTTATTCTTGACAGCAAGGCTCCACAGTGTAGGTCATCCCATTGCCACCATGTTATTTGTACAGTTGTTTCACCTCTTTTTTGTCTTCCACATGACTTGTCTGCTGTGGATTTTATTGACTTATGTACAGTATAAATTGTCTCTACATCTAATCAGGGGATATTCTACATTTTCTAAAATGTATACAGCCAAAGATAGAGTAGAACTAGCTTACCTAAAGGCAAATACACAAGCATGTTACCTGATGGAAAGCTATCAACACCACCTAAACTATAGATGATGGAAGGTAAAGTGGAACAAACTCTGGTGGAAGTCTTTCTTTTAAATATTAGACATTCCAAAAAAATATTTTTCCACTTTTGCTATTTTAGCACCATATGCTAATAATTGTATAGATTTTATATAATTTAAACATTTTACACACTTTGATTTGTTGTTATGGCAGGAGAAGTTTAAGGCGGAAGCAGAGGAAGTACACAATGAGGATGGAGACAAGGAAGTTGTAAAGGCGTGACACAACCAGTTTCAGTGATGCCTAAACCTGAGGTGGATAACCAAATGATCATGAGCAGTCAGTTAAAGTGCAGTGATGGAAGTGCACACTGGACCTGAAACGCGTGCCCTCTTGGAGGGGCGCTGACACTGTTTGTTATTAGTCACTAAAATAAAGTAACACAAAGTTATGATGTATATAATTATTTTAAATTTATGATTATAATCAGTATAAGACATATTGTTTTTCATTACTAGAGTTATAATGCATATGGTGTTGATGAAAATATTTTGAAACAAAGCAATTTTTTATAAATTAAATTTATTACTAATTGTAGTAAGTAGTCTTTACATTTTTAAAGCTATAAACACAGATTTAACTTAAAAGCTACATCAACATATAATAAATGCAATATAGTTTTATATTTTTATAATATATATTAATTAAATTAGCTAATATTGCCTAGAATACTGCTTGACTAGCTCAAATATAATTCTATTTCACACATCTATCATTGTCACTCAAGTCACACCTTTTAGTTAATTTTGGAATATATTGTCATGATAATAAATATTAAAAGCTGAATACATTACAAAAGCCAACTGTACATTATAAATGTTTCATATAATTAGTATAAAAAAAATGATAATTTGAATATGATAAACATTCACTTGTAGAGTTTTACATAAAATATTGTATATAAGTTATATTAATAAAGTTCTAAACTATTTCATAATTAGTGACTAGCGAAACTAAATTCTCAATTATAATATTAAAATAAAAAACTTTTGGAACAATATTATCTCATATATGCCATTTACACTTTATCAACCGGGGGTTTTTGCTATGAACCTGTGCTATGAACCATTACCGAGGGCATTTTTATAAAATTCTTGTGTATTTTGAAGTAATTTAGTTATTGAAATAAAAATTCAAGACACATTAAGGAGGTTTTGATCATAATTTATGTATTATGTATTCAATATTCTTAGAATCACAAATAATTGGAAGTGACTCCTGCGGTGTCGCGATTGTCTATGGGAGGCGTTGATTATTTTCACGCGAGGTGACACGCTTGCTTGTTTGCCTTCCTAACCCAAAAAAAATAACTATATTCGAATGCTAAGTAAAATTATACCATAAGAAATCATATCACACCCAAAATAATAACTAAAATTTAATTTATTATAATAAAAATAAATAATAATATTAAAAATAAAGGAATTCAAATAAATTTGGTAATTATGTGAAGATAATATATGATCGCGTTAATTTAGGCGTTCCCGGTCAATAAAGTATTAAATGGCCAAGTGAAATAAAAATATACTTTTAAATACAATATTATAACATTTGCCTGAATATTGTCATTAAATTACTGTAGGCTGAATTATATCTACAGTCTAAACAGTTTTGTTTACATAGTCAGCGCTCATACACTTGGTGGGACTGAATCGGCTTGGCCACAAACATCTGTATGATGTGTTATTGAAGAATATAATACGGACATTGATCACTCTAAGTGTTTGTTTCTGGAAGGATAGATTTGAGCCACTTGAGCCACTCAAAGTAAACTATTTGGCTTACAACACATGCACATACATACAATATATAAAATAATACACTTTGAATGGAGACAATCCTTAAAGCACATAATTATAACAATGGAATAATTTATCTATAACATTGTCAATTATATAAAAAAGACTGTACCATCACAATATATGTCAAATTTATTTATGTTTTTTGTAGTTAATTGTGATTGGGGATTATGATGGCATATTTGATGATTTTATAAATTCTATTTCTAAATTTCAGATGTGTGCATATACTTATTTATATATAATACCTGACGTAATGAATTGATTTTCTGTTGAGTTCTATAATACCAACACGGAACAAGATTAAATAGTAAATGTTATTATTAAAAATACAGATTTTGTTGCATAATGTGAGCACACCTCTTTCTGGTATTGTATACGCTGCAGAAGTTTGAAAGAATACTACAAAATGTATGGAATAAGCTTTCATTTTTAAAATATTAGAAAATTGTTAAGTTATTTAATGTAGTGTTGTCACGAAGCTAGTCCTAATGTGCTACAGTGTTTATTTTGTACAATGTGCGACTGAATTGCTGGTGGCTTGTGTGTTCTATTACAATTGTGATAAATTGAACATATTTCCTTTGTGAAGAGTTAATATTGGAACATTTTTACATGTGTATGATACTTGAGTTTTACCCGTTGCATTATATATTGTTACAATAAACAAACAGTGAATACGTGACGTGAAGCACAAGCTTTGCAAAAACTCACACAAAATCTGACAACCCACAAAAACAACACAATCACAGCAGGTGCACAGTAACATTGTATACTATACAATTACAATATGTAAGGTTTTTCATAAATATTTAGTGTCCTATATTGTTTCTAAATTAACAGCAGCAGTGTACCGCAGCGGAACGAATGGAATGTTTTACTTTTAAACTCAACATACGAAACATGTAATTGATAACTCTGCCATATTGTCAAAGTGGTGCGGGCAAATTAAAGCTATTGATACTTGATGACTTGACTAGTGTTTTGTTAAAGTCATTTCACTTTGGGGAAGCGGGAGGGCAGCCGGTTGAAGTAGCGCAATCCTAGGAGCGGGGAGGCGAGTGCGTCGGCAGGGAGGTGTGAGGTGTAGTCGAGGTGTGGACGGGTAGCGTCGGGTGCGCTGTCGGAGCAGGCAGGGTCGTGGGCAGCGTGGGATGGATCGTGGGCGTGGGCGTGCTGGGCACACCCGGCACGCTGAAGTGCCGCACGGCGGCCTCGAGCGCCACGTTGTTGCCGCTAAAGTACGCCGACACCGCGTTGTGGAAAAGTAGCAGCTGTTTGTTCATCACTTTCACCTGCAACGCACAGTGTTCAACGTTTAATAACCTCGTGACGTACCATTATTTTAACCAAAATAAACTTCACAATAAAAGCAACAAGAGCAAACAAGAGAATTGGAACATGGTAGACTCTGCTTGCCTACAGTGTGCTTGGGGTGCGAGGTAGCTGGCTCCAACAATCTACTTGACAAGTTGCTTTGTGTTGCGATGATAATGATGAGCCAAAGAGAGAGAGAGTGATGGGCCAAAGACCACGTACCCTATTCTCGTGCAGCAGTTGTAGTTTGACGGCGGAATCGTCGCGCAGGCGCTCGTAATGGCGACGGTGGCGCTCGATGCTGGCCAGCAGAAGCTCTGGTGGGTTCCCACCACTCGCCTCCAGTTCGCTACGGTACGCGTCGTACTCCACTCTGTATACATACGAACACAACAATAAATGAATAATATAAGCCTTTATTCAGATAAATACATAGTCTATATGTCCGACAATGGGCTTGACATCAGAAGTAAAACACAAAAGAATGGGTATTAGATATCGCTTACGCCGGTATATACTAGCATATAACGTATATATAATGTTATACAGGTAGTGGCACACGAATACTTTGGCAAGAATGGCATATTGGTATGAATTGATCGGCTCGCCTGGGGAAGTAAACTGGCATCTGAGTGGTAGCTTAGCTACCGCGCTTCGATCGGTGAGCCGCTGAGTTCCAGAGGCCTAACCCCTTCCCCCCTCCCATAATGACACTTTCCTTAAGGGCTGGCAATGCTTCTGCACTGTGGATGGTTCTGGGTGTTGATTGCTATTTTCCAGGTGACACACCTGCTCGTTTGACTTCCTAACCCATAAAAAAAACTTCGTCTTCCACGTTATCTGTTTGTGTAACGAGAAAAGCTTCTTCCAACGTTATCCATTGACTTTTGTCCCCGGTTCTCCAAGTCCACAATTTTCCGCTTACTTCTTTTACTTCGTCATTCCATCTCTTTTAGTGTCTTCCGCGTCTCCTTTTCAAGTATTGTCCAACTCCATTTCCTTTCACCTCGAAGAGTATATCCTGTCCTAAGCCATTTATATTTTCTTGTAGTAGAAGTAATATTTGTATGTTTGGTATAATTTCTTGTGACTATTCCTTATCCTATCCGATCCCTATGTTCAGAATGCTTTTTATTAATTTATTCTTTATCCTATGAACAAAGAACAAATTAATAAAACACTATAAAAACATAAGACAAGCGAGTGACCATCACCTGGCAGCCTCATATTGCCGTATGGTGAGCAGGGTGTCCTCAATGGTTTTGTTGGTGAGTGTGTTGAGCGAGTTGTTGAAGAAATGCAGGGCAGCCAGCAACACTTCGCCATTGCGTGTGAGGGAGCGCTGCGTGTCCGCGTTGTACAGAAACCTGAGAAAATACATTCAGTCCTTAAAAACCAAAATGCCTCGAACCTGTTGTGATCATACAAAGCACCCACCCTATTGCCTCTAAGATTAAGACACAATACAAAGAAACAAATACATAATATAACATTCCCAAGTGTAATGTTTTATATGGAAGACATTGTTTGGCTAGACCTTAGTTAACCTTAATAACTTAGCAACGAGGGCTGCTTTTCAAATCTGAGACCCTGAATGATGGTTGATCAAAATCCAATAATACATGTTTTATATACATATGTATGCGAAAAATGGAAATGATCCATCCAACAAAATACTTTATTGGATGCAACTTGCGCTCATTTTTTCCGTGACATTCACATATATGTTGTGTGTCGCATCTATTTTGTTATAACTAAAGTGAAACTATGATATCATATAAGTTATAATAAGTATGCTACTGATAATATAAAACACACAGGAAATGAACTAATGTTGCAAATTACTTGGTAAACTAGATAACCAATTGTCAATTGGTTATATGACTGGAATATTTGAACTGATGTGTTTCAGATAACTAGTTTTTCGAATGTGAATTCTAGATAAACTAGGTACATTAATTTTTTTATTATACCTATACAGAGGTATTTTACAATGTCTCAAGGTTTATAATAAGTCGGCTCTATCTTCTCTGTTACTATATATATGTGTATGCAATGTTATTAAAAAAGCAATCATCAGCTTTATACTTTTAGGATTAGTGAATACATCCTAAGAACAGATCACCCTTTTATCATAATGATCACGAGTGGGCATTACATTGAAAGTATTGTTGCCCTATAAAAATTTTAATTTGGCCTTCAGTTTATAATAGTTATTAGTTTAATATCATAATGTAAGAACATTACATATGTGTGGTTTTCAAATTTTAGAAGTGGTTGAGCCACGCTGCAGACAAATATTTTGCCAAGAATGGCATATTTTTTGTCTGTACCATGAATGGGTCGGTTCGCCCGGGGAAGTACACAACCACTCTCCTAAAATGACACTCCTTAAAGGCCGGCAATGCTTCTGCACTGTCTATAGCACTGCGGATGTCTATCTTTTCATCAGGTGACACATCTTCATGTTGCTTCACTTCCTATCCCATAAAAAAAAATGATTACATATATTCCATATGTAATCATTTTTTTTTATGGGATAGGATATATTTACTTCCAAATAGCATATAGGCATACTGTATATAGATATATTCTTTATCATACACCAAAAACAAAGTTATCGCTAATATAGATATATTCCGGACAACAGTACATGATACAATGTAAAATGATAGAAAAAGTTGGGTACACTGTAAATATATTTTACATGGAACAAGTATTTTACTAATAATTTACATGAATTTCTTTTCAGCCTATACATACTGGTTTTGTAGCTCAGGAGACTTCTGTGCAAGCTCAGCGAAGGCCTCCCCGAGAGCTCGCTGCGTTGCACCAGCGGCTGTCAGTTGTGCAGCCAGAGCACTGGTCAACCTTAATATACCATTGTACTTCCTTTGAGTCTCACGCAGAATCTCAATCTTTGCCTCCAACTCTGAGATAAATAATTGTTGCTTACTTAGTTTAGAATGAACCTGTTACACAGTTATTTTAAGTACATAATTGGAAAATAAAAAAAATAATTTTGTCTGATAAAAGGATTTTGAAAGATTATTTTATGTATATTAAATAGTTTATATCTTATATTATTAAATCTTATTTTAAATTTTCTTATTTATTTGATTTTCAGTGGACAAATTTACATTCCCAAATATTAAAAATTCTAGGTCATTAAATAGTTCAAACACCTTGTAAAATGTAAAAGTATTTTTGATTTTTCTTTTGTAGCATATAAACAAGGGTGTGCTTATAAAGGTTTTTTGGATAAATTCACTCAAAACAGTTGTATTGTAGCAAAAAGATGTATAATGTTTGTAATCAATTTGTACACTCACCAGTGTCAACAGTCCTAGAACTTTTTCCAAGTTTTTCATATAAAAGTTGTTTTGTGCATTTGTATGTTGAGACACTCCATGTGCGTAGTGACTCAAGCTTTGTCGAACCAGCTCTGAGCAGAGTGCTTGTACCAGCAGCACCATTTTGAGACACATCTGGTGGAGCTGTAACAATATATATATATATATATATATATATATATATATATATATATATATATATATATATATATATATATATATATATATATATATATATATATATATATATATATATATATATATATAATTTCCAGAAATCACGAATTCCATCCACAAATAAAAACCTAGCATATGACTCATACCTAATCAATATTTTAGCTACAATATGAAAATTTAGTTTTAGAGAATAATTAAGATATATTCAAAATGTGCAAACATAGTACCGTAAGCTGGTGGGAAAGGCATCGAGCGCGAGGTGGGGAACTTGGCTTCGGTGCCCGATGTGATAGAGTCACTGGACTCTCGAAGCGGCGGCGTATCTTTTAACATTTCATGAATACTTCGCTCCGATTGCCTGAAACCAAATACGTTTTGTATACCTGTGTTATAATTATTATTAGTTTATACCTTTAGTATAGGTCAAAATCGAAATATACGGCATTTATTTTAATCTAAATTAAAAAATAATACATACCACTTGGACATTTTCGTAACAATAGTGCGGCGTATTTTTCAGATATTTTTTTAAAGATCGTTAATGATAATGTTTCTTATTCTAAAATAAAATCATTTTACGTATATAATTTTTAAATAATAATATTTCTTTACAATTTCAGACGAGACTGTCAATTTTACTTTGCGTTTGTCATATTTTTTCATTTATTACGGGTATTGGCAATGAAACCTTCAGCCAAATATGGAGTCTAAAATAACATAAATTATTATTTTATGTTAAATATACCACCTTCTTTTAATATAAATTTAAGATTTCAAGGCTTAGGCCAAAAATCCTAAATACTTATTTTTACAGACGAGGTATGCAAAAAGGTCTTGGGCCATGGGTATTTATAATACGAGAGGTAATGAAGAGAAAATGCGTTGTCAAAGGGAAAATAATGTGTAATAATGTAACGATAGATTTTCAGGGTAGCTAAGGCTATAGCAGGCAAAAAAGGCGGATTCGATTCCCTCATTGGGGTTAAATGTTTGAAAAACTCAGGTATTTATTTCTTGTCTGAGCATTTGTCCTTTATATATATTTGTATATTTAAAATGGCCACCAATGCATATAAAGCGTTATCTTCATCATCATACCACTTATATATATTTATCTTATAAGGTATCCTCTTACTTTGTTGTTCTTTGCGCCTCGGAAGCACTATATTCAAATAATAAATCATTGGTGATTTTTGGGAAGGCCCAAATCTAGCAGTGAACTGCCACAAAGTGATGATAATGATCGGTACGCTAAACGTTTACCCTTTTCGGTTAACGTTTACTCAAAGCTACGCAAGCGTTTCGAACTTTGCCACTGAGGAGGGGTGACGGCCGAGATTTTTTTTTTCGGTATTGGAAGAGCCTTGACATCCCTAACAAGTTTTGCTCGAGCAGTATCTACTTTTCTGCCTTCATTTTTGCGTGCCGTTCAAGAATTTGTTTATCATACAGAAGCAAAGAGTCAGGACACGACATTACTATGACGAAAAATAATTTTCCAAGCCAATAAATGCCCCGATACGATACCGACTTCAAAGAATAAAGATTTTACACTTTATATGGCGGCCATCTTGGTTTCCGCCATTTTAAATGTTTTTCCTCATCTTTTCCGATTGCTACTCCTCACCAACAAATTTGCCCAGGAAACTACCCTTCCATCTATCTATTTGGGCATGCCGTTCAAAGTCTCTTCAGAGTGATGAAATTTCTCGACTTTTGTATTTGACCTACAATTACACATATTTATCGTATACAAAACTGCTGGAAGAATTAACATAGCTTCTGCAATCGGACCGAAATTAAGCTTTAAAATGTCCTAAAATCGAGTAGTTTTATCGAGATAATAGTGTAAATAATAAGTGAGTGACTTAGACTTTTTAATTGGGGCAATTTAGTCTAATCTCCACGTTAGGTTAGAGTCGGCAGAGCTAAAGTGTGTCGTACGTAACGCGCCTGAACGTCATCGACCTGGGTAATTTTATGCCTCGCTTTGATTTAAATGGTTATATTGTCATTGGTCGACTTCAAAGGCAAACCAAGCGCCTTTAACAGGTTTCGTACACAATGTGAATGTCCTGACAGCTACAAGTTTTGGTTACGTTCTCTTTCATCTAAGTTATAACGTATACCATATAAACACGCTGAACAGTGATCTTCTGATCACCAGTGAGCTTCGTATTTTCATCGATAGCTATATATTCGTAATCGGTTACATTTTTAAATTGCAGACAGAAAAGAAAACAAGTAAAATATGGCACAAATATGTTTATTAACACTTAAACATACGAATGTACACAAAATAATGTACTTGTCTAGTACCACATTTATATTTAAAACCACTTATACATTTACTTAATCACTAATATCATGTTTACTTATCGTGTACTTATGTGTATACTCTGTGACAATTTAAGATAATGGTAATGCTGATTATCATTTATCTGTATTATAAATTTAAATTCGATACATTAAAAATAAAATGGACTTTTCCCGCCAACTTATATCAGTAACGTTGTGTTTTTACTTCATTTTCATAATCTTATATTATTGTCAGTTATATTATTTCATTGTGGTAGCGTAATATACAATATAGTTCGATTAAAGCGTATAAGTGAAGTAATATGAAAACGTTTTGTGTATCGTGACTGTTTAAGTTGACTGAAAAAGTCCATATAAGTCTTAATAGAATAGCCACCATTTTATATAACATGACAAGCTGACTAGTAGTTACATTTCAAGAGATTTGATATTGTTGTATTTTACTTGATACTGGCATATTAGTTATAACTAATTGCCAACAAAGAAAAGAAAAGAAAAGAAAAATAAAAATAAATTGTCTTATACATAAATGAGATGCTCGGAAAAGTTACAATTAATTGTACAAAAATAATTTACACATTTGTAACATTTAACACTTAGAGCGCTACGTTAAGTACACAACTTACAACACTAATATTTAGTTACAGTTAAGACTAGTTACAATATTCGGTAGGTGGTGTGGTGCGCGACAATTGTCGCTGGCTCGTGTATCTATTGTAACATTTATGAAACGATCGTTCATGAAACGAACGCATGGAATTAATTGGAATGCCTTAAAGCCGAATATATATTTTTTATTCTTATGTTTGAAACTTATTACAAATACGACTGCGTATATCGAAAGATTTTTTTTAAAAACTACTCAATGTTTTTAGATTTAAATTTTTCACGTGCTAGCGACGTCAATTAATTACACTTTGGTAGGTTTAATAGGAAGGGATCTTCCAAAATGGCTGCTGGTTATTGCTGGTCCTTTTTCAAGTAATATCACATGACCGCTATTGCTATATATTTTTCCTATTATAAACGCAAGCGAGGAGACATAGACCTTAATTTGAAGAATATCAAATTACTCTAAGCCTCTCCTTGATATGTTTATTATCTGTGCGTTTTATACAAACGAGTATTACGTACATATAATAATGCAACTTGTATTTGCAGGATTAGAATTCTAACCAGTGATTTTTCTGTTGAATTATAAAGCTTAATACTCAGAAAATACAAACTTTAGCTTTGAAGTCTTTAGCTCACAGCTGCGGTTAGCTGTGAGAAATTAATATTTGGTCTATAATAACTTTATACAAATTTCTTTGCGAAAATGCATTTTAACGCGTGTCTTTGAAACATTTAACACCACCATCACTTTAATTTTATACATGTGTAAATCGGAACCATATCGTGGGAATGGCTTACGCCATACGGGTTTCAATTATGAGTGTACGATATACCAAAAGTTTGACGAGAGGTCGCGAGTTTCGCATGGCGCACAGTTGACTTCAGTACCGGCGTGCCCGTGACTGGTGGTGGGCGTGCGAATGATGTCAGTCCAAGCGCACGAGAGTGGCGCAGTTCTGCGCCCGCAGCGGCTTGAGCTCGGCACCAGAGCTGTCGCTAACCACCGTCGTCGACTCTTGCGGACAGCACGATGTCTTCATCGATTCCGTCGATGTCTTGTGATTCTGCAAGCGAATAATTTTCACTGTCAACAACAGCCTATTTCTTTTTATGTGATAGGAGAGCAAACGAGCAAGCGTGTCGCCTGATGGAAAGCAACGAACGCCACCCATAGACAACCGCGACACCGCAGGAGTCGCGAAAGCGTTGCGGGCCTATGCAATATTAAGAAGATTTTTCTGCTCACCACATTAGACATATTGATCGGCGTTGGCAACACCAATCAATTTATTTTATCTAATAAATTAATAAAATCAATTTATTATCAAAATTTTATTTTATCTTTAATTATTTTCAGATAAAATTACATGGAGTCAAACATTGGAGAAAAAATGTTTTTTATAAGATATGAAAGCAAAGGAATGTAAGGAAGGAAAGCGATAAACGCCGCCCATTGACATCCGTAGCGCCATAGATATTGCAGACGCCATAGATATTTCATTAGTAATAGTGTAAGCTTGTTTTTTTTAAAGTTTCAATGTCGTATCGTTTTTAAAACACCGCTGAAGGTAGCTGGTTCTATAAGGTATTGGTGCGTGGACAGTTTCGAGTAACTCGGTTCAGTATGTGAGAGAACTTAGTATATATTAGTTAATAGTTGTGCCATTATCAGTAAAGGGGAGTAAGGGTGTGCTGACCCGTTTGAAGCAGTGTGCGAGCGAGTGGCAGAAGGCGGTGGGCGATAGGCGGCGGCGTTGCCGCATCAGCACGTAAAGCACAGGGTCCAGTACGTAGTTGAGCAGCATCAGAACATCTGAGAGCGCCGCGAGGGTGCTCAGTCTCTGCCACGCGCCCGAACCTAGCGCCAGGTAAAGCGCTGACGTCACCTGCCAAAAGGAGGACCAGATTAACATATGGGTATCACGGAGAAAAGCTATTACACAAGATCATTTTTAATTTATTTTTTCATTTTTCAAAGTAATAAGTTTAGTGCTTATATTACCCGCTGTCACTGTACTAGGCCTTAGCTATGTTCCGTAAATACGTAAATAAATAAATAAAAAATTACTGTTTTACAAGTATTATACAACAACAAATATTTTTTTTACAATTGAAAGATAAGCATTTGATTAGAGTATCATCAGATGGTAAATAGAGTTCCAGTAATGATGGTGAGCTTGCTTGCTTGTCTTAGCATTTTTATTCATTTGTAGCAAATCACACAAATGAGCACGCGAGTCACCTGGTGATTACATATTGTTATCCTATGTTTGTTCGCAGTTCGTGTTCCACAGTACTATTCTGACTTCTTATATTTTAATACAATTACTTAAGTGATCTTTCTGACGGAATATCACATTGTACTGAACAGTTCGGTTAGCAACACTGGCCTGGCCGTCGATATTTACTTAAGACCCATCCATAAATTATGTTACACGTTAACGGATGTAAAGGGTCAACAAAGTATGACGTGGAGTGACAAGAGAAGGAATAGTAACCTTTATGGCATCACATGTATAAAAACACATACATACATATCATCACGCCTGTCTTCCGTAGGGGTAGGCAGATACAACAAATCTCCATCCGCCACGATCCCGGCACACCTTCCTCGCTTCCTCTACACTCCTCCATCTTTTCATCCATCCTTCCTTTCAGATTAATCGTAGCTAAACGGGTTTCCTTTAGTCACTTCTCGCCTTCGTGGGAATCAGGACGTGACGAGTGGCGAACCATGTCGTCATCATTTATGTATAAAAATGGGTGTGCTAAATTTTAAAACTCGAATCAAGTGTAACAAGGGGGGTTATTCCAAAATTATGAAATTCATGTGACGTAATTTGTGGATGACCCCTTAGCACTAATATGTGCCTAAGTAACACCGCACCGCACCGCACAGACGAACAGTGCGTCGGTGTCAAGTAATTAGGGGCGCAACCCTACATGCCGCCAATCAGCACCCACTCGCTTAATTGGACAATTATCTGAAACAGCCTCACACGAATACCCCGCTACAGTGTTCAAGGGTTTCCATTACGACGATAAGCGATAATGTGGCTTTTGTTTCATGGCTACATGCTAAGGTAACTACATGAAATATTTGCACGTACTTCGTAACGCGTTTAAATGTCTAAATCACTCGTTAGCCCCACACTGAGTTTCGTGTCGTTCCAATTAGTGCCTTGACAACATTATAATGTTCTGATCGAGATCATAGAACCGAAGAATGGATATTATTTATCCTGTTGTTTAATTTGCCGTATCCTTCCTATACTTTTTCCTTTCTCTCCTCTCCAATCCACGGTCTGCCGTGCCAAAGGATGTGTGACTAGTGGCAAGCTTAGTCGCAAGCGTGCCGACTGTCCCAGGATCGGGCTCCCGTGGGTGCCTTATCTCAGCAAGGGGACTGTGCTGGGGCTGACCTCCATACTTCCTTGCGGCTCGTTGGATTCACTATCACGAATCTTAATTTCCCTAATTCGTTAAAATAAGACGGCAATGTGGTTCGCCACCCGTCACGTCTTGATTCTAGCGAGGGCGAGAAGCGACGAACGGAGAGCCGTTTCGCTACGATGAATGTGAGAGGAAGGATGGATGAAAAGATCGTCGAGTGTGAAGGAAACAAGGAAGGTGTGTCTGGATCGTAGCGGATGGAGATTTGTGGTTTCTGCTTAACCCTACTGGGAGGCAGGCGTGACTTATGTATGTATGTTTAATCTGCGCCTATCCTCCAAAACGGATCTATATGTTTAGATCCTCTATAAAGAATATTAATTTACGCGTAGGATGTTATATGACTCTATTAAAAATATGACGTTATCCTAGCGGAGTAGACGAGTGCTGGCGTAGAGAAACATAGTGTGGGATGCCCTGCTAAATGGTACGACGATCTGCACAAAGCCACGGGTAGAAACTGGAGGCGTGAAGTCAAAGATGGCGATGGCTAGGTGGCGCTTCTTAAAGGAGGCCTATATCCACCGGTGGACTGCCGCAGGCTGTTGATAATGATAACGATGATTCTAGCCGATTCGGCGAAGGTTTCCTAGAAGATACTAAAGTGTAACACAGAGAGCACTCTAGCGCCAGGTGCTCCAATAGAACACCTGGCATATGCTGATCAAGAACCATTTTATGACACTTGTTAGATTAAAATTATTTCCTTTTTGTTTTGTTTCTTTGTATATTATTATTTTATTAAGGTTTTAATTTTAGCTGTTGTAAAAAAAGTTGTCATGAATAGTAAGCATTTTCTATTTCGATGTTCCTCGAATCGTGTTTCATTAAAAATAATGATTTCATTCGTTGATATAGTTGAAATTCAGATAGTGTTTTACATACATCCAGAGATCTCAAAACTAAATTTGTGTTTTAAAAAAAATCAGTTTTCACCGAGATTTGAACCAAGACTAATGATTGAAAGTTTAAGATTTTACCCAACGAACTAAACGGTAGCCATGAAAATTAAAAAATATATAGAGAAGACACAAGCGCGTTTACTGTTAAAAAGATTTCCTTTGTCGGATATCCTGGTTTTGAAGATACTCCTCTTAATGCTAAGCCGTGTTTCGGAATCCTTGTTATCGACATATGTCATGACGTCCAGTTTCGCAGTCGTTTGGATGAGATGTACAAGCTAGCCTCCTAAAAGCTAGGAACCATACAGTATTTTACACCTGCTCATCGCTCTCCAACTTCACAAGGCACACGGTATTTCCGAACCGATACGACATTATAGGCCGGCAACGCTTCCGTAATGCCTATGGTGTCACGGATGGTTATGGGTGGCGTTGATTGCTTTCCATCTATCGTTTACTCGTTTGCCTTCCTATTCCATAAACAAATATAGAGTAACTCTATGTATATACATAGAGTTACGCTACTCCATGTATATAAATATTTTGATTGAAAATATATGTATAGTGCAATGAATTATTAATGCTGTTTATTAAGCCACGTTTTTTCACAGAATCCATATTTAATGCTAAGTGCATGCTTGCAGTAAATGAACGCTCGTGTTCGGTCAAGATGTTCGTATTGTGTGGATTGTCAACGTCAATTATATCGGATATCATTTTGTCCCACAATGGAGCGGTATTTTTGTTCTGACTACCATTGTATTTCAAAAACTTTGATATTGATATTATTGAAGAAATAAATAAAATAGTGTTCAATTAAAATTATTAAATTCATTATTTATTTTTTGCAAAAATTAAGAGGACTTGACGCCTCATAGCTTTTACAAACTTTTAAATTTATTTAATGTTATTAAAATTTAAGTGTCGTATAAAATGTGTTTATTATTAATATATATCAAAAATAATAAAATACGTGTGATGGGAAAATAAAAAAACAGAAGATAGTGATTAGACAGTCCGGATACAATGTTTAGAATTAATTAGAGAATTGGTGATAGTGCAATAAGTGACATACATTTTTACGTCGAACACACAGATCCAGTTAAAAGTACCGTTTAGTACTGACACCTAAGGACACGCGTGTGGACTGTAACAAAAACATTTCATTTTGCGTCCTTAATGTTTCTGAATCCTTAAGCAACAAACAATTAAATAACGAAAAATGTGACTTTCTTATTTAGGAAAGAAGGACTTTCTTATCTAGGAAATTAATAATTAACTTTTCACAAATGTCATCCGTACATCTTTAAAATTAGGTTTGGGTTACTAAAATTCTAATTTCTATTGTTTCCTCTTCTGTTGTCTTTTTATTTATAAAAATACTATAGGTTATTGTTAATAATTATTCTAATAATTTTAACAGCTTACGAGACGTCCTATAAGACAAAAAAAAGAAATTTATTATAAGTTTCTACCTTGTAGAGTAATAAAAAAGGGATAAAACATAAAACACTTTTCAAAACGTTGTGTTTTTATTTCATTTTCATAATGTTATATTATTATCAGTTATATTGTTTAATATGGTGGCGTATTATATTATACAATAAACATCGATTAAGGCGTGTAAGTGAAGTGATATGAAATAAATGCGTGCATCGTAACTTTTTAAGGTGATTGAAAGAAGTCCATAGTAGGTTTTGGTAGAATAGCCACCATTTTATCAAGACGTAACATGATAATTTGACTAAGTTTATTTCAAGAGATTTGTTGTTAATATTTTTAACTTGACACTGGCATAATAGTTGTAACTGGTTGCCATCAAAGAAAACAAGAAGAACATTATAAATATATAATAATAATGTCGAGGTCATGTTACCAATCGTGCGGACAAATATGGACAGGCTCCTGCAGTACAAGTGGCTGCCACTGATCTGCAATCAATTACGCTAATAACACTTGATTGTCTGTCTGTGCATCATAACCCTGTCGGTAATATTCAGCAAATATTATATAGCTTTGCCAACTTTTTATTAGTTTAAATTTTTAACTTACATATATATATTATATGAACAGTCAAAAGTTTTACTTAGCTAAGATCCGCGACAAGTAAAAACTATATAGTGATGGATTTCCGCAAAGTAACGCCTGATTACATTAATAATATATATTATTATATTGTATGTTATAAGCTTTGATGAGTTTGGACACATGTGTAGAGAGGATAGTTTAAAGACGACTGTTAAAAGAATACGCTAAGAGTAGGGAAAGACGGTAGGGGGAGAAAGAAGGAAAACATACCTTGACCAAATTGCCGAAGTTCTTAAGGAAGGCCAGGTCAAAAGTACCCTTAACCGGCGAGTTTTTATGAAGAGAGCGATGAGTGTGGATGAGGCAAAGAATGTGTAGGGAGATCGTAGCAGATGGAAGTCTGTGGTCTCTGCCTACCCCTATGAGAAACAAGCGCTATGGTATGTATGTATTTACATAAGTATGATAAATCGTTGCGGTTTAATTTTTCTGTGATAAGACTCAAGAGGACTAAACCTTTTGAGTTAATTTAGTGAAATCCTAGTGTATGCAGTGAACAAAATGTCTTGAAAGTGTAAAGAACACAAGAACATAGCGTCTTTTATACTAACTCCTCCGGAACTCAACCCCTCACCGGACGATGCGCGGTAGCTAAGCAACCACTCAGACGCCGGCTTTCTGTGGGAGTGTGGTACTTCCCCGGGTGAGCCGGCCCATTCATGCTACAGACAAATAATATGCCATTCTTGACAAAGTATTCGTCTGCAGCGTGGCCCAACGTTTCTAGCAATTTAATCGAAATCATACATTTTAAACACATCTGCAATCCCACAACACTCTTTAAGAATACGAAATGCTCCAATAGAATGATGTAATTTTAAAATAACCATAAATCATGGCATCAAATCGTGGCATCATCCGATGGGAATGCAATAGGTGACTGACATTCGTGTATTACGCTAAGAGAGCTGATCATTATCACATCAGCATGCAGGTGGTGATGAGCACCTCGTGGCGGCGTCCTTGTGCGCGTGCGCCGTCTGTATGCGCGTCGCGTCGCCCCCCCCCCCTTCTGCCGGCCCACGAATAAATACTTCATTGTTTCAATAAATGGCAATCGAATTATGCATTGAAAAAAACATTCGCAAACACTGCGACTCACCCAGCGCCCGATATTTATAGACCAAACGTACGAGCGTGACTCGAATACGCCACCGCCAGCGACGTAGGTACTTAACCAAATGTTTTTATGGGATAGGAACGAAAACGAGCTAGCGTTTCACCCGATGAAGTTCAACCAACGCCACCCATAGACATCTAGCAACGCCATAGCTATTGCAGAAGGATTGCCGACCTTTGAGAAATGTGTAAATTCGTTTAAAAACCTCTTTTAATTATATTTAAGGTTGTACGCAATTAACAATTTGGTTTGGTACCAAATATGATTTTGGTACTAAACCAACTCGCTTATATGCCATAGATCTCCACCTGTTACAATCTTGGCACACTTTCTTTGCGTCCTCCACACTCATCACTCTCTTTCTACAAGCTCCCAGGTTAAGGGCATTACACTCTTGATCTAGCCTTTCTCAAAAACTTCGGCAATTTGGTCAAGGTATGTTTCCCTTGGTCTTCGTCTACCACATCCGTCATATTTTAATATATTTCCATATAACAACACGATTGTCAGTATATTCAAGGTCACAAGACACGAGGAACCATTGTTTTGCATTCCAGCAAATATTCACGTGATGTGCAGAATACAAATGGTGCTTTGGACTCGTTTATAGCCGATAGCGATCTATCGGAGACGCTCGTTGGACCTCGATAACTGCGAGGTGTTGTTAGTTTAATCGACACATCGTACACACACACATACACACACATGGGTTCATTCTCATTTTCAATGAATAAAAATGGAATTAACATTGGAATGTTCCACGTAATCAATATTCAGTGGAGTCCATTACTATAAAGACCGCAATAACGCTATGTCGAAGGGCACGTGTCGATCAGAAGGTTACAGAAAAACTATTTTTTTATTGAATAGGAAGGCAAGAAGACCCTTCCATAAGTTTTGTGCTATATTGATATACGAGTAACATCGTCCACGATTTGGGCGATCCAAGTGTGATTAGAAGTGTAAAATTTTAACGCAGTGGTTACTGACCTTCAACCAGTCTTTAATATTTTTAATCCACTAAATTCTTCTTCTACCGCGACCTGTGATCTTCTACCTTCAATTCTGCCCACAATAATGACTTTTAATAAATTGTATTTCTCGTTTCGATAAATATTGATTGAACTTTACCCGCCGGCTTACATCAGTGAGGTTTTGTTTTTATTTCAATTTTCATAATATTATGTTATAATTTTAATTGTTTTGGCGTATTATACAATATAGTTCGATTAAGGCTACAAGGGTATAAGTGAAGTGATATGCAATAAATACGTGTATCGTGACTTTTTAAATTGAGTGCAGAAGTCCATAGTAGGTTTCGGTAGAATAGCCACCATTGTACCAAACCTAACGTAATAAGCTGCTTTGTACATTTCAAGATACTTGATGTTATTATAATATGTTTTACTTGACACTGGCATAATAGTTATAACAAAATGCCATCAAATAAAGAAAAAAGAAATTTATTGACAGTTGATTCGCATGACTGAGGATAGTCGTCGACCTTCGGGATGGATATGACACATGAAGAAGAAAAAGGTAACTGACCATTTGCGGCAGCCAGCAGATCATGAAGAGCACGGAGAGCGTGGCCATGAGGCGGCTGAAAGCGACCTCCTCGGCAGTGGCGGCGTTGTGTGGCGTCGCCCCTGGGGTCACAGTGCGCTGGCGGCGGCAACTGGTGCGGGAGACGCGGCGCACGGCGCCCCCGCCCAGCGTGATGGCGTACAGCGCGCGTATCACCGCCAGGTTGCAGTACACCAGCACCGCGCACAGGAGCGTGCCTGCCAAACCCGATTGAATTGTATCCGTATATGGTAAAAATGGTTTAGGAGGGTAAAAAAGCAGGCGTGTCACCTGATGGATGGATGGTTGTCAAGCAACGCAGCCTATAGACATCCGCAGTGCCATAGACATTGTGGAAGATTTTTTGTCTCTTTACAGGCCCACAGTCCCACCATCGCACTACGCGCCATAAAAATAGATTCCATCCGCATCACTTGGATGGCTGGCCGTCTTTCACCTAGCGATTTAGTCGGTTTTCTGCCACAAACGGTACAACTGTTGAACAATTTACCACCTGCGGTGTTCCCACGTGGAAATGACTTAGGGGGATTCAAGAGAGGTCACGTATGTGGTTACAAAAGGCCGGCAAAGTATTTCAGACGCATCTGACGATGCGGATGTCTATAGGCAGCTCACTTATCACTGCACGACTCGCATGCACGTCTGCCTGCTGTGCTATTAAAAAAAATATTGTTCGATAGTAGTAGTCAAGGTTTTTAACCTTTTTCTGGCACGGGACACCCTCTATCAGCAGTTGAGGTCTTACTTATCCGGGACTCATTTAACTGAGTTTATTTATTAATTTAATACTAAATCTACGGTATATCATATGCTAACACTTATACAAATTGAGAAAACTTCTGGAGTTAATTATGGATTTACATTTTTATTAATTTAAATTATATTAAGAATATATACAGATTCGTTGGTTATATTAAAAGTAATAATAAGTAATAAGTAGCTTATATTGAAAATATATACATAACCAATAAAAAGCATATATATAATCAGCTGAAACGGCCAACGTTTTTTTGCTGTAAAAATAAAAAAATACCCAAAAACTAAGAATAGATTTTTAAGCAAGGCTACCCTTATCACCTAGGAGTATAAAATAGTTTACAATCTATTTTTAGATATATCAAATATACAAAACAAATCGGTGGCGAAGAACTGCCGACAGAAGTGAAAACTTAAAACTGTATTTTGAAATTTCGAACTAATTGTAATATTATATAAATTGTATAAGCAAATAAAAATTAAAGTCTTAATAATATATAAATCACAAATAATAAAAATAAATGAATAAATAATATTTTGATTATTACACATTATTTAAATAGTTTTTATATTTTAATTAATACGTTAAGCATTAGCATGTTGCTGACGCGAACCTGTCGTTTTTTTCTTCATCCACAGTCGTATAACGTGGTTATAAAAGTTTTCACTTCATACATTTTTATAAAAATCAGACAAGCTGTTTCGGAGGAGTTCGATAACAAGTAGTGACATGAAATATATGAGATAAGCGTGCCGATCGTCCCGGGCTCGGGCTCCACCGGGGACTATGGTGCCTTACCTCAGCATGCAGGGCTCTACTGGGGCTGACCTTCACCTCCTCCTCCTTGCGGCTCGTAGGATTCATTAAAGACGAATTTAATATACCTAATTTGTCGAAAATGACGGCGACGTGGTTCGCCACCCGTCACGTCCTGATTCTCACGAGGGCGAAAAGCGACCAATGACGAGCCGTTTCGCTGCGATGAATGGCAGCGGATGGAGCTCTGTGGTCTCTGCCAACCCCTGCGGGGGATAGGCGTGAATATAAAAAAAAAATATATGAGATATGTTGTTTGTATTTGTTTGTGTGTGTGTAGTGTGTGAGAGGGAAGTGTATAGGTTTCATTGTACAATGTGGCCGTGAGCCAACTCACCGAAGAACACGTAGAAGGCAGCGTAACCGAAGTCGAGGTTGGTGACGGCGTTCCGGTAGCGTACGCAGCGGCTGTTCTTCTCGTCGTAGTAGCGGCCGACGCCGAGGATGGGCGCGCACGTCAGCATCGCCGCCCAGCACCAGGACACCAGCAGCGCCGTGCGGATCACGTAGTACGTCACTTGCTGTGCACACATCCGACCCATTAACACCACTTCCATCATCATCATCATCATCATCAAAGGCTACATACACGCGTGGGCCTTGGCCTGGCGAAGAATATCCCTCCAGTCCGATCTATTGCGTTTTATTAGTCCCTCCCTATATATGTATTTATATATATCTTGTTCAAATTTTCAATCGTTTATTCATCGACTCAAGTTTAAATACATTTTTTTAAAACTTGTAGTGAATATTAATATATATGGAAGTTAATATAGTTTTTTCGAATATTAATTAATTAATTAATTTTAATTTTATATCGGGGATAAAAATATTTAGCAGGATATAAATTTACAAATAAATACCGTCAGTGGCGAAGCGTTTAAATCGCTGGAAAAAAGTAATATATTTTTTTATATTACTTGTTTTTTATGGGAAAGGAAGGCAAACGAGCAGGCGTTTCGCCTGATGGAAGGCAATCAACGCCGCCTATAGACATCTGCAGCGCCATAAGCATAGTGAAAGCGTCGCTGTTGCATGTTGTGCACCAGGGATTCCCAAACGGATGGATGTCGAACCCTTGAGGTCGAATCTACTGCAAAGTTTTTAAATTGGTAAGTATTTTGTATCAATAGGAAAAACACGAGATAGGATTTTTTCTATAAACCAATTTGGCTATGGTATCACTTCATTTTGGAAAAAGGAGTCTCTTGCCCAAAATAGTTTGGAAATGTTAATAATGGTAGAGCCAAGCTGCAAAGCTGCAGACGAATACTTTGTCAAGAATGGCATAGTATTTATCTTTAGCATGAATGGACCGGTACGCCCGGGGAAATACCACACTCCCGCAGAAAATCGGCGTTTGAGTGGTAGTTTACCTAACGCGCTTCGTACGGTGAGCGGCCGAGTTCCGGAGGCCCAACACCCTCTCCCCTCCCATAGTGACACTTTCCTTAAAGGTCGGCAACGCTTCCGCACTGCATGTGGCGCTGCGGAAGTCGACAGGCGGCGTTTATTGCTTTTCATCAGGTGACACGCCCGCTCGTTTGCCTCCCTATACCATAAAATGAATCCCTGCGTGAACAACATCGCAGAAAAGTAACTCGTTCTAAAACATTTCAAGCGTGCAACATTGCAACACAGCGAACTATTTGTTTCATTGAATACCAGACGGTGTTTTGGTAAACATTATTATTATGATATTCGTGTTCCGCGCTGGTGGTTGTTTGTAAGCAGCGGCGTGCGTCACCCGGCGCGCAGAGGATGCGCGGAACCCATAGAAGCTGCACCGGAAGTGGGGCATCGCCGGTTCCTTACGCGCTCGACACGTGTTTACGTGTTGTTTAATAAATTCCGCTCGTTGATTACCGAAGCTGACCTTGAGTCGATTGCTATGCATTTCCGGTCGAAATTCGAGTTTCGTACGCCCGAAATTTGTTTTTCCACAGCCTATATATGCTCCACTGCTGATTACGGGCCTGCCCATTTATTGAGGTACGGACGTTAACTCACCACGCTTATCCAATGCGAATTGGCAGGGTTACTAGACTCGGAATAAATACATGTTTTTATTCCGATGCGGGGATCGAACCCGTGATCCTTGGTCCCGTCGCTGAGCCAATTGGTTTACTGAAATGGACGCTGAAAATCACGAAATGACCTGGCCCGGACAGTATAAGGCCAATGAAGAGATGGGCCGACGACAATAATAGTCGCCAGAAAGGAATGATTGCGAACAGCCTTGACAGACTGCATTGGAAGCAGATAGAAGAGGAGGATTCAACTAACGAAGCAAAAAAGCGAAAACGCTGTAAACAGCGTACTCAACACTAAACCAAAAACTAAAAGTTAAATTCATTGTTGTGTTTACCAGCGGCGTAGCGAGGGGGTAGGGGGATAAGGGGGGGGGGCACCATGCCCCGGCGCTATTCACAAAGGAGCGCCAAATGGTCCGCAAAACAAAAAATTGCTGGATAATTTTATTTTTATTATAATTAATTCCTGGAAAGCATATTACTGTACACTAATAGTCTAAATCAAACTGTAATAATATATTCATAATAGAAATGGCACGTCTTTTCTGCTGGCAGGGCCGACTCGACCTGTGTCTGTCAGCACATCCATATGACATCCACGCTGTGTGGCTACATAAATTATCTCCTTTCTTGATTTCTCTGATAAAATAATATGTTATAATAAATATTGCATTTGCGGTGTACAAAGTACAAACATTGTTTCTTTCAGAACACTATTTATTTTTATTTCACGCAATGTAGCTTACGCTTGTTATTTTAACACGATTTATTAATTTGCGAGTATATGATATATATATATAATAGTATTATATGGTTTTCGAATGGAGGGGTGGGGGGGGGGGGTCGCTAAATGGTATTGTGCCACGGGCGCATGTTAAGCTCGCTACGCCAATGGTGTCTACGCAAAGATAGTAATTCAAATTAATTGTGTTTATTAATGGAGTCAGGCGTTACTTTGCGGAAATCCATCACTATATGGACAGTCAAAAGTTTTACTTAGCTAAGATCCGCGATCACTTTTCGGTTGTCTTCCGTAGAGTCTACTATACATGAAGATGCCTCGTCGCCCTCGGGGGCGCATGACATACCAATAGTTTTTCACGAATGACACCTTAAATCCCCGGCGGCTGCCGAGTTCCGAGTGCCGTCCACTCAATTGATTACCAATAAATACGTTACCGACGACGGGCGACGTGTTCTCGTGGGCGTCGTACTGATCACTTCAATGTCACCTTTAAGGTCGGCTAAGGGACATACGTTGGGAGCTCAGGTGCCCCACATTGCAGACATACATATATCAAGAAATTCCTTTTAATACATTTACTGAAGGTATACTACTATATACTTTCTACTAATATTATAAATGCGAAAGTTTGTGAGTATGGATGTATGTTTGTTACTCTTTCACGAAAAAACTACTGGACGGATTTGAATGAAACTTTACAGTAATACAGGTTATACATCGGAATAACATATAAGTTACAATTTGTAATGATTTTATGTAATTTTGGTCAGTTATAACGATCTGGCCTCTGAGAGCTATCTTGGCGTACGCTGCCTAAACCCTATATATTTACCGTTTTATGAGGTAGTATGTTTTAACTAATTAATTATTACGTAGGTTGTAAGACATTATTGCGTAGGCGGTTGAATGCGGTCGTCTTTATAAGATAAAGCCTCTTCTGCTTGAAGGAGCTAAGTGGATCAGTGTGAGTGGAAATGCGGTTATCGTAGCGCCTCGGAGTGCCGGAGTCCCGTCCTCCCACGCGCGTCCCGCAGGAGCGACAACTGGATCTGAATGTAGTCACATCACAGTGATTGAAATCCATTCCAAGAGTGGAATATCTATTCATTAATACTTAAAGTATAATCTTTGCTTTTTTAAACACATGACACGCACAGGTCATTGAAAGATTAGACTCTACATCTACTACAGAGTCAATGGTTGTGGGTTCGATCCCCGCATCGAGATAAATATGTATATGGCATAAAGATATTTATTCCTGGCTCACATCGGTTATAGTTTTGAAATTTAATTTTGTTAGATGAAAAAAACTTTGTTTATATAATAATATTTTATTTTTAATAATAAGTAGGCTATAATACACTCAAGATGTTTACATATTTATTTGTTCTTGTGGGTTTTTAAATAAACTCAAGTTTTGGTAAGCAACATTTTGTGCAAGGCGCCGCCGTATAGAGCAAAGTACGATTTTTGCTGCCGTCCAATGAAGTGAAACATGAAAAACAGCGCTGTCCTTCATGTGTTCATAATATTTGCAATGGCACTCGTGTACACAGTTAATCCTATTGTAATGTAATTACTTACACAAGTACGCGGCGTTGTTTTCGCAAACGCCGCCAACTATTTCTTTAATACGCCGCGAACTTTAAGCTAAACGGCGCCGTACACTTGTGTAATTACTGTGCGGTCTGAGACGCGCGTGGACGGACGCCCTTTGAATCTAAACACAATTTTTTTTCACAGCCCATATATGTCTCACTACTGGACATGAGCCTCCCCATATCTGGTCGAGCGGACAATAACCCATCACGCTTATTTAATGCGGAATGGCGTGGTAAATACACTAAGAATTAAAATATCTGTAAACGACGACCAATTGGGTCAGTGGTGAGGCCCTCCGCCCACGGAGTCAATGGTAGCGGGTTTGATCCCCGCATCGTATAAATATACTATCTATGGCCTACAGATATTTATTCCGAATGTGGTAACCCCGCCAATCCGCATTGGACAAGTGTTGTGGATTAAAGTCTGTTCCTCCAGAAATGGAGAGGCCAGTCCTCAGTAGTGGGACAACTACATGGGCTATGAAATAAAATAAATGAAGAAAAAATACATACATATATTTTTCATTACATTCCGATGGGAGGATAGAACCCGCGACCATTAACTCCGCCGTTCTTTAAATACAATATATTATAGTATCAGTAAATTGTTACCTCAGTATCCTATTTTAATATAGGTTTAAGAAAAAGTTTCGTTCACATAGTCTTTTGACTTAGGATGATGACAATTTTGTGAAAATTATCGTGGTTGGTAATACCGAAGGGAAAAGTGATACGAAGCCGATCACAAACCCCAATGGACGGACCAAATAAAGGCATCAGCTGCTACCAAGTTCCATGATATAGTCAACCAGGCGATAGATGGATGAGTCGGAGACAGATCATCCACTCAAAGTGTAGACCTACTACTGATGACCACGATCGTCAGACATGAGGAACCGACTCCTGAGGGAGATTAAAGACTGAATTATGATTGAATGACTGAATTAAAAATTTATACACAATATACACAATATTTAGAATATAAATAGACACAATATTTAGAAAAAAACGAATGAGTATATTTAGCATTATATATATTGAACCTATTGATAAATTTAAAGTGATACTTAAAAATGTAAATTGTGGTTAAATATTGTTTATATTTTTGACATAAAAACAATATTGAGACAGCTTTAGACCCACTTTCAACCAGATGACTTCTTACTAACAGCTTAACAGCTAAAAATATTTTTAACATGTGGTTTAATACGTGAATCAGTTGTGATATCAAGTGAGAAGAAAGAGATGAAATGAGAGAGTTTGTTGCACCACATTTACAATGCTAAAACTCTAAACTCAAGATTCTACGTGCGACAATGGGGAGGGGTCCGAAATGACGAAATTCTGTCATAATTTATGGTTGGTCCCTTATAAAAAAAATATTTTCTACGGTTATTTAAAAATGAAAAAGATTCTTTGAGCGATCGTCATTTTGTTTTTGTGTTTATTATTATAATTTATCACCTACGTCCTCGTAGGTCGACTGATGTTATCACATTTGAAGGATTGCATCAGAAAGTGATTTTCATTACGGTACTAGAAGACAATGAACATCAGTCATCTAGCCGCACTGTACTCGTACAGTTCATACTTTATCAAGTGGTCACTGTTATATGATTGATTATAGAATAATTTATTGAATTCTGTTAATTGGACGTGTATAAATGAAGGTTTTTATTGAACAAGGATAATTTATACAAATATATAAAACAAAAATATATGTGTGCATACATACATACATATCGTCACGCCTGTTTCCCGTAAGGGTAAGCAGAGACCATAGATCTCCAACCGCTACGATCCCAGCACACCTTCCTTGCTTCCTGCACACTCATCCATCTTTTCATCCATCCTTCCTTTTACGTTCATCGCAGCAAAATAGCTCTCTGGTAACCCCCCCCCAATCCGCATTTCCGTTCCTGCCCTTTCCTTTACCTTCCTCTCCGCCAATCCACAGTCTGCCGTGCCAAAGGATGCGTGGCTAAGGGCGAGCTTAGTCGCAAGCGTGCTGACCGTTCCGGGATCGGGCTCCCCCGGGTACTATGGTACCTTACCTCAGCATGCAGGGCTCTGCTGGGGCTGACCCCCATCCTCCCTTGCGGCTCGTGGGATTCACTAAGACAAATTAATATACCTAATTTGTTGAAAAATGACGGCGACGTGGTTCGCCACCCGTCACGTCCTGATTCTCACGAGGGCGAGAAGCGACCAACGGAGAGCCGTTTCGCTGCGATGAATGGTAGCGGATGGAGCTCTGTGGGCTCTGCCAACCCCTACGGGGGATAGGCGTGAATATATAAATAAATAAAATAAATATAGTCACTTCTCTACTATGTCGCCGTCATTTTTAACAAATTTGGTTTAATAAAAATTTGTCATAGTGAATCCCACGAGCCGCAAGGAATGGAGGATATATATGCAACTCATGCGAAATATTCTCGACCCAAAAACGAGGCCGGATGGAATTCCAATGATCTTATTCTGAATTATTACAAATTACTGATGATTCTTATTTAACGGAAATAAAACAAAAATAATTTACATGGCTTTTCGTATTTCTTTATTAACAAGAGACATAATCAGCTAGTACGTATGCCTTAAACCCGTGCGTGCATTATTAGCATTCGATTTCCTTCTTATGAGACACTTGCATCCGATATGAATTATGCAAACTTGATAGATTGTCGATTACGTATGCTGGTGCAATGTGGACGCGCGTCGTCGTGATAATGTTTACTCACGCTCAGACTTCTACAACTTGTACTTACAGTAATTAAGGCTGAAATGTGTCGACACTCAGAATTTTTACTTGGCTAAGATCCGCGATAAGCAATATAAAAAATAAATCGGAGGCAGTCATGAGGACTGCCGACAGTAGTAAAAACTTGAAACTGTGTTTTGAAATTTCAAACTAATTGTAATATTACATAAATTATATAAGTTAAATATAATTGAAGTCTTAATAACATATATATAAATAATAAATAAAAAAATATTTACGATCGCCCGATCGTCCCGGGGTCGGGCTCCCCGGGGACTATGGTGCCTTACCTCAGCATGCAGAGCTCTGCTGGGGCTGACCTCCATCCTCCCTTGCGGCTCGTGGGATTCACTAAAGACGAATTTAATATACCTAATTTGTCGAAAATGACGGCGACGTGGTTCGCCACCCGTCACGTCCTGATTCTCACGAGGGCGAAAAGCGACCAATGACGAGCCGTTTCGCTGCGATGAATGGCAGCGGATGGAGCTCTGTGGTCTCTGCCAACCCCTGCGGGGGACAAGCGTGAATATATATAAAAAAAATTGAAGCTTGGAAAAGCGTTCAAAAAATAAAAACCCGTATTGAAATCGCTCGTAGCTCCTTCAACAAGATGAAACGTGTCCTTTGTAATCGCAGCTTCAAACTTTCCTTGCCCATTAGAATGCTCCACTGTTACATCTGGCCCGTTCTTCTATATGGATGTGAAGCTTGGACGATTAAAGAAGACTTCAGAAAACGTATAGAAGCATTCGAAATTAGGGCATATAGACAAATGCTCGCTATTAGCTGGATTCAAAGGGTGGCCAATGACGAGGTTCTCTGACAAGTCAAGCAAAAACGTGAACTTTTGCAGACTGTCAAAGTTAGAAAAGTTGCTTACCTGGGTCATATCATGAGACATGACAGGTACAGGTTATTACAACTGATACATACATACGTAGATATTGTCACGCCCGTCTCCCTTAGGAGTAGGCAGATACCACAGATCTCCATCTGCTACGATCTCGGCATACTTCCCTTGCTTCCACCACACTCAATATTCTCCTCATGTTGCAACTGATCATGATGGGAAAAGTCGCGAGCAAAAGACAAGTTGGTCGAAAACGAAGGTCTTGGCTACGTAATATCGGGAAGTGGACCGGGATAGCGAGTCCTCCAGAACTGCTGCACCTCGCGAAGGAGGAGAAGAGATGTGCTGAATTGGTTGCCAACCTTCGCAAATCGGAGATGCACTCTTAGAAAAAGAAGAATATTCACTCATGTATGTTACTGCACAAGGAGATAAATTAATCTATATATCTAGTGTGCGGCCAGCCTTATCCTAGTTCAAGGTGAGAACAATCACCGAAGTGATTTATTCTGGTCGTGAATGCGGTTTGAGGAACGCGACTACATTGTGCTGGCGCAGTGATGCAGCACAGGATGCCGTACCGCTGCAACTAATTATATGGCGGCAGTACTGCCCCCCCCCCTCCCGCGGGCTGCTCTGGCGCTTGAACTTCAACATTATCGCATTTCATACGCGTGTCATCTACGCCGGCTACGAGCGAACTTAAAAGAGATTATTAAACATTGAAATTGTGCTACATATATATATATATATATATATATATATATATATATATATATATATATATATATATATATATATATATATATATACTCCCCATATCCTCCATACTCATATCATCTTTATATCCATATCTCCTATCTACTCTCCATATCATCATAGTGATACGGCTATATATATAGTATGCTTCTAGCACTCGTAGGAATCAGGACGTGACGGGTGGCGAACCACGTCACCGTCATTTTTTAACAAATTAGCTGTATTATTATAAAATTCTTCGCTTAGTGAATTCCACAAGAGAGAATGGAGGTCGCCCCCAGCAGAGCCCCGCATGCTGAGGTAAGGCACCATAGTACCCGGGGGAGCCCGATCCCGGGACGGTCGCCACGCTTGTTACTAAACTCGCCCCTAGCCACCCATCCATTGGCACGGCAGACCGTGGATTGGCGGAGAGGAAGAGAAAAGGATAGAGAAGAAAGGAAAGGGCAGTAGAAAGAAAAGATTAATTTAGACAGGATGATAGGAATATGATACTACCGCGTCAACACATCTGATGTTTTATGTGTATAAGTATGGAAGCTATTGGTCGCTTTTTAATACTTTGCGAGCGATTTCCTTGCTCATTCGTCTTAACTTTCCATAAAAATGTTCTTTTCATTAACGTAACACTTAAAACAACTTTAATAAACTGATGCAATGGAGGACATAAATCGACACGCGGCGACAGTGATGTATTTCAGCCACAATTATCTGCGGGACGCGCTGCACGCGCTGACGGGAACAAATTGTCGATAACTCACATGCCCCGTGGCTGCACTAACAACTAGATATCGATAGTCTGAAGGTGGCCAGCACTATTTGCTAGACGACTGAGCGAGTTAATAAATATCCGCGCTGACTCCGGTATTTGCACAAGGTACGGCCGGCCATTCATCTCGATTCAATTTACAATTTACATGAAGATGTAATGATCATATACAGGTCATATAATAGATGCCCTCAGGGTAAAATTTTTCCCCGGTATTTAGTATCGACTAAATATATCAGGTAAATATAGTCTTATATTGTAAGAACCGCAGTGCATATTTAATATTTGTTTTAATATATTTCATACTGTGTCTTTATAATTATTTATATGTATTTGTTTCTATTTATTTGTTACAAATGAGTCAATAAAATGTATGTATGTCAGTAAAAGTAATTTGTGAAAGATGTTTTCAATATAACAAGGGTAGTATAGTTACTGTAAGAGACCAAAAACACAAAACCTCAAATCCCGAAGACCGGCAACGCATTTGTAATGTTTATAGTGTTGCATTGTTCTATGGGTGGCATTGATTGCTTTCCATCAGACGATACGCTAGCTGGTTTGCCTTCTACGCTTTTACAAAACGGATTGGTATTTATACCAACGCAAGAATCGAACCTGAGATAATTGATTCTGTAAACGACGAATGTACACTGATTAAATCGTCAAAAACTGATTAAATCGTCAAAAATTGGATTTACTTGAAATTACAGCGATTAGTATCCATTCGTACAGAAATGTGGAGGACTTGCACCCAGCATTGGGATATGATATAATATGTGCTTATAACAAAAAATCCACCGCCCATGTATGTCCCACTGTTGGACATAGGGGCTCCTCATTTGGGGCAGATGGCGATAAACACACCACACAGATCCAGTGCGGATTGGTAGGATAACCAGACTCGGAATCTATATACTCAAGGAAATAAATATATTTATACTGATATGGGGATCGAACTCATGACCATTGACACTATACACATACATATACATATACACACACACACATATATATATATATATATATATATATATATATATATATATATATATATATATATATATATATATAAATATACTTCTGTTCATGACTATGTTCATCATGATATATTGTGCAGAAAGGTACCATCACGTGATGTATCATCACGGCATTTAATGTTTTTTTAACATGTTAAAATTATCTTTTTTTAATGCCATAGTGCCAAGGCAAACGAGCAGACGTGTTATCTGACACTGACTGAAGCAATCAACGATATCAGCCCCTAGATATTTGCAGAGCCATAGACATTCTAGAAACCTTTCCGACCTTTAAGAAACACTCTCCATGGTCGTCGGAGATGGCTTTTACATTTTTCTATAGCGTTAAATATAATATAAAATTTTAAATACACAATAATTTTAAGCTACAGACTACGAGAAATGAATTAATACCACTCTTGTTTCGCGCTGTTTATTAGTATTATGGTATTATATTGCAGAGAGCACTTTCATCGGCGACGTGTAACGCGTTGGCGCGCGCGCTGTCTGACCATGACCTGCATCTTTTATTTCCCGCGCATTTATATCCCGGCGTGTGGCCAACACAAAATGTTTTAGCTAATGTTTAACACCCGACACTCGGCAGGGCGCGCAAGGGCGCGGCGTCCACAGATGTCTCACGCGTTCATTTCACGACGTCTAAAATGTGTAATGGTGATACACATCGATGTATTCAAAACACTCGATGTGTAGTAACGATGAATCGAATCAAAGCTATGTATCGTTAACTTTTGAACATCGATTACAAATCAATATATTTATTCGATGCATGTAAGAGGCTACGTGGACTACTGATAATTACTTTTTATTTATCGTTTACTTCATTTTGCCGTTTGCTCTTATTTAGACCTTAAATATTTGTTAGCAGTTGTACATTTGGAAACGAAATATATATATATATATATATATATATATATATATATATATATATATATATATATATATATATATACACTCATTGTACAGGAGACTGCGTCTCGGTAAACGTAGTGTAGGACGCCCCCCGGCTAGATGGTGCGACGATGTGCGCAGGACGACTGGCAGTAACTGGATGCGTGAAGTCGAAGATCGGGTTAGGTGGCGCTTCATGAGGGAGGCCTATGTTCAGCAGTGCACTGCCGCATGCTGTTGATTGATTTTTTTGTACAAAAATATCGATAGTATTTTTTATATATCGATATATTATTGATGCCACTGTGGGATGTGTCACACAAACAAATATCGATATTTATTTTTGTCGTCCATCCCTAATGGGAAACGTGAAAATGTTTCCTTTATGTGCAATAAATCGCACCAGTTCTTTCCGCATTAAGGGTTGGTCTTCTAGTTGCCACATAACTATTAAAGTTTATGGTACATATATAAATTGACCATTTTTTTAAAACTCAAAACGGGACACCCATACTTCCATATTAATATTATAACTGCGAAAGTCTGTCTGTCTGTTACGCTTTGATAGCTAAATCAATTTTGACGAAATTTGGCATGAAGATCCGAGGTCAAACATAGTCTGCTTTTTATGCCAAAACAAAAGCTTTTATAGGACGTACGATATTCACGAGGATAAACCCGCGGGTGGAAGCTATTGGGTCTATACGGCAGTTAGTAAGTTTAACAATGAAATTAAATACAACCTTTAAATGTTCTTTATTTTGAACAATTGCAACAATACAATCATTAATGTAGTCAGGCGTTACTTTGCGGAAATTCATCACTATGTGGACAGTCAAACGTTACTTAGCTAAGATCCGCGACAACAAAAACAATAACAGAAAATTAATAATGTGTGTTTTTCTGCTTTTCGGTTTTCTTTCGTAGAGTGTTTTTCTATTTTTTGGTTATCTTCCGTAGAGTCTACTATACCTGAAGATGCCTCGTGTTGGGGCGAAACACGTGTCGTTAACAAGATGGAAAAGAGGTAATGTGTGTTTGGTGTTGTGTATAGTGGTTGGTGGGTGGAGAATTGATGGCCGATTTTCGGTAAGTTTTTGGTTTAAGCTCCAAATAAATCCACTTCATTCAGCAGAAAAACAGACAGTATTAATTTTATTCAGTTATTGTTTTGCTTGTCGCGGATCTTAGCTAAGTAAAACTTTTGACTGTCCACACGATACAATCAGTCTACATTAATTGTAATTATTTTTATTAAAACAAATTATGAAAAATAAAAATGAATCACCAGATTAATTAAAGTTTCTGTGATAGTAATTATTATTAAATTATGAGCAAGATATTTCTTTTAGTTATGATTTTTAATAAGTATAAAATATTACATTTTCTCGCGGTTTCGGAAAACGGGACTATACGGCGTCCCGGATTTTTGTTTGGGGACAACGGCTTAGGTGGTCGAAAAAAGGGACAGTCCCGTTCAAAACGGAACGTATGGTCGCCTCACACATACAAACATATAAAGTAGTTTATGTGGTAGATACGTGCCGCAGCTACTACATACTTACTTTAGATTAAGACAGTAAACTGTCATACGGGAAACGAGACAAAAGATTTTGATGACTCAAATAGTGCAGTGACGAAGTGTTCACGATCCGAGTCAAATGTTGTGGGTTCGATTCTCATAAAATAATATATATATATATTTTTAAAACATAGGAAGGTAAACGAATAAGCTTTTCGCCTGATGGAAAGCAATTAAGGACGCCCATAGATTTTTTTTGACAGCCCATATATTTTCCACTGCTAAGCACGGACCTCTACATTTTTGGAGGAACGGATGTTAACCCACCACGCTTGTCCAATACGGATTGGTGGGGCTACCAGACTCGGAATAAATATTTGTAATGCATACGAGTACATATATTCTGATGCGGGGAACGAACCCGCGACGATTGACTCCGCGGGCGGAGGGCCCCGCTCCTGAGCCAATTGGTCGTCATAGATGTTTACAACACCTTAAATAAATTATTATAATTTTAAGAGAATAACATCAATGCATAATATTTTCATTATGGGAAATCATTCAACACCGCCCATAGACATCCGCGACACCATTAGAATTACGGACGTGTCGTCGGCATATGAGATGAGTGTAGGCTTGTTTTTTGAAGGTCTCAAAGTCGTATCGATTCAGAAATTTATCAAGCATGTCATTAGAGATTTACAATAGATTACTTGATCTTTCAAATGAAGACTTGTATGTGTGTGTGTGTGTACGGCATTTTTCCTGTATCATTAAATGTATAGGGCGCAGCATTCCTTAATGATTGCCCTCCAGGGACAATCGATGTGCTGGTCCGGATCAAATTAATATAATTTATTGAACAACGTGTAGTGAAATGATGATAAACAGACATTTTCCTTTCAATTCGCCTGCAGCAGCGAGTGAATCAAAATTAATTGGCAATAACATTCCATTACACGCATAACGTATCTATAATGAAAGATAGAATCAGTTATTAGCCGTAACATTACTTACACTCTAATATGTAGTCCGGAATTTTTCGAATAAGAATTACCTTGTAGTCCGCAAAATTACAAATCAAACAATCTATCTGAATTACTAACCATACTGCATCGGGTGACACGCCTGCTCGTTTGCCTTCCTATGCCATAAAAAATTATTGTAACCGTAAATTCTTAATCATTTCATTGTCATATTTCATTAAAACTCATAAAGCGAATGCAACCAATATAAAAATTCATATTGTTTTTTACTATTAGTTTATTTTTATTTTTTTTTTTTATATATTCACGCCTATTCCCCGTTTATTATTTATTTTAAGTATTTATTAGTTTAAGTTTTTATTATATGATATAGAAAATATACTATAATAGACTGATAAGAGATAAATAATTCAAAAGATCGCTCTATCGACGCGAATTGTAGACAGCATAGACACAATGCAACCGAGATTTTATTAGATAATAGCGTTCGTTGCGGTCCATTGATCACTGCTGCTTGAGCAGGATGCTGGCTGCTGTGTTTGCATGGAGATTGTAGTAGTAGTCACTTTGATACAGAATGTCATGTGACAGTATAAGGTTTTATTTATTTATTATTTATATATTTACGTCTATCCCCCGCAGCGGTTGGCAGAGACCACAGAGCTCCATCCGCTACCATTTATCGCAGTGAAACGGCTTCTCGCCCTCGTGAGAATCAGGACGTGACGGGTGGCGAACCTCGTCGCAGTCATTTTTCAACAAATTAGGTATATTAAATTCGTCTTAGTGAATCCCACGAGCCGCAAGGGAGGATGGAGGTCAGCCCCAGCAGAGCTCTGCATGCTGAGGTAAGGCACCATAGTACCCGGGAGAGCCCGATCCCGGGACGGTCGGCACGCTTGCGACTAAGCTCGCCCTTAGCCACGCATCCACGCAAAATAACTACAAAGGATATATTGTAAATAAAATTTGATAACTTTTACGAAGAAAAGAAGTACACGTTTTACTTTTTAAAAAGTATTTATCTTGTATATAAAGATATAGAATAAATAGAACAAAGTTTTTCATTTATAAGTACTGATTCATGGTACAAATCAATAAAGAGAAGAATTTAAAAAGGAAAATAGCGAATCGATTCACAAACATATTTACGATTTGTTTTCAATCGAAACTACATACTCGCAAATTTTTACGTTAGCGTTTGCAATATTTTTACGATTGTACTCTCGATGGAGTGGACTGGATGCCGAACAGAAATAGTGACCGCTGTAAATGACCCGGTTAACCGTATTTCTGATCTCTGATCGCGATATTATGTGCCGATGGATGAATGGTATTAGCCGCGAGAATACGATGCGAATTTTATATAAAGATTTTCCTTAATGTCATCGAACTTCATATATTTGAAAATATTTTTAAATTTGTTTTCGAATAACTACTTATCTAAAGATAGAGGAAACATGGATCCTGCGACGAGCTGACAGAGAGAAGATAGAAAGCCTAGAAATTTTGTATTGACGGAAAATGCTATGTTAATGCTGTCTCTTGGACCGATTTCAGAACAAACGTGTCCATTCTCAAAGAACTCAATGTTAAGCAGTGCCTATCTTACAAAGTACAAGGTTGCATACTTTCCTTCTTTGGGCACGTATCTCGGCGCGATAATACCTCCATCGAACGCCTGGTGGTGCATGGGTAAGTGGAAGGAACCCGAGCGCGTGGCAGATTTCCAATGCGGTGGACGGACCAGGTGACCGCTCTCCATAGCCAACATGAATGCATGAAGAAGGCAGCCGTGAGGGATAAACTATAAATAATGACCACGACTGCTCTGCTAAGAGCATGAGGACGTAGGAGAAGAATCTATACATACATTTCTGATGTTTCTTCTTCTAAAAGTGTCTCTCTAACTTGCGAAAGTTTCTATTTCTAATTTCTGATTTATCTCTAGATTGTCCTCTTACTTAGTCGATTTTTCAATTCCGGAGTTGGTCTCATTATGAGGAAAACATCTCTCGTATGATACTTCACCAGCTGTTTAGGCTTTTAGCAGCATTGATGATGCGTATAGTGCCGATTTAATCAG
Source organism: Baronia brevicornis (assembly GCA_031353405.1). Taxonomy (NCBI): domain Eukaryota; kingdom Metazoa; phylum Arthropoda; class Insecta; order Lepidoptera; family Papilionidae; genus Baronia; species Baronia brevicornis. The sequence continues at coordinate 166,071 of JASFAT010000953.1, forward strand.
GCCAACGCATTGGATTCCTTCCTCACAGTCTCTTGCCCTCGATCTTCCCAGTGACGGTTAATTTCTGAATTTCGCTGGGTTTTTGGGTATGTGAAAAAGAACTCAGATATTCTAACGCACGTGATATATGTCAAAGAATAATCAGGTCATGACGAATCTTCCAACATCATTGAGTGTGGCAACATTTCCTACTTGACCGGTTATTACGTGTATTCTGATCTTTGGTATGACGTAAGAATGACTTCATAGTGAGATGATGAACAAAGGGGAAGCTTTAGGGCAGCAATGAGTCGATGTAAGCTGGGAAAAACCCAATAATAATAAAACTTTATTTTTTTTTAAATCAACAAAACTACAATTACTTTTTATTTTACTGAAATCATGTAAAGCTAATTTGAAAAAGAAAAAGTATTAGAAATCGATTTGAGCAGGATTCGATATTGCCTCCTTCGTCTTAATGCGATTTTGTTGATTTGGGTAAATTCGTTACTTTATTTTACCCGGCTTATACCCGCCTGACCTAGCGAGGGATGGTCTACATGATAGTCCAGATTAGCTCGTCTAGCAAATAGAATTTGACAGTTACCTTCATCAACGCTTTAATGGGGTCCAGGGATCTAGTGGATTCAATTCTATTGAACAACATTTCCCTATTACAAGCACTATAAGCTCAGATAGATATAGTTAAGACAAATTTATCTTTTAACTGTAACTACCTGAGCTTTTACAAGTATTTTTAAAGAAACACTTAATTATCAATTTGATTTCATAATATCATCTTTCAGCATCTAGTATCGATTTTACCATGGGGGGTGCTCCGTGAAATTGTTCGGAATAACTCCGGTCGCTGGATTCCACAACCGGACAACATACAGTTTTAAGTTTTCACTTCTGTCGGCAGTCCTCATGACTACCTCTGATTTTTTTTTGTACTATATAAAACTAAAATTAATAATCAAGTGTCATTCACTACAAGTTTAAAAAAATATATTTGAACTTGAGTGGATGAATTCAAAAGTATTTTATTAACGATTGAAAATTTTTAACAAGATACATATAATAAATATAATATATACGTACATATATAAGGAGAGCGTGAACTAATATAATAAGAAATAAAAATGTAGTAGGTAGGTTTTATCTTTAATACTTTAATTGTGTACCAGGTCAAGGTGGTTAGAATTTATAACGTCGTTTAGAAAATATAATAACAGTGTACAAATCATTGTCACGCCTTGTTCGGTTATCGTGATGTGTGTACTTGAGCACTAAATTAAGATTTAATTAACGAATATATTGCTTCGTTCATTCGAACAATGCGACATTTTTGCCATTAGTGGCGTCCGAATGTTAGACAATAACACCTTACTTAGACAGTGCTTACGATTACAAAGAGTCAACTCTGATAACATTTCGCGCGATATGTTATTGCTGCCTTTTTTGAAAACTGCTAAGCACATTATTTCATAATCTTTAACTAGCTTTTAGGGGCCCGCCTAGCTATGTCCCCACGTCTATGCGAACGTTTCGGGCTTTTACTAAATTTTAGCGAAATCGATCAATAAATGTCAATTTTAGATTTGTACGGCGGCCATCTTGTTTTTCGCCATTTTGTTGTTTTTTCTCCTCCCCACGTAAGTACTGTAGTGATACATTAATCATGTATCACTAATGCAATAAAACTTTTTGTTTTATTTCTTTTTAAATTCGGTTTTTAATATTAAAAAGAAATAGTATTCTATTAAAACAAAATGATTAGTTCAATTGACGTTTTATATATACAGACATGTTACCCGTTCGGCACATAAAAAATGTAAATTGAAAAAGTGTAAAATATAACAATGAACATGATATAAATGTAAAAAGAAATAAGAAGAATAAAATAATATAATTTTCAAAAATTTTATTAGAAGATAAAAACCCCCTAAAGATCCCGGGTGTCGCCGTAAGAAGAACGGCAGGCACGCCACAGTACTTACGTACTTTAACTTTTCACCATTATTTGTTAGAGGGCTACCCCATTAGATCTTATGGTTCGGGCGGACCATCGAGCAACTTTATTTTTTATAATTTCTCTACCTAGAATGCTATCCGACCATTTCCCTAGAAACAAACTTACAGTTTCCCAAAAAAGTCAGTCAGTCAGTGAGTGAGTGGTAACGCAACATTATATAATATTAATATCGTTTTTATATCCATTACTTGTAAATGTAGCAATTTTGATTTTTTTCCGGTCCAAAGCTAGTTCCATCAATTCTCTGTAATCCTTCCATTTCCTTATAAGTGGTCAGTATGCTGTATAGTTAGTTTGTATGCTTTTTAAAATAAATTTTTCACCATAAAACAAATATATATCTTACTATCGTTACCCTCAGTATCTTTCTATATTTATAAAAATCAATATTTATATTTATTGTCTAACATCCGCACATTTCTTTGATCAAGTTTCAAATAAACACTTTATATATCTAGATTCATATTGCTTGTGTACTTTTATGTAAGTCTATATTTAAACCTTTGTGGATATCCCGGGTAACTAGTTCGAAAATCAAGCTAAAAGACAATGTATGGTCTCAGGTGAGTATTAATCAACAGGAGCCACAGATGCTGCAGCGCTTCGCAGCGCGGACGTACCTTCTGGTAGAGGAAGGGCCTGGTGAGCGCTAGGTAGCGCTCGAGCGCCATAGTGACGGCGATGCACACGCTGCCCACCCCGAATACGCGCAGCAGCACGCGTGCGGCGCAGTACGCCCTCGCGTCGCTCGCCCCCGGCACCTGCTCCGACACCACCATGGCGCACATCATGCCCACCTGCACACAAATTGGAGACATCTCTTTACACTTAATTAGCCTAGTTTAGCCTAGCTTGGCGTAACTTAGCCTAGCCTAGCCTAGCATGGCTTAGCCTAGCTTAGCCTAGCCTAGCATGGCTTAGCCTAGCCTAGCATGGCTTAGCCTAGCCTAGCATGGCTTAGCCTAGCCTAGCCTAGTTTAGCCTAGTCTAACTTAGCCTAGCCTAGCTAAGCCTAGCAACTAAGTTTAATATGTTTTAAAATATATTTCTGTGCGTATCCACGTTTACCGCAGATGTACGCAAGAGTATTTGGCTAAATAACCATCTAGTATTTACCAAATTCCAAATCTATCCATATATTGCATTCACTTCATAGAAACATATTTTATTGCCTTATATCATGGACCTTGAGATGAATGATTCCTCCTTAAAGGGGCCATTCATAAATTACGTCACACGTACAAGGCGGGACAGTGGAGATCAACAAAGTGTGACACTTCATATGATAAATCTAAAAAGTTGCAAAAGTTAATTAAGTTTAAAATATGTAAGATTTAGTTGCAGGATATATGACGTTAACTAGGTAATGTGAGTTGAATCAAAAAATTATTAAATTCGTGTGATGTATTCGTGTAATTTATGGATGGCCCTAAACGGGGAGGGAGAGAGTATGGACTGTGAAAAACAATAACAAGTACCTTACTAATGCATTTTATTTTGTATTATATTTGCGAGTTCATACAGCCGGCATATATATATATATATATATATATATATATATATATATATATATATATATATATATATATATATATATATATATATATATATATATATATATATATATATATATATATATATATATATATATATATATATATACCGTAACTACCCCGCAGTTGATGATAACCATAAATGAAAGGGAAAAAGATGAGCAGAAATAAATAAATAATAAGCTAATAAACCGAAATAATAGTAGCAGTGATGCAAGCAGGAGATTCGTCTAGTCAGCATGTCATTTGACATCTGCAACAAACTTGGGCATATCACTTGCTAAGAAAGTGATATATATTCATGAAGGTTTTCCGCGTCCATACATAAAAAAAACCCATGGGACCGGGCAAATTTTATCTTGTGATGTATGTCAATACCCACACATTTATAATTTGTGGATTGTCAACCCGGCACCTTTCGCCCTATCTGCAATGAAACGCCGTAACATAAAGACGTGTTTGTTTTATTTGACCTGATATTATACTATTGGACACTTATTAATAATGTATTATAAATACATTACACTTGACATAGATGTGTCTTTAATTTTGGAATCTAAAAATAGGTAAATACATTTTTATTGAAAAATTTATAACAAATAATTTAAATATTAATATTACAGGCAGACCCGATAAGGGTCCAAACATAATAGTAAGTTTTGTTGAAATCGGTTTCAGAGATTGTCGTATGTGTCCGATGGCAGAATTACGTTTTTAAACATAAATAAAAAAAAACTACAATATATAGTTATAAGTTACTGACTTTTATTTATATAACTATATAAATAAAATTCAATTACTTTTAGGAAGAAGAGAAGTGCAGGTTTTATTTTTAATTATTTACACTAAACGTCGGGCGTACTGATGGAATCTAGCCACAGTATTTTGGTTGTTTATTTGTATATAATAATATTAATTCTTTAATTTTAGTTATTGTAAAAAATGTGTCATAAATAAAGTTATTTCTATAATTTGTTAAGGAAGTAATCAGGAAGGAGGTCCATGGTCTCTCTAACAGTGTACAGCGTGGCGCCATTTTGTTGAAAGCATCGTCGCCATGTTGTTGTACGTGAAGTGAAAGCGAGGTATTCTTTCAATATTGGAGGGAAAAATCAGTGAGAATGTGTTTTTACTGATTATTTGACTTATACTCTACGTATGCTACCACACACCCTATGTATGTAAATATTAAAATATTTTGTATTAAGCAACGTAGTAATGTTGATTATGGCTGTAGGCTCACAAGCGGTGAGCGTGGACCGGTCTCTAGCACTTGGGTTTTCCTTGTGTACGGTTACATCTCACCCGTGAACTAATTATGGCTCACTTGAATATGTGACGAAACATTGAATCCGCAATGCACTTTGCAATAACAACTAGTGTAATGCACTTGACATCGCTTTATTTGTGAAGTTAATAATATCTGTTTAAAAATAGTAAATGAGAATGGAACACGTGTGTTGACTCAACGGTTGTCTTAAGTAGAGTTTACTACACGCGAAGATGCCTTGTGTCGTGGTGAAATGCGTTTTTTTTTTTTTTTTTTTTTTTATGGGATAGGAGGGCAAACGAGCAAGCGTGTCGCCTGATGGAAAGCAATCAACGCCGCCCACGGGCAACCGCGACACCGCAGGAGTCGCGGAAGCGTTGCCGGCCTTTTAGGTATGTATAGGCTTGTTTTTTGAAGGTTCCAATGTCGTAACGGTTCGGAAAGACCGCCGAGGGTAACTGATTCCACAAACTGGTGGTGCGTGGAAAGAAGTTACGAGCGAAACGCACCGTAGTAGATCGCCACTCATCCAGGTGGTGGGGATGAAATTTTTCTTTACGGCGAGTTGTGCGGTTGTGGAATTCCGCGGCGGGAATTATTCCAAACAATTCCTCAGAGCACTCCCCATGATAAAGGCGGTAAAAAATGCTGAGAGATGAGACATCTCTCCGCAGCGCTAGAGAATCAAGCCGATCGGTGAGATCTTGGTCATCGACGATTCGGATCGCACGACTTTGAATGCGATCAAAAGGAAGAAGTTGATACTGGGGAGCCCCGGCCCAGAGGTGAGAACAGTATTCCATGTGTGGCCTGACTTGTGCCTTGTATAGTTGGAGGCAATGGCCAGATGTGAAATATTGTCTCGCTCTACTGAGCACACCCAGCTTTTTCGAGGCCAGCTTGGCCTTTTCTTCCAGATGGCCGCGGAACTGGACATCATGCGATATGTCAACTCCAAGAATTCCGATATATGGCTTAAAATTGAGGGGAGTGTCTCCAAAGCGAGGAGCTACGACAAAGGGAATTTTTTTGGTAGAAAACGCGCAAACTTGTGTCTTATTGGGGTTGAATTCGAAATGCGTTATGCTTATAGTGAAATATGGTATTGTATTTGACGTTGTCAGCGTTGGTGACTATGGCGAAGTGCTGGAGGGTGTCAGCCGCTTTTCGGTGAGACTTACATTTGAAAGCCTTATACACTACACTTTTTCGCAAACACACAATATTATTTTTCCGATTTACATTCGCAGATTTTAAATAAGTTTGACTGTCCATCTTGTATAATGGATTTCTATAAAGTAATGACTGACTCCATCAGTTATGTGATAAATGTTATAATATTACATATTGTGTTTATTATGGGTGTGTTTAAAGTGTTTGAAGAAATTTTTTAAAGTTTTACCAGCTAAAAGTTCCATCACCGGATAAATTGTACATATCATCACGCCTGTTTCCCGTAGGGGTAAGCAGAAAACACAGATCTCCATCTGCTACGATCTCGATATATTTTTTTTACTTCATGTATTTCCATATCCACCTGAATGTATGATCATCACTCACCACTCTCTTTATACAGGCTCGCCGGTTACGGGTATCTGGCCTTAAGAACTTCGGTAATTTTGTCAAGATATGTTCTCTTGATCGTCCTCTATCGACCCTTTCATCCGCAAGGTAAATTTATTTCATCAGTCGTCTTTTATTCATTCTCTCAATGTGCTCAAACCATCTAAGCATCCCTTTTTCTACTTTCTTCATGACACCTGTAAGTTCACATGGCTCTCTTATGGGATTAATTGTCTTAAGAATAAACATCATCCTTCTTAGTAATGTATTTGAGGAAACGTATGGCGTATGTAACTGTACCTGTTAGTTTCTAATACAATGCGCGAGGAATTTAATTTATTTTGTTTACTACTACTGCAACCCTTCAACCAAACAATCACCCCCCACTTCAATGGTGGCGGTCTACCATCTCAAGATTCAGTCGAAATTTCCCATCGTAAACGGTGAAGATCCGAGTCCGGGCGAAAATAAGATTGGTTGTTTCCTCTAACGAAAAAATAAATACTGGAATGTTTGTCGTTGTCATATCGAATAAGGAAAACGAAACTTATATAATCTGTGTCATGATAATATTTTTATGTCTGTTGGTTAACAATTTTGTCGTCTATATATTAGGAATAAAAACTTAAAATATATCTATGGATTTCCCGCTAATATACATCAGTCAAATCGATTTTTTTTATAATCTTAGGTTATTATCAGTTATTATGTTTAATTATGGTGGCGTATTATACATTATAGTTGGATTAAGGCGTATAAGTGAAGTGATATGTGATATTGTACTAGGAATAAAATATATTAGTTTTTTTTCTTTGATGGCAATTAGTTATAACTATTATGCCACTGTCAAGTAAATAACAATTATATCAAGTAGCTTGACATGTATTAGTCATCTTGTGACGTTACGTCTTGATAAAATGGTGGCTATTGTACCAAAACCTTCTATGGACTTTTTCAGTAAACTTAAAATTGACGATACACGCATTTATTTCGTATCACTTCACTTATACGCCCTCATCGAACTATTATATATTGTATAATACGCCACCACAAATAATATAACTGATAATTATATACGATTATAGAAATGAAATAAAACCGCAACGTCACTGATGTAAGTTGGCGGGAAAATCCAAAATGTTGTTTATATTTGTAGGTCATCGGTTGCTAGGCAACGCTTTTTTATATATTCAAAATTGTCGCTATGCAAAATATAAGAAAATCAATTTTTATGTTATTTGTTCATTGTTTATTGTCTTCGTTCGCATTCTCGATTTTTTGTACAAAAGTCAAAATTCAGTCGGGGCGAGATTCATTCTTATTTCAACCCCTGAAATCGCCGAAGTATAGTTTAACCTTAAGATATTTGGATAAATAGGTCGTCTGAGGAAAACTGTGACGATTGGGCGCGTTGAGCAGTATTAGCGTGAGATACAAGCGGTAGGTCCGACGTTCGAGGTCGCGTCTCTACCTCACAAACCACGGGGTAGATAAGCGAACCGTAACAAATCACAATTGCAGTTTCGGAATATAAATCATAGTGAAGCTCTCCATTAGCGCGAACCGTGCGCGGCAGTGAATGAACTCACAATAAGGTTGTGAACGAACTCACAATAGGGCTGTGACACATGCGTCTCGCATTACATACGCACTACATACATACATCACTACGAGATTATAACAACTAACATTTTGGACTTTTCCCGCCAACTAACATCAGCGACGTTGTGTTTTTATTACATTTCTATAATCTTATATTATTTAATTGTGGTGGTGTATTATACAATATAGTACGATAACAGCGTATATGTTAAGTGACATGAAATAAATGCGTGTATCGTGACTTTTTAAGTTGACTGCAATAGTCCATAGAAGGTTTTGGTAGAATAGCCACCATTTTAACAAAACGTTTAGCCTGATGAGTTGAGTAGTATTTTACTTGACACTGGCATAATAGTTGTAACTGGTTGTCATTAAAGAAAAGAAGAAGAAGAAGAACGAATCGTTTTCAGCGTCACAACTCGCGTACTACAAATCTTGTATTATCGACTATATATTACACGTTAAATAGTAAATATTCAATAACAAATGTTATTACAGCTCATTACAAACGAATCACTCACACAGCTGTGATAACATTGTTTTATTGCGGAATTTAAAAAATAAAATTTATTTCTTTGAACTTAACATCCCTATATTCAGGTAAGAAAAACATTTTCTCTATTTTAGACTACCTTCCCAAATATGGTTGACGATCACTCTCATAACACACGTACGTGGCTAATCTTATCTATTATTTATATCTTATCTTGATTATTTTTACATTTTTAATTTGAATTCTATGTTGATTTAAAAAAAAATGTTTTATTTTTTTTATATATTCACCTTTATCCCCCGCAGGGGTTGGCAGAGACCACAGAGCTCCATCCCCTAGGATCTAGCACCCCCCCTTCCCGCCTCCTCCACACTCATCCATCCTTTGATTCATTCTGCCTCTCACATTGATCGCAGCGAAACGGCTCTCCATTAGTCGCTTCTTACCCTCGTGGGAATCAGGACGTGACGGGTGGCGCATCACGTCGCCGTCATTTTTCAACAAATTAGGTATATTAAAATTCGTTTTAGTGAATCCTACGAGCCGCAAGGGAGGATGGAGGTCAGCCCCAGCAGAGCCCCGCATGCTGAGGTAAGGCACTACAGTACCCGGGGGAGACCGATCCCGGGATGGTCTCGGGCGTCTCAGTTTATATTATATTATGATAATGGTTGTATAAATAATAATATAGTGATTTTGATTTGTTGATGTAACAATTTTTTTTAATTCCTACTCGATCACTTGTTCGACACAAATACTTCCTCTTTCCTCTTCCTACTCCGATCCTCGACCATTCGCTCAAGGTGACCGAGTCAACGAAGTCGATGTGCCTTAATTTCGCTCGCGAAGCAAAGAAAGTGTGCCGATGGATGATGGATCGTAGCAGATGGAGATCTGTGGTCTCTACCTATCAGGCGTAAGGAAACAGGTGTGATAATATATACGAAAGGCAGTAACGACCAGCCATCCAGCTGATTTGAACTGAACATATTTTTGTAGCGTAATCTGATGGTGGAACTGTGCTATGGGAAAAGATTAAATATCTCTTCAAAACATTTGTCGTAACAAATTCGATACAGCACGCAGAGACATGATACATCTCTGCGTACAGATAATAGATCGAGCCTATAGGAAATCCTGCTTTTGTATGTCATGGCAAAAACCATCAAAATGATCTGTACCCAAGGATTATACGTAACCCCTGTTAGCGTGAGCTTATGGTGAGTTATATGGGGGAGACATTCAAATGTCTGTTTCACAGTGTGTCGACAACACGCTGCCAAGTGGGGCAGTTTTCGTAGGGTTGTCACTTGTTCAAATGTTTCCATGAATTAATTATTCAAGTTGAACATAAAAATCATGTATATACATTAGTTATGTAAGACATTATTATGAAGATTTTTATTCTATGTATGTATTATTTATCCTTTGCCCACAACTAAAACTAGCTTTGCCCAACGACAATATAATTATTTGGCTCCGTTTATTTATACTAAATTAAATCGCATAGAGAGGACTAATAATCTAAATATCAATTCAATAAAAAAACTCATAAACAAATGGCTATCCAACCTAGCATATAATTCTACAGAATTAATATTAAATAAACATTAGCTTAGTAGGACAAAATAAAATAAAATAAATTCAGAAATATCACAATATATTATCACATGTAAAAAAAAAAATCTTTTTGGTTTGTATAACTTAATAAAGTTTTTTTTTTTTTAATTTTAAATTTGCATAGTTATATTAAGTATAGCAAGAAAATAATATATGTAACTCATAAATATGTCACAGAAGGGAACCGTCTGCCGTAGTACAGGGTTCGCCCTAGTTCGGCAGACGGGGAAACAAAAATTGTAAACTTATCAATGAACAATAAATATATATTATTATTATTATTATATTATTATTATACTTCTTGGAAATATGTGTACACATTTATTATACATATATTTTTGTGATGTTATCCCAGCCGATTCAATTTCGGTGGCCATTTTGAAAAATCACTCAGGAGGGTCAACTGTGAGCGCTATACATTTATTTACATAAATACATACATATCGTCACGCCTGTCTCCCGTAGGGATAGTCAGAGACCACAGATCTCCGTCTGGTACGACCTCGTCATACTTTCCTTGCTTCCTCCACACTCTTTACTTCTCATGCAAGCCTACCGGTTAAGGGTACTCTAGACCTGGCCTTTCTAAAAAACTTCAGCAATTTGGTCAAGGTATTTTCCTTAATCTTCCTCTACCGACCCTTCCATCCACATTCGCAACGTAAATTTCTATTGCCAGTCTTCTTTCATCCATCCTCTCTATGTGCCCAAACCATCTACGCATCCCTTTCTCAACTTATGTTTTTATTTACATAGATTATTTAAGTGCTTTGAGTGCGTGCACTTGCTAAAAAAGTTCTTTCCTCCGTTTCCTTCTTTATCATTGGCGAATTTTATGTTTGATATAATTATAGGAGAATTTAATAGATATACAAATATCATTTAAAGAGCCAAAAACTAATTTATGTGTTTAAAATATTTTTTTTTTACTTTAGGTCGGTATTCGAACCTAAAACCCTATGTTTGAAAGTCAGAAACTTTCCTGTACCAATCGATAATTAATATTGTAATAACATATATATTTAAGCAACATATTACGACATGCATAGGTGTTTTATGAGGTTAAATTTAATTAAAATGGTCAGCTATTAAAAATTGGTGACAACCCTATTTACATTCATTCCGGGGGGGGGGGGAGGATTACGTTCGGTCAGAGTTTATCCCGTAATTAATGGCACATTAGTTTACTTGTTACCTGCTGGTAAATATATACCTACATATTGTCACGCCTGTTTCCCGTAACAGTAAGCAGAGACCACAGATCTCCATCCGCAAAGATCCCGACACACCTTCCTTGCTCGCTCCACACTCATCCATCCCTCTTCTCACATTTATCGTTGCGAAACGATTCTCCGTTAGTCGCTTCTAGCCCTCTTGCAAATCAGGACGTGACGGATGGCGAACTATGTCGATGTTATTTTTAACAATTTAGGTTTATTAAAATTCGTCATAGTGAGCATCCCCGCAAGGGACGATGGAGGTCAGCCCCAGCAAAGCCCCGCATGCTGAGGTAAGACTCCTGGATCGCCCTTTACCCAGTTTTCTTGAAATATTATAGAAAATAGATATCTGTAATTCGAAGGCTCTACAAAAGGTCGGTTCGTCGTTTAGGGCGGGATTACTTCAAATCGGTCTAGGTCAGACGTCTCCAAAGTAGTCTATATAGACCTACAGGGGTACCTTTAACAAAAGTAGTGTTGATCTGAGCCAGGGGGTCGATTGTGGGTCAAAGGAAAAACAACTCTTATAACGCAAATCACAAACTGTAATATTTATGAATGTTTTTATAATTGACTTAATATCAGATTCTTTATAGAAAATAAATTAATAGACGCATATTTATTGAAGTGTAACAAGAAATATCAAGACCCATCACATTAATTAAGAAGCATAAAATTTATACTTAATTTACTCATCATTTTCTTAATATTAAGGTATTTACATTTCAACTTTAAGATTTTTTTTTATGGGATAGGAAGGCAAATAAGTAGGCGTGTTACCTAATAAAAAGCAATCAACGCCCCCCTATAAACATCAGCAGTGTCATTGTGGAAGGGCAGGGGGAGGGGAGTTGAGCTTCCGGAACTACCGCTCACCGGAAGGAGTGCGGTAGCTAAGCTACCACTCAGCTCAGGCGAGTTGGCCTATTTAGGCTACAGTCAAATAATATGCCATTCTTGACAAAGTATTCGTCTGCAGCGTGGCTCTATCATGAGTAGATCAAATAAAAGTAACAATGTAAAATTGGTTTAATGAATCTTTATAATTATAAAACATATGTACAAACACAGTACCAAATAGACAATTTTATTTTAAATAAGAGACAATTACTTTTATGGGGGGTCGATAGAGTTTTCAAGAAATTATATAGGGGTCGATAATCAAAAAAGTTTGGCAACCAATGGTCTAGATGGATGTTTTATAATTATAACAATATGTTAAATACCGAATAATAATAGGTGTACGTTACCAGTGCGACCAGGTCGTTGGCTGCGAGCGAGGTGAGCAGCAGCAGGTGCTTCCGGTTGCGCACGCGCCTTTCGCCGCGGCGCAGCGCCACGATGGCGGCCGCGTTCCCGATGATCCCGATGGCGTACACCACCTTCACCACCACGCCGAACACCCTGCCCCCGGGCCGCATGGGGCTCGCCGTCACCACCGCCTCCGTCGCGTTGTACACCTCCGTGCCCAGCGCGGGCGCCAACGTCGACAGCATGTTATCCATTCTCAGCTCCTTGGTCTCGTCTACTTTGGGAGAGGTTGACCTTATTTACTTAGTGCCCCTCCGTCCGCGACCCTACCCTTTAGTTTCTTTAACGAACGATTTCCTTGCGAACGATACGGTGCATGGTTTCAATGTCGACGTACAGTCTGCAAAAAAAACGGATACAATTATCTTCCCAGAGGTACTTACTGTAGAACGTAATGATTAATAATTTGCGTGTTCTTAAAAAACACATAGAAATTTTTTTTCCGTTTTTGATGCGTAACATCTTATCGCGGTGTATGGGAGTGAAATCATAGACGTAGACCGAGACGTCTTCTCGATTCAGGCTACGCTCCTCTACTCTCGACTCTATATAGGATCACTTACACGAGGCCGTGAGCATACAGTAAAGATCAAGCCGTCGTCAATCTTTCACATCTACAAATCGAGATGCCTTATTATGTGGACAGTCAAAAGTTTTACTTAGCTAGCTTAGCTAAGTAAAACTTGACTGTACACATCCACAACAGCTTAGCTTTATACTAACATAAAATTAATAATGTTTATGTAACCGAAAAGCTTTTCGGTTGTCTTCCGTATAGTCTACTATACCTGAAAATGCCTCGTGTTGGGGCGAAATACGTGTCGTTTCACAAGATGGAAAAGTGGTAATGTGTGTTTGGTGTTGTGTATAGTGGTTGATGGGTGGAGAATTGATGGCCGATTTTCGCTAAGTTTTTGGTTTAAGTTCCAAATAAATCCACTTCATCCAGCAGAAAAACACACATTATTAATTTTCTGTTATTGTTTTGCTTGTCGCGGATCTTAGCTAAGTAAAACTTTTGACTGTTCACATAGTGATGGATTTCCGCAAAGTAACGCCTGACTCCATTAATAATAAGAGATGCCTCGTGTTTAGGCGAAACACGTGTCGTATATATCGTGGAAGAGTGGTGGTGTGTGTTTGGTGTTGTTGACAGTGGTTGGAAAGTGGAGAGTTGCTGACGACCGTTTCTTAGGTAAAATTTATTTTAAGTTCCCCTGTTTTTTAAGTTTTAAAAGGTTAATCCACTTCTTCCAGTAAAAGAAACATTATTATTTTTCTATTTTTGTCCTTAATATATCTAATTCGTTACGTCTTGATTCCCGTGAGGGCGAGAAGCATAATACACGACCAAAATTAAATAATATAACTGATAATAATATAAGATCATGAAAATGAAATAAAAACACAACGTCACTGATGTCAGTTGGCGGGAAAAAGTCGGATATGTAGTTATTTAAAACTTTATAATATATTATAATATACTTGTTTACCTACATGTATCGATGACTCAAATGGCTTTGTGGCGGTGATTTGTTTTCGGCATCATAGGGCAGCGTTTTTACTACCACAAGGAAAACCATATCTATAATTTGATATCTTCTTTAAAAATCTTTTACGATACAGGGAATACCACTATTCTCTATGTAATCGATGACGTGTAGTGTTTTAATTTAATATCAATTTCAGAAGTTAGCAGTTCGATTAAGTAATTCTTTATTTTCTTCTTTGAGTACAAATTAGCTATAACTATTATGCCGGTGTCAAATAAAATAATATCAAGTATCTTGAAATGTTTATTTGCGTTTTCACGGTACGTCTTGATAAAATGGTGGACATTCTACCAAAATTTGCATCGACTTTTTCAGTAAAATTAAAAAGCACGATAACGGATTCATTTCATTTGAAGTGGTAGAGCCACGTTGCATACTTTGTCAAGAATGGCATAATATTTGTCTGTAGCATGAATGAGCCGGCTCGCCCGGGGAAGTGCCACACTCCCACAGAAATCCGTCGGTTAGTGGTAACTAACGCGCTTCGTCCGGTGAGCAGTTGAGTTCTGGAGGCCCAACCACTGGCCTAACTCAATATCACTGGTTCAGTTAGCTCGGAAGATGTTTGACCGAACTGACGATGGACTACACTCACACCTACAAAACCTTGCTCCCCTCCACGCTCGTCCACCTGAGGGACGCCCGCTCCCACGCGAAATACATTTGTCACCGTCTGGCTCCCGCAAAGGGCCAGCAACGCACCCTACATAGGTTTAGCCATATCTCGACGACGCGAAGTCGCTAAAGAACGCTCAAAAGCCGCTGGGAACAGCGGCATCTAAAACCGGGGGACGGTCGCCCCTTTGTGTTGGTACGCTAGCAGTGGAGTTCATCCTCGAGGCTCGTATTAACGTAACTGGTGTGACTTGGCAGGGTAAGTCCGTTTTCGTAATAATTTGATTTACTGAACTTATCTATCTTTTGAAATACAATATGATTGAGATTTATGTAACACCGCGAACCGATCGGCTCAGTGGCGGGGCCCTCCGCCCACGGAGTCAATGGTCGCGGGTTCGATTCCCGCATCACAATAAATATATGTATGGATTTATAAATATTTCTTCCGAGTCTGGTAACCCCCCCACTCCACATTTCCTTTCCTGCCCTTTCCTTTCTTCTCTATCCTCTCCTTTCCTCTCCGCCAATCCACGGTCTGCCGTGCCAATGGACGCGTGGCTAAGGGTGAGCTTAGTCGCAAGCGTGCCGACCGTCCCGGAATCGGGCTCCCCTGGGTACTATGGTGCCTTACCTCAGCATGCAGGGCTCTGCTAGGGCTGACCTCCATCCTCCCTTGCGGTTCGTGGGATTCACTAACACGAATTTAATATACCTAATTTGTTGAAAATGACGGCGACGTGGTTCGCTACCTGTCACGTCCTGATTCTTACAAGGGCGAGAAGCGACCAATGAAGAACGGTTTCACTGCGATGAATGATAGCGGATGGAGCTAAGTGGCCTCTGCCAACGCCTGCGGGGGATAGGCGTGATTATTTAAAAAAATTATGCAACAATAAGAACAGTGTAAGCATGCTTACCTCACTTGCATTTCGTTTACAAACAGATAACAACAATAATACATCTGTCAAACAAGTACAGTACGGGGCCGACGGACATGAAAACAGATGAACTATCAGCGCGGCCGCTTTTTACTCCAGTTTGATCAAAGAGCACAACTACAAAACATCGCGTTGTGGAGAGCTTTTTTACTGAGCAATGGTTTTTTTTTAATTAATTGAGAAACGAAGCCACGGCCATTCGGCTCGGCAGCCTTTCAATTGACGCTTTTGTTTGACGCCGGATAAGGATATTCTCTTACATCCGACTGTAAAGGTTTTGGTACGTTTTGTCTTTGATGAAGTAGGTTTCACGAGCAACAGTTTGTTTTCTTTTATGGGATAGGAAGGCAAACGAGCAGGCGTGTCACCTGATCCAGGCAATCAACGCCGCCCAGAGACATCCACAGCGCCATAGGCGGTGCGGAAGCGTTGCCGACCTTTAAGGAAAGTGACATTATGGAAGTAGGAATAGAAGGGGGAGGGAGCTCTGACACCGGTTTTCCGCGGGAGTGTGGTACTTCCCCGGGCGAGGCGGCCCATTTATTTATGTATTTGTTCATAATTATCACTTCTGTGAACTAATCGGAGAGATATTGCGTGTTTGTAAACGTTAATGAGGGATTCTTATTGTGTTACGATATGACAGTTGCATACACATTGGAAGCGGAGGCGGAGAGACGCGATGGGATGTGGCAAGACACGACGTGAACTTCAATCAATATTCTAGTCAAATATATGAGTATTTCTATTTTTAACGTCAATTAATGATTCAAAAATGGAAGAAGGCCTAATATTTATATTTTAGATACATTTTCTGACCTTGACGTATGTTCTGAAATAAAAATAATAACTTTGCTGCTGCTGAGCTGAAAAAAACTAACATAAGTTTTTTCAGAAACATTCAAAAGGCATGTCAATAATCACTATCTCTCTTTATATATATATCTATGTATCTTTTTATTTATTTGTTTATAGGTAAAACGAGTTATAGTTTATAGTAAAACGAGTTCAGCGGGCCATCTAGTATTTAATATATATTAAACTTATACTATAGAAGAAAGAGGAGAAAAGGAGAGAACTTGGAAGAATCTTCTATCGTCAGTTCGCGATGTCCTTCAGCGTGCGTCCTGCATCGCACCGGCGTGGCTGTTGTCGTGATGCCCCACATAAGTTCCCTCAACCTGTGCTCATCTAGATGGGAGATACATAATGCATCGCTCGAAATCGGCGCTCGGCCCCTATTATAATCTATTTGAAATTCTATCATCGGTGACACCGGGCTGTTTTACGTAATGATATAATGCTTCACAACAACACGATTCCGATAAAATAGGTTACAACGTATGTATTTTAATTGTAAATTAATTAATTTTAATAAATAGAGAACTATTTTGTTAGTCTTACTAAAAATCAAAAACGGCTCGATTGATTTGAATATTTTTTTTTATTTTCTTAAGTCTAATACAGGGAAGGTTTAGGAATAAAAAAAATATAGGGAAATATATATGATATAAGTGAAATGATATGAAATAAATGCGTGTATCGTGTCTTAAGTTGACTGAAAAAGTGCATAGAAGGTTTTGGTAGAATAGCCGCTGTGTTTTCAAGACGTAATGTGACCATCTGACTAGACATTTCAGAATGTTATTGTATTTTATTTGACACTGGCATAATAGTTTTGACTAATTGTCATCAAAGAATAGAATAAAGTAGTACCCTATTGTCAAAATGTAGCCACGCTGTTCGCAAATTTAAAGACAAATTGTCCGGGCGTTGTTAAGTTTATATTATATGGTTTTCGTTAAGACTGTAAGTTGTATTTATGCCTAATAAATAAATAAATGTGTGTACAGATAACAGATTAGACAACAGTCGTGTAGTTCAGAAATCGGTTAATTATGTTATTGGCTATTAGTTAACTGACTAATTAGTCAAACGAGTCACAGATACCGGGCATGCTTAGGATTGCTTGCAGAATCACTTACGGATTGAACATACATAGCATTTGTTTGAACCACTATTCCACAGTTTGTTTATATATATATATATATATATATATATATATATATATATATATATATATATATATATATATATATATATATATATATATATATATATATATATATATATATATATATATATATATATATATATATATATGTATAGCCGTTTTAAACACATTCTGACTTTTCATAAAGGAGTGCAGAGCTCCATTAACCTGATTACCAGCTTTCACTCGCCTTTCAATGTCACCTTCACATTTTCCATCTCTTGTAAACGATGATGCCAAATTGATTTTATGCTCAACTTTACTATTAGAAATACTTGAAATAGAAATGGACAAAACTTTATTTATGACACCTTTTTTACAATAACTAAAATTAACATTAATAATATTAATTATTATATACAAATGAATAAACAAAACAAAAAGAAAATTATTTTAATCTAACAAGTGGCATAAAAGTTTTTTGGGGTTTTCGCTCAGCACATGCCAGGCGTTCTATTGGAGCACCCGGCGCTGGTTTTCAGCAAGAACCAACGTGGTCAGATCGCGGACCACAGCGACGACATTCATAGTGATACACACACATATATCCATTATACACTAATACTATTGCTCATATTCGTATACACATACACATACATACATATACAATACAATAAAATTAAAAACAATTAAATCATGTAATAAATTCACCGCAACCAAAACAACACGTTCCTGATTGCATATTTAAAATTAGAATTTTGTATTTTTTAACAATATATTCATATGCAAATCACGAAGAAGGTGGTGGCAAGTTGTTCCAACACTTAGTTGCGGTGTATTTAAAGCTACCGCGAAACGCAGCTGAGCAGTGGCGAGGGACAACCTAACTTGCTTTCCATCAGGTGACGCGCCTGTTCCTTTGCTTTCCTATCCCATAAAAAAAATAACTATTTATTTATGAAATAAAACCAAAAAAGGCGGCGGAGATGGGATCTGGTGTAACAGGATCAAACAGATCAAATATTTGATGTTAGTTTAGTAAGCTTATACCTTAAAACAAGTTTCATTACGTGTGTAAAATAAGATAATATTTTTATCGCGCTGCAGTCAGCGGACGGCAGTCTGTTTACATACAGAGAAAGTTAAAAGGACAGTACAACGAACGAAAAGGTTCCGTGACGATGAACTAAAACATTCGGAATATATAATATCAATCAATCAACAGCCTGCGGTAGTCCATTGCTGGGCATAGGTCTTCCCCAAGAAACGGTATCTAGCCCGATCTTCGGCTTCACACATCCAGTTTCTGCCAGCCGCCCTGCACAAATCGTCGCATGATCTAGCCGGGGGGCGTCCCACACTACATTTACCGAGACGTGATCTCCACTCCAACACTCGTCTGCTCCAGTAGTTATCGGATCTCCGACAAACGTGACCAGCCCATTGCCACTTTACTAATTCGAAAGGCTATGTCGGTGACTTTATTTTTTGGTGGATTTGTTTATTCCGAATTATATCTACCAGAGAAACCGAGCATAGCTCTCTGAGCGACTATGATCTTGTGAAGCTGACAGACTGTCAGCATTCACGTTTCGGTGCCGTAAGAGAGTATATGCCGTAATAGAGGTAGGACACACTGTGATATAGTGTGATTAAAAATAATTATTAGAAAGCCTATCACAGTTGTCTAGTAGTCTTCCACCTCGATCATAGACATCCTGCATGTACTATCTTAGGTGTCGGAACTTGGACGCTAACTGCATTTATCCCATAAGCTCAGAGTCGCTCAAAGTTATGAATAAGTTTATAGGTCGGAATAAAAGAATGAAGCGACTATTGCCTTTTGAATTAACAAAATCGGAGGGCGTCTCACTCTATGTTGGCCAAGATGTGGTCTCCACTTCACCACTCGTCTAATCCAGCTTGACCAGCCCATTGCTTCTTCAGTTCACTTCAGTTTGCTAATTCAAAAGACTATGTCGGTGACTTAAAAATAACGTCACTGAGGTAGCGGAATAAGTAAGTAAACAAATTCTTGACAACACTCAGAAAATAGATTTATGTACGTACCTGGGTACATAACTCGGTAGTCGGGAATATTTGTTGTAAAAATTTAACACCGCGTGACTAAAACAAACAAAACTCATCTAACTAAACACTAGCTAACTCAAATTACGTGGAATAATTTATTTGAAAACGAATAAGGTTCATGATTTAATTTTAGATAAATTATTTGAGTAATTATTACTTAAATTTAGTATTACATGATAAACAATACTTTTATTTAGTTCAATAGTTATTAAATAACTGAGCGGCTGTGGAATAGTGCTGTTGTAAACGCAACCTTCAATGTATCCGCGTCACCTTTTTTGCATTGAAAGTTCGTATTTTGGCATTGGTAAACAAACTGTTTACAAATAAGTATGCAATACTTTTTACTTTTAATGTTATGAACTATGTTTTAAAAGGTATACAGTTTCTATCAATTAACACAATCAGAACAACTGTTGTTCATTCGTCTACTTCAACAGCACCTTAGTTGCCGTAACCCCCACGCTTGGTTAGAGGATTGGGGATTGTACAAAGTGTTCTACCCTATGTTTCCCTATTTTGTTCGGGGAAGATATTAAGACTTTATTTTGAATCAAGCAAAAACCTTTGCCACTCACTACGAGTGGTATTGGTGATGAGCGGTTGAGTGCCGGAGGTCCACTCCCTCCCCACACCCTTTCCTATAATAACAGTTTCCTCAAAGGCCGGCAACGCTTCTGCACTGCCCATGGTACTGCGGATGTTTTTGGGCGTTGATTGCTTTTCATCAGATGACACGCCTGTTCGTTTGCCTTCCTATCCCATAAGAAATAAGGCTAAATGTTAGACATGAAAATATACATATATTTTGGAAATAATTAAATAACAAAACCTAGTATTATTAATTAAATAATAATTGAACCGGATATAGGAGTCATACATTACATGAATGCGGTTGTACTTATATTTTATGACATAATTTAAATGAATATTTTTTCTGTAATGAAATGAAATAAATGCTCGTATAGATGGGTTTTAAGTGTTTATGGTCCTGTCGCCATTTTGTTTAGACGTAATACTGGCATAATAGATAAATACGTTTAATTGAATTGGCAAACACACAAAATACATTTCTTTCGTAAAATGAAAACAAAATGTCGGAAAAAACTAAAATGACATATCATATTTATGAATATTAAGTGATTAAAAAGTAATATTGATTATATTAATTTTTTTTTCAGTAAACAAAAGGCTAACATTTCGTTATTGCCCAATGATAATTTAATTACTTCATTTCCAAACATAGAGGAAGAATAGTATTGATTATTTTAAACATATATTTAATCTAAAGAGATAAAACAACTTGGATGTTCATTTAAACAACAGAAACGAGTATTGCTTACGTATACGATTATACAATATAATAATAGTCTGGAAGAAATAGCTTTATATTAACCAGTTTTTTATTTAAATGTTTGTTTCTTTTAAATAACATAAACGGGTATTGCTTACGTATATGATTATATAATAAATGTGTGGAAGAAATAGCTTTATATTAACCAGATTTTTATTTAAATGTTTCTGTTTCTTTTAAATAATAGAAACGAATATTGCTTACGCATACGATAATATAATAATAGTCTGGAAGAAATAGCTTTATATTAACCAGTTTTTTATTTAAAGGTTTGTATTTCTTTTAAATAACAGAAACGAGTATTGCTTACGTATATGATTATATAATAAATGTGTGGAAGAAATAGCTTTATATTAACCAGATTTTTATTTAAATGTTTGTGTTTCTTTTAAATAACAGAAACGTGTATTGCTTACGTATATGATTATATAATAAATGTGTGGAAGAAATAGCTTTATATTAACCAGATTTTTATTTCAATGTTTGTGTTTCTTTTAAATAATAGAAACGAATATTGCTTACGTATACGATAATATAATAACAGTCTGGAAGAAATAGCTTCGTATTAACAAGTTTTTTTATTTATATGTTTGTGTTTCTTTTAAATAACAGAAACGAGTATTGTATAAGCGTACGGCTTTTTATTAACAACTTAAAGGCTTTATTCAAAATACGTCCAAAAAGCTATTACAAAATAAATAAATATACATATGTCTGATCTGGTTAACGACAAAGATGTTGCTAGATAAGCCATACACCTTGTATTGTGGTGATAAAATGAAAAGTTTATATGTATTGTTTTGTATTTATACATATATCATAATATTATTGTATTACAAGATAAATGTAATTAATTTTGTAATTGTATTTATTAAATGTAAGAAGTTAACCAATTGTAGAATTATTTGTTTCTTTCCGTCAGATTTAACTTTTGATACTGGTGGTAGATATAATTTACTTAGATTATGAAACTATTTAAATGAACTATATATTTTTTCCAAATTATTATTATTATATAGTTTATTTAAAAATACAAACTGTATTAAAATCATTTGCAAACTGAAGAAATGTAACAAAAGTTATAAACCGATTTTATTCCTATTGTGTTTTCATAATGTCCTTGACTCACCCTTTTTTACAGAAACTTAATACTAAAATTAAAACCTAAATAAATATTCAATTTAACATAAATAAGAGAGAGAGAGAGAGAAAAAAAAATTAAAACCTAAAATATGCCACAAAATGGTTCATGTTTAGCATAAGCCTATTTCTAGGGGTTCTATTGGACCACCAGGCCCTGGTTTTCAGCAAGCATCAATTTATTCAGACCATAGATAAAAAATTAAATATATATATATATATATATATATATATATATATATATATATATATATATATATATATATATATTTTTCTTTTTTTGTTATACACTTTTCTTATTTTATATTCACTTATTACTTTAGAGTGTAATAAAACTGAAGTTAGTTTATTTATGATGAATGAACTTTATTATTTTGAAGTAATACTTAGTCAGACCATAGATAAAAAATCAAAAAATATATATATTTTTTGTTATAAACTCTTCTTATTTTAGAGTGTAATCAAAACTGAGAAATTTATTATTTTGAAGTAAT
Organism: Baronia brevicornis; assembly: GCA_031353405.1. Lineage (NCBI taxonomy): Eukaryota > Metazoa > Arthropoda > Insecta > Lepidoptera > Papilionidae > Baronia > Baronia brevicornis. The sequence goes on from JASFAT010000953.1 coordinate 188,898, forward strand.
AATAATACTCACGTTTTGATATAAAACCACAATATTAAAGTGACAGTCACGAATTAATAATTGGAACGTAATATAAGTCGCGATCGGTCCGCGCTCTGTGCACCGCGCGGCTACGTAGATACGTGCGTATCCCGAACGAAATCCGCGCGCACTGCCGCCTGTAGAGTGCCTGGTCGAGTTGTAAGCTGCTACCCATTCTGATCCAACACTCTTGACTACATTGTAACTTGTGCTTGCTTAGGGCTGGTGTAGAGTTGATTGTTTCAGCATTCCAGACTTGTATACGTTTATGAAATTTATCATATTATGCAATTGTTTTTTTTATATATTAATGTTTGACGACCACTTGGCTTAGTGGCAAGAGTACCTGACTTGTTGGTTAATGATTCTGGGTTCCAATTCCGATCGAAAATATATGTTTTTTTTAAATTTATTGGCTGATAGACAGTTTACAATAAAAATGACATTGAAATATATATCTCGTCAACAAACAATGACGTCGTTCAATGTAGCCCAGTAAGGCGAAATTAAATAAAGAGTTCGAACTCAAAGAATTAAATGGTGATAATTGCTCGCTTTCCTTCTACATATTCACACCTAGGAATCCAGTATACCAAAAAATCATGAAAAATGATTTCTTTATATTATAAATAATTTATTTAGCTTGTTAATGTATCAGACAAGTCTCGTTCAAAACTTTACATTTTGTCAAATGCTAAAAATAACATTATAATAATGTCTTTATGTCTGTAGAATAGTCGAATAGTGAATTAATGACATTAAGAAGTCGCTAGAAAAGTCGACTGATTATTTTAGCCGCTTTATATTTACTACAAAAAAGAGGCGCTTCCTTAGTTCCGTAGACACACTCTGCAGAAGGTCGAGCGATGCGATGCACGACTGATGATGGTAAGCAATCATTATTGTCCATTAACTTGTGCAGCTTCACGGGTGCCTCGTGTGTATTCCAATTCGCATCGATTGTCTCGCTATAAATTATATATTTCATAGCCTATGCATGTTCCACGTCTGGGCACGAGTCTTCTCATTTTTGGAAAAATAAACGTTAAATCACGACGCTTGTGTAAGTGACAGTGGTAGAGACATACTGCAGACGAATACATTGTCAAGAATGACATATTATTTGTCTGCAGCATGAATGGGCCGCCCGGAGAAGTACCACCACACTCCGGCGTCTGAGTTGTAGCTTAGCTACCGCGCCTCATTCGCTGAGCGGTTGAGTTCCGGAGGCCCCTAATAATAACCTTTTCTTAAAGGCCGGCAACGCTTCTACATCGTCTATAGGATTGTGGATGTTTAAAGGCGTTGATTGCTTTCCACCAGGTGACATGCCTGCTCGTTTGCCTTCCTATCACATAAAAAAAGTGAGTTAGCGGGGAATCTAGATTCGGAATATTTTTAGGATAAAATATTTCGTATCTCAATTTGGCTATCGTGTGAAGCAATTTATTTTATTTTATTATTCTTAAAATTTAAGAACAGCAGTTGGATTATTAAATGAATAAATCACCGTATTTTTTTAAATATATTTAAAAAAGTCATTAGAAAGATTCTATATGTTAGATTTCAGAGTACAAAATGTATTTTTCTAATACGCATGTACTATAAGCTCATTACTTTCAAAACTAATAACCAATGTAAACTTTTCTAAAAATCGAATTGAACTTTCTTGTTATATTGACACAATGAAAACGTCTTATCCTACATTCGTTCGAAGTCTAAACACAGACATAACTGTACGGTATTTTAACTGACGATAAAAAGTTCTGTACAGCCTCCATACGGATGCAGTACCGCTCTGCGCGCGGAGATATCGGCACGCGACAAATGCCAACACTTATACATATCTTTAGAAATGAACTCTGGTTGTTTCCCTTCTATACGTTATTTCAACCATGTACAGAGTATTGCTAGAGCAAAAAACTTTTTTGTAATACAGTTCAAACTCACTCTATACTATTGTATTATATGGTTTTGAAAAAAAGCTCTTAAAAAAATAATGAAATTACAATATACACGTTGCCTAAAAAATTCTGCTAAATTTCGATCCAGTAAGATATTTCCGAACCGCCACGTAATCGGAACCTTCAAAAAACAAGCCTACAGATTTCTTAAAAGCCGGCAACACTTCTTCAATGTCTATGGCACTCCGGATGTCTATGAGCGGCGTTCAATTAATAATCTTCCAATGGTATTTATTGTCTATGCGACTTATTTTAGCTGAGCGTTCTAAAGGCTATACTCGTATATCCTTAATTCTCATGCTATTCATCCTCAGGTGACAAGCTTGCTGCTGAAAGTAACAAAAAATGAGTAAAGTAACTACAGATTTGGACTATTCCCGCCAACTTACATCATTGACGTTGTATTTTTATTTCATTTTCATAATCTTATATTATTATCAGTTATATTGTTTAATTAGGCGTATCGATCGATCAAGGCGTATAAGTGTAGTGTTATGAAGTCCATAGAAGGTTTTGGTAGAATAGTCACCATTTTATCAAAATGTATCGTGACAAGCTGACTAGATGACATTTCAAGAGATATATAATATTATTAGATTTCAAAGAAAATAAAAACTACAGATTTATTGCTTCTTCATCAATTGGGTGGGTGTGCCTGGTGTTGTTTGTTATGCCCGAATAAATAAATATGCGTTTATTATTATATTTTCTATAAATAAACTAATTTATGTAAATAAACTTACGTACAAAAACCTTAACCAATGTTACATACGCAGTTTGGTATTTGTGGTTTGCGTGTTTATAATTATATGGACAGTCAAAAGTTTTACTTAGCTAAGATCCGCGACAAGCAAAACAATAACAGAAAATTAACAATGTGTGTTTTTTCGTTGGGTTTAGTGGATTTATTTGGAACTTAAACCAAAGACTTACCGAAAATCGGCCATCAACTCTCCACCCACGAACACCAACTCCACACACAACGCCAAACACACACTATCACTTTTCCATCTTGTACACGACACGTGTTTCACCCCAACACGAGGCATCCTCAGGTATAGTAGACTCTACGGAAGACAACCGAAAAGTGTCACTTTTCGGTTGTCGGAAGACATTGTGTTGTGTATAGTGGTTGGTGGGTGGTGTATATTTTCGAATAAAGAGCTCTGCTCTTTATTCAAAAATAAAGAGCAGAGCTCTTTATTTTTGAATCAGCCGACATCAATGAGGCACCGTGGGGTCTATGTATGAACGAGAGCTAATTACATTTATTTTTATAATCGACGGGTATATCAAACAATCAACAGTCTACGGCAGTTCACTGCAGGACATAGGATTCCCCTATGAAGCGCCACTCAGCTTGATCTTCGACTTTACGCATCCAGTTACTGCCAGCCGTCCTGCGCAAATCGTCGCAACATCTAGCCGGGAGACGTCCCACACTACGTTTGGCGAGACGCAGTCTCCGCTCCAGTATTCGTTTGGTCTAATGATTGTCGGATCTCCGACAAACGACAAACGTGACCAGCCCATTACCACTTTAGTGTGCTAATTCGAAAGAGTGTGTCAATGACTTTAGTTCTCTGGCGGATTTGTTCATTCCGATCATATCTACCAGAAGAATTCCGAGCACAGCTGTCTCCATAGTTCTGTGAGCGACTCTGAGCTTGTGAAGCAGACTGACTGTCAGCGTCCAAGTTTCGGCGCCGTAAGAGAGTACGGGTAGGACACACTGGTCAAAGATTCCAATCAAGCTGAATGCCGAGCTTTATAAACGCCATAGCTCTAGGGTTCATGGAGGCATGTCCCATTACGAAGCACGGGCCTCTCCATTTGTGAACGAACGTATGTTAACCCACATCGCTTGTGTAATGGAGTGTACAGACTACCCCGTGCTTCAGCTGGAGCCGGAGTGACGTCCAGTGCACTGATAGCCAGTAGGATGCGCACCGCGTTCTCCGCGGTCCACTATCGCAAAGTGCCGCGAGTATCGCTGGCCGCACTATCGTCAGGCAAATGGAGCGGAGCGATAACTCCACGTACGGAGCTTCCTATTCACTTGTAACTAGGTGCGCTGACCCTCCGACCGTCGTTAACAGACGTATTTTATTTAAATTTCTAGCGCTGCACAGAGATGTCTCATCTCTCAGCTTATCGCTTACCGCTTTTATCATGAGGAGTGGTCCGCGGAATTGTTTGGAATAATTCCCACCGCCGAATTCCACAACCGCACAACTCGCCGTAAAGAAAAGTTTCATGAGCAGCGATCTAATACGGTGCGCTGTCTCGAAACTTCTTTCCACGCACCACCGCACTGTGGAATCAGCTACCTTCGGCGGTCTTTCCGAACCGATACCATATTGGTTCCTTGAAAAGACAAGCCTACACATATCTAAACGGCTGGAAACGCTTCCGTGACTCCTGCGGTGCCACGGGTGTCTATGGGCGGCGTTGATTGCTTTCCATCAGATAACGCGCCTGCTCGTTTGCCATACCATTAAAAAAAATAGTTAAAGTTTAACAAGAATTCTACTATTAACTACTGCAAACGAGCAGCAAATGTAGTAGTAATGCTAAAACAATGTTTGGTTTTTTTAAAAAGCACAGGGTTGGTTGACTTTTGAGGAAATGTACGGTTGTCCAACGTTTATTAAATATGTATATATATATATATATATATATATATATATATATATATATATATATATATATATATATATATATATATATATATATATATATATATATATATATATATATATATATATATATATATATATATATATATATATATTTATATATATATACACGCTGTGATCTATTTATCTGACCCTTTGTTTTCACCGATAGACAAAAAACGTCTCGATGCTAACGACAATTGTATTCACGAATGCATATTCATAACGGCCTGTAGTTATCGCTACAAGGAATGTACTCGACGCGTTTGTTCGGAGCCACTTGGCAGGCTTAGGGTCTTAGTGGACAGAGACAATGGCGAATTTGTAGCCATTTCTGGGCGCTCCGTCCATTCGACGCTTCCTTTCCGAATTTGGTGTCGCCCTGTGTTTGGGTTCGGATGGTGTCACTATAGTGAGTATTGCTGTTTTGTTTTTCGCAATAATCTCAAAGGTCGAATGCGCCGTTCAAGAATTACTGGCAATGGCGATCATTTTTGTTAAAAATTGCAGAAGAGCAATATTTATTTATTTAATAAGCACAAAATTAAATTACAGTCTCTAAGAACGCCCGGATTATAACTTAAGATTTGCGTACAGCATATATAACAATACGGTTTTATTAACTTATTTATATTTATATAATAATGAAATATAGTAAAATTAAAATAAAAAGAAGACCAATAATAATATCTTTCAGCTGCCAAAGACATCCCGCAGCAATCGCTCTAGTTGGTGAATTTTAATATCAAATGTACGACAAATACGTACCACGGGATTATATGATATATTATAATAAGATTTAATACTAAACATTTTATGGGGATTTCGTAATTTGATGCAGGTGTTAAAATTTATTGATAAAGTGTAATTAAAGTATAATTAATATATAAATGTATAATGAAACACAAGAATAAATTAATATCGTTTGAAGATTTTTTATTTAAAGAAGCCCCTGAAAAATCCCGGGTGTCGCCGTAAGCAAGAAAGGCGGGCACGCTACAGTGCCTACGTTATTATGAGCAACCTAGCAACGCCTTGTTATAATTTCAGAATGTGGCCGTGGTATGGTCGAGAATCGGGTTAGGTTTGAATGAAACATTTAAAAGGAACTACTGCAAAGCCAGAAACCGACGTGAAAAGAAGTGATGAATGAAAAACCGCAATAAAAGTTTCCGCGTTCCATTCGCGCGGGAACAAAGCCTGCGCACGCGCTGCCCGCCGACCGCGCCGATATCGATCGACGTGACGGGGTTTATAAAATCGATCGTTTCCCTTTCGTTCGATGATAAACAAAGAATATTATATATGTGGAAAGATGTGTCCAAAATTCAGAGGCGGCTAAGTCCGTCAGAAGCCTGGGGCGACCATGCTAAATAAGGCCTTCAGTCTAAATAGTAGATTAAACTTTGCTAATACATTACATAGATAGCTTATTATAGATAGATTATAAAATTATATGGACAGTCAAAAGTTTTACTTAGCTAAGATCCGCGACAAGCAAAACAATAACAGAAAATTAATAATGTGTGTAATAAAATTAATAACTCTACGGAAGACAACCGAAAGGTTTCGAAAAAGAAAACCTTTTCGGTTGTCTTCCGTAGAGTCTACTATACCTGAAGATGCCTCGTGTTGGGGCAAAACACGTGTCGTTTACAAGATGGAAAAGTAATAGTGTGTGTTTGGTGTTGTGTAAAGTGGTTAGTGGGTGGAGAATTGATGGCCGATTTTCAGTAAGTTTTTGGTTTAAGTTCGAAATAAATTAACCAGAAAAACACACATTATCAAACAAGAACACTTAATCAAACAGAAAAACACACATTATTAATTTTCTGTTATTGTTTTGCTTGTCGCGGATCTTAGCTAAGTAAAACTTTTGACTGTCCATACAGTGATGGATTTCCGCAAAGTAACGCCTGACTCCATTAATAATCCTAGATAATTAAACTTACTTTATTAAGATCCGAGAATGTGAACATGTGTCTGAAACGCAGACTTCTAGACCAAGTCTCGGATTGAGGTCAGCGCAACTTAGTCCAATTTAACCCCAAAAAGACACATGTTTGCGCGTTTACCACGAAAAAGTCCCCCCTTGTCGTATCTCCTCGTTTTGAGGACACTCTCATAAGGGAAAGTTTCATCCCTTACATCTGGACATCCAGTACGATGCGTTTTTCAAGAAACTTCTTTCCACGCACCACTATTCTGTGGAATCAGCTACTTCTAGCGGTGTTTCCGAACCGATACGACATCTGAACCTTCAAAAAACAAGCCTACACTTTCCTTAAAGGCCGTCAACACTACTGCGATGCCCATGGCATTGCGGATGTTATGGGCGGCGTTGATTGTTTTCCATCGGGTGACACGCCTGCTAAACGAGCCTTCCTATCCCATAAAAAACCCTGAATCAGAAAAATACTGTTGTGTGTTTGTGAAGAAGTGTAGGGAATCTGCAGAGATTACGATATACGGATGTATATCGTAATCTCTGCAGATTCCCTAGCGCTTTTCAATATACATATGTTCGTAATTGTACGGACTTGAATGGAATTTAAAATAAAATGGAAATATAATGATAGCGTCTTCGACCACTATGCTGTTCGTGGTTGGCAGTTTGGAAGCGATTGTATGGCACGCCTGCCGTGCATGGCAATGGGAAGTTTAGCATTGTAATGAGGGGACAATGGGCAGACGCGATGGTCTGGCGCCGCTCACCACCACGCGAAGCACCAATCAATGATGCACCGGCATTACTCACCGCGCCATCATCTTGTCGCGTTATACATTTATTATTTTAGTAAGCGCGCTATGAATGTTAATGTACTTTGCACATTTTACGACTAGATGTCGAGTTATCTAAGAAAACGAGCCTCAAACAAATTTCTTTTGTTAAAGTACGACAACTTTTTTAGTCCTTTTCAAAAGGATGAGAGTGCTCACTGCACATATATACATATATATATATATATATATATACATATCATATATATATATATATATATATATATATATATATATATATATATATATATATATATATATATATATATATATATATATATATATATATATATATGTGTGTGTGTGTGTATTATTATGTATTGCTTCGAAGTAGTTAACAGCTTTATCAAATACTGGGCCCGCTGGCAAGTAAAATATATTTATATATTAGTTAAAATATAATGCGCAAATCGCAGATTCCATAGCCTCAACGCCGTGTCGTAGGTACACATGTGTGCGTGTGCCGATCTTAATTTCGTCATGACGCTACGTTTAACGTGTAGGGGAGGAGTGGACCTAAGTAACTATAGTCCCTATTAGTCCCGTAGGACCTAAGGTCTAGGGAGTGAGAGCCAATCGGGTATGTCTAATCTCGTGTAAGGGGTCGGTGTAGAAGTGTTCACTCCTCTACGTGCTCGGCTAGAGCCGGGGTGCGTGTGATTGTTGGTTACGTGGGTGGATCCGGATGACGCCGTTTCGTCGTCCGGATCGTGTAACAGGTTACGCGGGCGTCGTCTATTCGAGGGCGCGCTTCGAGCGAGTAATCGGATGAATAATTTTGCCGAGTGTACCACCATTCGGATTTCGGATTAGATTCGTGGATTCGGATGGGATTTTGTATTGTTTGTAGTTAAATTTATATCAGTAGTTGTTACTTTATTAATTACATACTGCACCCCCTCCCAAGCAATTTTCTCACTTTCACCCGCAAGTTGGCTAGAGGAGAATGCCTGAATGAAAAAAAAAGTTTGAAGAAATAAATAAATTATGGGTTCAGCTGAAAATCAGTGCTGTGAGTTTTTATAACAAAACTAAGTCTGCGCTTGTGAATCTTACTGGTTTATGTTTTTAAAATTTACCTTTCATTTATAAGCTAAACAAATACGTTTTTCTTTCATTATTGTTTGAGTGAAAACCTAATTAGTTTCCTTACATATAAGAACACGCTATCCCCTCAATATGACATTCTAGTGCTATTGGTGACATGATGAGCAATGAGTGTCGCGTGTGTGTGGGTGTCGTTAATTGGGATGGTGATCGTGGGGGGCAAGGTCGAGGGGGTTCAGATAAGGGTGGATGGTGGTAGAGTTCATTGCACCATACACGGACAAATAACTTTCATGGCAACTGCACGCGATACCGTTCTATAATTTATACGTAAAGATACAAGTTGTACGTTGAGTTACAGTGAAAGGATACGGGATAGGCCAGCGTCAAACCGTTTGGAGTGGAGGCGATCGGTTCATGGCGTTGTCTATAAATTTGAAGACAAAGGCGAGATCTTTTTTAAGTTCCAGCATATTTATTTCTCCGGAAATGAAAAGGCCCGTCCGTATCATAACGAAAAAGCATTGTTTTTTATTTAATTTAATTTATTACATATACATACATACATATATAGGCTAAAAACATTTCTTCTGTTTTATCTTTCTACAACAGGTTAACGATAATGTCTGCTAAAGTATACAACTGTGTCGCAGACATTAACGCCCTCCTCCACAGTGGAGATTCCAAATATATATTTCTTGTGTGTGTGTGCGTGTGTGTGTGTGTGTGTGTGGTGTGTGAGTGTGTGTGAGTGAGAGTGTATACTTGTGAGTGAGCTGTCATAATTAAATAAGAGAGGTCAAAAGATCTTCAGTTTCTCCGTAGGATTGCAATAGAAGCCATTCAACACATTTGAGTTTACACTTATACTTCGACAGCGGATAAATATTCAGTTTCCTGTTAATTTTATTATAAATTTTTATGTTAGTAAAAGTAGGTAAAAATCAGAAAGAGCACAAGAAACCAAATGGATTATAATAATTCTTTTCTATTCTAATTCTTATGCGACCAATGTTTGTATTTTAGTGTCAATACAATCGATTAACCTAAAACGGTTTTTACTTATTTTATTTTCTAACTTTTAAAGTAAGTCCCTTCCTTTCTTCTCTATCCTTTCCCTTCCTCTCCGCCAATCCACGGTCTGCCGTGCCAATGGATGCGTGGCTAGGGGCGAGCCTAGTCGCAAGCATGCCGATCGTCCCGGGATCGGGCTCCCCCGGGTACTATGGTGCCTTACCTCAGCATGCGGGGCTCTGTTGGGGCTGACCTCCATCCTCCCTTGCCGCTCGTGGGATTCACTAAGACGAATTTAATATACCTTATTTGTCGAAAATGACGGCGACGTGGTTCGCCATCCGTCACGTCCTGATTCTCACGAGGGCGAAAAGCGACCAATGACAAGCCGTTTCGTTGCGATGAATGGTAGCGGATGTAGCTCTGTGGTCTCTGCCAACCCCTGCGGGGGATATGCATGAATATATATAAATAAAATTTAATGTAAGGGTAAACTCATCAAAACTAAATAATTAAAATCATACTCGAGGGAGTTACTAGTAACGGTAGAAGAGTACCACTATCTAGATAGATTCTCGAAACTCTATGTATAACTGTGTAAGTTTCATCAGAATCGATTTAGTAATCGTTGAAAAAGTCGTAGCAAGATTTGAAACAAGCAAACAAACAAATATACGGGATCAGGCTAGCTAAAACCGTTTAAAAACTAATGTCTACGTCTATGAACTAAACAATAAAGTCTGTCAGATCGCTAGCAGCTCCGCGTTTGAGTCAGCAACGGTTAAACTAATATAGAACAGGTTATAATATAAATATGTTTTAAGAAAAGTTATGAAAAACTTGTACAAAGTTTTTAAAATCGGGCAACATTACTTGTACACATAAAAACATGCTGAAATTATCAAACAGCGCCATCTATTTGACATATTTCTCATTATTTCAGCTTCTACGCCAGAAATAATACGCATTTTCGTATTCTAATTTAATTAAATATCAACAGATGGCGCAGTCAATACATCACTTATTTTAGCTTGGCGTTCTATCTCTCTGTCTTTCTACCTTATAAGCAAAAAGTGTTTCTTTTGATAAGATTTGTATTATATTACAGTTATTATATTAGTGTTTCTTGTTTTCTTTTAATGTTACTTTACCTAACCTAAATGTCAAATGTACTTTCGAATCTACATAACCTATACTTTTGTTTTTTTTTGACTGTGACGCTGGGAGAATTCACCCATACTTGTTATAAACAAACAAATTGAAAGCAAATACATCTTATGTGAAAGCTGTCAAATATTCGACAACCACTTTTAATTTGTATTGTAATGCTTGCTTTTTGATATAATGTAAAAAATATACACAGGAACTAAGGCCGCAGCGTCCCGTGATGATGTACGTGCTGCATGTACTCTTCATAGCGTTGCTGGTGGTGTGGCTGCGGTGGCCGACTGCTGTGGCCACAGTTGGTATTTATTTTGTATTGTCATTTATTCTGTATTCATGTCTGAGTAGGCAATTGTTCTGTGAATTCTCGCGTTAGAATATGACCACTCAATTTACTTTCATTTTTTTATGAGATAAGAAGGCAAACGAGCAAGCGTGTCCGCTGATGGAAAGCAATCAACGCCGCCCATAGACAAGCGCGACACCGTAGGAGTCGCGGAAGCGTTGCCGGCCTTTTAGGTATGTATAGGCTTGTTTTTTGAAGGTTCCAATGTAGTATCGGTTCGGAAAGACTGCCGAGGGTAGCTGGTTCCACAAACTGGTGGTGCGTGGAAAGAAGTTACGAGAGAAACGAACCGTAGTAGATCGCCACTCATCCAGAAATTTAGATATCGTACGAAGTGACTGTGAGAGAAAATACTAGTAGATAAAAAGTAGTATCTACTTAAACGATAAAAACCATCCAAATCAGTTTATAGCAACAACCCTCGTTTTCTAGCGATGCCAGTTTCCAGTATTGGTCGGTTAAGACTAAATTGATGATGACGCAATTGACAATTAGATTTTTTTATAACCGAGCAAGCCATAGACATTCGCAACGTTGAAGGTTTTTCAGTTGCGTTGCCGTTCTTTTGTGATCACATACGCTCGTCTCTTGAATGTCTATATTGTAGGACACCATATCGTTCCACATTTGCACACTTCGGGTTAGAAAACTGTGACACTATCAAACAGTCAATCAAGTAGACGGCCAGCCATCCAGGTGATGGGAATTCCGAGTGGTGATCCTTCAGTAGATTACGAATTCAGTTTAAGTGAATCTTTATTAACAGTTTCACCAAACGAATTTATTGTGTCAACTGATTGTAAACATCTGTCATAATTTTCAAGCCGTCAAATAGCTGACATGGTTTACAACTACCGTTTCCCAAGACCAACGACATAAATGACCTTTTGAAGAATGAAGCTTTAATTTTGCTGTTTTTTGTATATAAATTTACAATTTTTTGCATTTGCAATGCATATAGTATTGTTTATGACAACTGGATGCGTGTAGCCTAAGATCGGGCTAGGTGGCGCTCCATGGGGGAGGCTGTCCAGCAGTGGACTGCCAGGCTGCTGATGATAGTATTATATGGACAGTCAAAAGTTTTACTTAGCTAAGATCCGCGACAAGCAAACAATAACAGAAAATTAATAATGTGTGTTTTTCCGTTGGGTTTAGTGGATTTATCTGGAACTTAAACCAAAAACTTACCGAAAATCGGCCATCAACTCTCCACCCACCAACCACTATACACAACGCCAAACACACACTATCACTTTTCCATCTTGTACACGACACGTGTTTCGCCCCAACACGAGGCATCTTTTCGGTTGTCTTCCGTAGAGTCTACTGCATCCTCCCTTGCGGCTCGTAGGATTCACTATGTGAATCCTACGAGCCGCAAGGGAGGATGGAGGTCAGCCCCAGCAGAGCCCTGCATGCTGAGGTAAGGCACCATAGTACCCGGGGGAGCCCGATCCCGGGATGGTCGGCACGCTCGTGACTAAGCTCGCCCTGAGCCACGCATCCTTTGGCACGGTAGACTGTGGATTGGCGGAGAGGAAGGGAAAGGATAGAGAAGAAAGGAAAGGGCAGGAACGGAAATGCGATTTGGGGGGTTACCAGACTCGGAATAAACATTTATATATATATATATATATATATATATATATATATATATATATATATATATATATATATATATATATATATATATATATATATATATATATATATATATATATATAATCCGATGCGGGAATCGAACCCGCGACCATTGACTCGGCGGGCGGAGGGCCCCACCACTGAGCCAATCGGTCGTCTCTAAACTCATAGTGTCTGTCATACAATTTTTTTTTTAAATAGCACCTTAACAGTATAACTTTTTATAACAATTGTATGTTTTTAGGTAAAAGTCTCTGACGCTGACATGAGGTCGATCCGAATCCGGAATACATGGTCACGGGAACACGGCAAAATGTCCGGCCTAACGAAATGTGCGCGCCAACTCTTCTCTCAACCGAGATACAAACGGGACCCCGACTTACTTGTAGATAACGAGTTGATAGGACAGAGGCCCCATCTCGCACACCATTGAAATAAATTAATATATCGACTTATAATTACTTAGGTAAACAAAAAGTAAATTAAATTAACATTCAAAATTATGTTCCAATTTCACTTGAATGTAATTGCATTTTTTTGGATCTGTAAAACTGAATTCTGGCATGTAAACTGCACTTACGATCGCTGATGGGTTGCTAATGAAAATCCGGTACGAAGGACCAAAACCATGTACGGCGGAGAACTGAACACATTCAATTTTTTACATCTATAAAAAATTCGCCGGAAAACCTTAGTCACCGACATAGCTCTTTAAGTTAGCAAACTGAAGTGGTAATGGGCTGGACACGTTTGTCGTAGAACCGACAATCGTTGGAGTAGACGAGTACTGGAGTGGAGATCGCGTCTTTGCAAACGTAATGTGGGACGCCCCCTGCTAGATGGAGCTAGGTGACGCGCCTTGGGCGAGGCCTTTGTCCAGCAGACGACTGCCGGCATATTGATATTGGTTTTAAAGTGATGTGAAGATAAACGAGCCCACTGATGTTGCTTCGATTGAACCACGATGGCATTTAAAAAAAATATCTACTTTACCTAGTTGAATGTCTTTAATAAACCTTAAAAATCAGTCAAAAAGATCGAATACACATTTCGCTACGCGTCTGTTTTAACGTGCTAAATTCTAAGAAAAGGTGGAAATGCCAAACGAACCTTAACCGTGGTACTTATAGGAAGAAAAACCATCTTTGACCTATGAGTTTTAAAGATGTTTCATGTTAAATAATGTTAAGAAAAAGATTTTTAAGCTTTTTAAGGAATCATTTTGAACATATTGTCTGCTTTAGCTTTATTATTTAGATATACTCCGAGCAACCAGTATTTCCAGGCTAATATGATGTATTCAGAAATGGCTTGACTTTGAAAAGCCCTGTAGGTGAAACTTTTACTCATTTACATCCTTTTCTTGAGATCTAATTAAAAGGATACTGGAGATGTATCTATCTCTTTCACATAAGTTTCATGACGAAAAAGCTACAAACTACAAAAAACAATTAAAACTTAACGCCAACTGTGTCCATCGAAATTTTATTAATAAGAGTTATAAATAAATTAAAAAACATTATGAACAAGCTCGACTTGGAGACGAATACTGCCGTCTTCTAGTGGCTGGCACCATGAGGTACCGCAGGTTCTTCTTGTAGTATGGGCAAGCTGGTTCATCGCAACCCAATACCTCAGCTTCACGGATCACGTGACCACCTCTTTGAAGTAACTCCTCGCCTAGTATAAGTCTCCTAGTACAGACGAGTAGACAAGGGCCACAGGCAGCCACAGCACACATTGCCGCCAAGAACTCCAAGAGTATCATTAGGGCTTCATACCACATCATTTTTCTTGCAGTGTGAATATTTGATAAAAAATATTGATCATATTTTTTCTAAATATAATAAGCGAGATCCAAAATCTAAACGTTCGTAATAATGATCCAAAATAAATATGCAAAAAATGTTATCCAAATTTTCTTAGTTGTATTAATTGACACTTGTCATTTTTAAAACTTTCAATTTCTAAATTTTTTTTGTAACGTAAAAATTATGACTAAATCACCCATGAAAAAAATATATACTACAATTTTTAATATTACCCAATAATGCATATTATACATTGTGTATCTGAAAATTTAATTCAAGTAAAGTGATACATATTTATTTGTGAAAAGTGTGAATGATATTTTAATGTAAAAGTTTTACGCGTTCAATAGATTTTGTAACTTATTTGCAATCTGTTAAACAAGTTTAACGATATTGTGTTTATATAAAACTTATTATGATGTTAATAAAATTGTTATTGTACTAATCCATTTTCGTTTATATATGAATGTTACGTTAACATCAGAGTTCAACATTTATCGAAATAGTTATAAGTTAAAAAAGTTTTAGATAATTAATACAACTAATTATTAAAGATTTAATTTAATGATATTATGAACAATAAAATATAATAGTACAAAAATTATTGTTGTGGCGAATAACCTGGAAGCCAATTATGGTGGGATAGAAAAGATACAGTTGTCAGATGTCAGAAAAAGATTTTATTTGACAAGAATTTGACAGTTAAACATGTGATGTTGGTGGGGTGACATCAAAATGAGCTCTACGAAAACAATTCGTGTTTTCAATTAAAATAAGACGGCTTTAATCATATTAACATATCAAACAGTATTATATTGAATCTAATTAGTAATAACTTAGTGACAACAATGCGATCGAAAATAGTAATAGGGTGAGTGTACTATTCGTAGATGTAAGTGTATTATAATATTTTAGAAATGCAGCGTTAGCACTTTACGCTGTGTATGTGAATTACCATGTAGGTCTATATACTATGTAGGTCGCTGCAGTCATATTAAGTATAAAGTTTCAGTTATGTTCGCTTATTTTTTTAAACATTACAACTGTTTTGAGTGACCGCATGCAATAAGTAAAACGTACATTTTAACTTCATTTTGAATTTGGTGGCCTTTTTTCGATATTAAATGATGGCTTGTTCTTCAATATTAAATAAATAAAATTAATAATTATATTTCTTATTTTAATATTTATTACATTTTTAAAAATACCATAATATTATAATACCACAGTAAAAAATATATTTTCGCTCTACTTTTTTATTGTTGTGTATGTTTAAGTGTGTATTAAAGAAACCCTATTTATATTTATGAAATTAATTTAAAATAGTAATATTGTCTATAATAGCTAGTAATTATCACTAATAATATGTCAGAATGAATTCTTCCTATTTTTTTATAAGTATCTTTGCCACCACAAAGACCCAGTAATAGAACATGGCCTCGGATACAAGAATTCACCACTTATTGGTCTGGTCAGCTATCACTGTATCGCTCCTTCTATACTGTCTGTGTGTGACCTATCAGATGATATTGCCATGCCCTTTTAGTTATGCGTTCCACTCCTATTCATTTCAGTTGACCAAGCCAATAAAGTCTATGAGCTGTCACAAGCTCTTTGATTTGGGAATTCTGTAGGACTCTCAAATTTTGATCCTTCCATAATTATTTTACTTTATTCTTATCTGTTTTAAGAGCACTGCTATTGTTGATAGAGAATATGTCACCTTTGTTCTGTATCTCTTTCATTTGTATTTTGCTTATTTAATGTATGATATCTTCTCTAAGTTTTTCCAAACATATGTTTGTTTCATAAAATAAAACCAATAATTTTGTCCATTGTTAATTTACCCTAACCATGATGAATGTTAAGCATTCACCTTCTAATCCAAGGGTTGTCGGTTTGATCTATATTGAGATAATTGGTTGAATGGCTTGGAGATATTTATTCTGTGTCACGGTGTTTGTCCTTGTTATTAATGTGTGCTAATTATGGCACTCATAACATGTGGGCTATGAGTGTAAAATGTTCATTTATTTATAAACTTAATTAGTTAATAATTTACATTTGTTTCGGTGCAGGTCGGTGCTAATATTCTGTGTTTTGGTGACATGGCTTTTTGGCCATTTGTACCAAGAATTGTTAAATGCTTACGAGCAGTCTGATTCATTGATGGACTCTGAATATTCATGGTGAGTGGATAGTTATTATATGTCAGTATATAACAAGTTAAATCTTAAAATGCACAAAGTTCAAAAGAATTATAAAAAATAAAGAAACCTTTTTGTTTTTAGGACAAAGTTCAAATATTAAAATTTTATTAAATAATTCTTAAATTTTTAATTGAATCTTGAAACATAATTTTCAATTTTTAATTTGACTTTTTCAAGGTTTTTCCGGTTGCTTCTAAATCTGACGGGTTATGCGACGGTAATTCTGCCGGGGTTCATGCTGTACAAATACCTTGAGAAATCCAACTACTTTGACAAAATAAGTAAGTATACTTCGTCTCATCTTTGTTTAAGTTGGGCTTAGGGTGGAAGGTTATTTTTTTGAAATTATTTCTCACAATTTATATTATATTTTGTAAATTCTCTACAATTTTTTCTGAGGCCGAAAATACTTCTGCCTCTGGTGTTAGTCAGGCGAAAAGCTTGCTGGTTTAAATCCCAAAAACATAAACAATACCTAAACCTAATTTATTTTTTAAAGTGTTAACTAATATGTAAATTGTTATATAATTGCTTGTTTGCAAGTACAACTATCAAAAATATCTTGCTTTTAATCTACCAAATACAACGGGCAATTACATTAATGGCCCTATATAATCCATACGGATTACATGTACTGATGTCTTATCATTTATTATTACGTATTGGTTTTATGGTTGTAGTCCACTATGTCCTGATTGCCATAATGCATAGTTGTAATGTAGGTACAGGGTGAATTAAATAACAACAAAGGATATAAATAAAATTCAATAACTTTTACGAAGACTATATTTTGTAGAAACTACTTCGTCTAAATGTTGACCGCCTCGTTGGCTACACTCTTGGAATCTAGCCACTGAAAACTAGTAATCTTCTATGCAACAGATGCATAGATGAATCCTGGAGGCCCAATCTCCCTCTTCTTCCTCCCATAACGACACTTTCCTTCAAGGCCGGCAACGCTTCCGCACTGCCTATGGCGCTGCGGATGTCTATGGGTGGCGTTGATTGCTCTCCATCAGGTGACACGCCTGCTCGTTTGCCTTCCTATCCCATAAAAAAAACACGGTCAACTGTCTGCTGTAACATATCGGCTATGAATGATAATTAATACCTATGAAGTTTAATTCTTTATATTATTTTCAATCTTGTGACTCGTGTATACGCTATGTGCACAATATGAAACTCATGCATTTTATTGTTAGCCAACAAGACATGTTTGTCCCGGGTTTTGTTCGCGTGCTTCGGCGATCCCGGTGAGCGGATACCGGAGACCACGAAGCCCCCGAAAGCCGAGGAGTCGAGGGAGGGGTTCGAGCTGGCGTTCTGTTTTACTGGCCTTATGGGGGCCTACCTTGTGTGGGGGTTGCTGCAAGAGAAGATTATGACTCAGGTTGGTTTGATTCACAAGTCAATAGATAACCTCCTAAATCCAGAATACATATTAGAGCATTATTGCTAATAACTATTGTTACCACTTAATATAACGAAGTTCCTGTATTGTGGAACATATTTAATAATTAATTTTAGTCTACGCAGTATTTACTCGCTTATTCTCAATAATATATAATATTTTGCACTTGATTTATAGTCTTTAAGAGTGGTTATTGTATTGTGTTATTGGAGGAACAAACCAAACTAAGTAGTAAAGGCGCGAATCTTACTCCTAACAAACCATGAATCTCATGATTCTAACCCCTAACAGGGTATCTATAGAAGACGCATACTAATACGTCTTCTATAGATACTTAGTTAAGACAAATAAACTTGTATAACATGAAATAATAACAAATAACTTACTCAAACGACGACCGAATTGGCTTGGGGCACAGCCACCCGCCCACGGAGTCAATGGTTGCGGGTTCGATCCCCTCATCGGAACAATCAATATCTATGGCCTACAGATATGTGTTCCGAGTCTAGTAACACCGCCAATTCGCATTGGACAAGCGTGGTGGGTTAATGTCCGTTTATTCCAGAAATGGAGTGGCGCGTGCCCAGCAGTGGGATAAATATGGGCTGTGGAATTTACTCAAAAATTATCACTTTTTCACAAAATTTGTGTCAAGTGTCAGTATAAGTTTTGGCAACCTTAACTACTTCTTACAAATAGGTACTATAGGTAGCCGACCTATTCTATATCTCTGGGGAAGATATAGAAATAAGAAAGGAAAGGTAAAAAAATTGAAAAAATTACTTAGTATGAAAACAAAATCGACATGTTTTTTACAGGGCGGCAGCGGGGCCCTCCGCCCGCGGAGTCAATGGTCGCGGGTTCAATTACCGCATCGGAATAAATATTTATATGGATTTATAAATGTTTATTCCGAGTCTGGTGACCCCCCCAATCCGCATTTCCTTTCCTGCCCCTTCCTTTCCTCTCTATCCTTTCCCTTCCTCTCCGCCTAGTCTAGTCGCAAGCGTGCCGATCGTCCCGGGATCGGGCTCCCCCGGGGACTATGGTGCCTTACCTCAGCATGCAGGGCTCTCCTGGGGCTGACCTCCATCCTCCCTTGCGGCTCGTGGGATTCACTAAGGCGAATTTAATATACCTAATTTGTCGAAAATAACGGCGAGATGGTTCGCCACCCGTCACGTCCTGATTCTCACGAGGGCGAAAAGCGACCAATGACGAGCCGTTTCGCTACGATGAATTGCAGCGGATGGAGCTCTGTGGTCTCTGCCAACCCCTGCGGGGGATAGGCGTGAATATATAAATAAACAAAATATTATGTGTATATATGTATGTTGGGGTACGGCTGGGAGTTTGTGTTGAATTTTGTTGTTACCGTAAGCAACCCTTTATTGTTCACGAGGATAACTGCGTACAGATTGTTATGTTAATGTTAAGCGACCTTGATGTTAAATTGTTAACGTTAAATGTTAGAATGTTGGAACGCACGCGGTCGCGACGGTTGCCAAAGGTGCACTGATGAGTTAATTAATTAACTATATAAATTATTGTAGTTTGTAAAGGGGTCGACGGCCGGGCACGATCCACGTGCTCGATGTCAGCATTACACAGAACAATGTATATGTATGTATGTGTACGTATGTGTGTATAAATGTATATGTCATGTATGTATTTATTTATTTATGTGTGTTTATATATGTATTATTACAAATTTGAATGATGACCTTATCGGAAGGTCTCAGCACGAGCCTGCCTAATGAGACCTATTATGCTATCCATCCAAATTCATCTGTAAATTGTCACAAGTAAAACAAAATAAATAAATAAATATAACCTAATACAAATGCGACCGTATTTGTATTAGGTTATATTTATTTATTTATTTTAATCCTTGTTTGACAGGAGTTAAGGTTGAAAACCTAATTCTACCATCGGACACCTTTATTATATTTGATGAGGCCCGGCCTTATGGGAACGCAGAGTAAGATTAGACGAACTTACTTTTATATTCACTAATGTAATTATAAATTTGATATTCACAATAATTTTTTTTAATTATTTAGCCTTGTATTTACTATTGTATAGTCATAACTTGAAACAAACAAAACTGACCTGATCTAACTTAAAAATTAACTTACATGATTATTAACCTGATCCAACTTACATGACTAATTATAAAAATGATAAGAATGCATTGAATAATTAGAAAATACAATATATAAGGTTAAGGGTAAAATGACGACCAAGTGGTTCAGTGGCGGGGTCACCACGGAGTCAATGGTCGCGGTTTCGATCCCCGCATCGGAATAAATATCCGAGTGTGGTAACCCCGCCAATCCGCATTGGTTAAACGTGGTGGGGGTTAAAGTCCGTTCCTCCAGAAATGGGGAGATCCGCAAACCTACGCGCACATATACGATTGGATGGCTGGTTGAGTTGCAATTAACGTTTTCGATCTCATATGTCGAGGTCATGCGTCACGGACCATACGCTGTACTTTGTATATATATAAATATACATACATATCGTCACGCCTGTCTCCCGTAGGGGTAAGCAAAGACCACAGATCTCTTTTCCTTCCTCCACACTCATCAATTTCCTCATTTAAACTTCGGCAAGTTTTGTCAAGGTATATTTTTACCTGGGTCTTCCCTTACCGACCCTTCCACCCACATCCGCAACGTAAATTTCTTTTGTCAGTAGTCTTTCATCCATCTTCTCTATGTGCCCAAATCTAAGCATCTCTTTCTCAATTTTTGTCACGACACATTCTTTTACTCCACATCGCTCTCTTATATCTTCATTTCTTATTCTGTCATTCAGCATGTATTTTGTACATGGTGTATATTGTGCATTTGTTGTACCTTCCAGAATTACGTGATGGCGGATGGTAGTTTGATCCGCTTCAACGACTCCCAGTTCTTGGTGTTCATCAACCGGCTGCTGGCGTTCGTGATCGCGCTGGGCCGGCTGCTGTGGACGCGGCAGCCGGTCCTCGTAGCGCCGCTCTACAAGTTCTCCTACTGCTCCGTCACCAACATCATCAGCGCCTGGTGCCAGTATGAGGCACTCAAATATGTCAGCTTCCCTACTCAGGTGCGTTCAAGAAATAACTTGGTTATGTAGACAGTCAGAATGTTTACTTAGCTAAGATCCACGACAAGCGAACAAAAATAATAATGTGTTTTGTTTCCGGGAAGAAGTGGATTTACAGGGCACTAAATTTTACCGGAAAACGGTCGTCAGCAACTCTCCACCTCCCAACCACTGCCAACATCACTAAACACCCACGCACCACCCATCCACCACCATTCTTCCACAATATACACGACACGTATTTTACCTAAACACAAGGCATCATCAGGTATAGTTGACTGTACAGAAGGCAGTCGTTAAGTGATGCTACATTTATAATTGTCCGTCACTGAATGTGGATTTTGTTTATGAGATAGGAAGGCAAACGAGCAGGCGTGTCACCTGATGGAAGGCAATCAACGCCGCCCATAGACATCCGCAGCGCCATAGGCAGTGCGGAAGCGTTGCCGGCCTTTAAGGAGTGTCATTATGGCGATGGGAGTGGGGAGGAGAGTTGGGCCTCCGGAACTCAACCGCTCACCGGACGAAGCGCGGTAGCTAAGCCACCACTCGGACGACGTGAAAGTTATCATTTAGGCTAATTAATTTTTAAAAAATTAAACCCCTTTTTAGTAAAAGTTATTGAATTTTATTTATATTATTACTATTATTATATATTCACGCCTATCCCCCGCAGGGGTTGGCAGACACCACAGAGCTCCATCCGCTGCCATTCATCGCAGCGAAACGGCTCGTCATTGGTCGCTTTTCTCCCTCGTGAGAATCAGGACGTGACGGGTGGCGAACCACGTCGCCGTCATTTTCGACAAATTAGGTATATTAAATTCGTCTTAGTGAATCCCACGAGCCGCAAGTGAGGATGGAGGTCAGCCCCAGCAGAGCCCTGCATGCTGAGGTAAGGCCCATAGTCTCCGGGGGAGCCTGACCCCGGGACGATCGGCACCTTTGCGATTAGGGTCGCCCCTAGCCACGCATCCATTGGCACGGCAGACCGTGGATTGGCGGAGAGGAAGGGAACGGATAGAAAAGAATGGAAGGGGCAGGAAAGGAAATGCGGATTGGGGGGTTACCAGACTCGGAATAAACATTTATAAATTCATATAGATATTTATTCCGATGCGGGAATCGAAGACGCGACCATTGACTCCGCGGGCGGAGGACCCCGCCACTGAGCCAATCGGTCGTCGGTTTTATTTATATATTTCACTCTTTTTATTTTTTATGTTTGAAAATCTAATTCTGCCATCGGACACCCTGTTTTTGAATTATATCGGCATTCCATAGGTGTCAATTGCAAGTTATCATTTATGTCACATCTTCATCAAGTCTTCATAATATTCAGTTGTATGAGAACATACCTCAAAGGGGACAATATCTCATTTCACGTACCTTGGCTCGCTCGCGCTTACAGGTATTGTCCAAGTCGTGCAAGGTGATCCCCGTGATGCTGATGGGCAAGCTGATCTCGCGGAACAAGTACGAGCCGTACGAGTACGTGACGGCCGTCCTCATCTCCGTGGGGATGGCGCTGTTCATGTTTGGCAGCCACGACGACTACGCCGGTGAGTCTCGGACTGTCGATCCACTGCTGTGATACCACTGATACTGGTCTATTTAGTGATAGAGCCACGCTGCAGACGAATACTTTGTCAAGAATGGCATATTATTTGTCTGTAGCATGAATGGGCCGGCTCGCCCGGGGAAGTACCACACTTCCGCAGAAAACCGGCGTCTGAGTGGTTGCTTAGCTACCGCGCATCGTCCGGTGAGCGGCCTGAGTTCCGGAGGCCTAACACCCTCTCTCTCCTACTACTATAATGTGACTTAAAGGTCGGCAACGCTTCCGCACTGCCTTTGGCGCTGCGTATGTCTATGGGCGGCGTTGATTGCTTTTCATCAGGTGACACGCCTGCTCGTTTGCCGAGTTTGCTCTATTCCATAAAAAAAATACTTATGACGTAGCTGAGAAATTAAATAGCAGTAGATGGAGTAGCAAATATCTGAGTAACAAAAATCAGTCCGCGATCTCCAATCCACTTGTCAAGCACGGGGAGATAACTGGATAAAATTGATTGATTCTCATTTATCACTTTTGTAAAGTATTTCAATAATATTAACTTTTGTAAATATTTCAATAATATTAACTTTTGTAAATATTTCAATAATATTAACTTTTGTAAATATTAATTATTCGACTTTAAATAATTACTGTTAATATAACTTTGGCTAACATTAATATATCTACTGCCATTAACTATAGCTAATATATACTTTTTACTTAAGCGGACAGTCAAATTTTTACTTGGCTAAGATCCGCGATAAGCAAACTTAGTTTAAATGTTACCGTAAATCGGCCTTCAGTAACTCACCTATTCCCATCCACTGTCAACAACACCAACAACACCGAAACACACACCACCACTTATCCATCGTGTACACGACACGTGTTTCGTTTCAACACCAGGTATAATGGATTCCCGCAAAGTAACGACTGACTATAAGTACTACTGACTACTCACTAGTCAAGTTAATAATACTGCCCATACGATACATACACAATAACTTGTAAGTCATAAATGCGACTAACGTAGAGCAGTTTCGTTACGATGAATGTGAGAGGAAGGATGGATGCAAAGAAGGATGAGTGTGGAGGAAGCAGGGCGGGTGTGCGGGGAGGGTGGGCGGAAGGAGATCTGTGGTCTCAGCCCACTACCACGGGAGATAGGCGTGACGATATGTATGTATGTGAATGGTTGGTGTGCGCAGTGTCCGCGGCGACGACCGGGTCGGGGCTGGCGCTGCTCGCGCTGTACATGGCGTGCGACAGCTTCACGTCGTCGTGGCAGGCGGCGCTGTTCGCGCGCCACGCGCCGCGCCCGCTGCAGATGCTCGCCGCCGTCAACCTGTGCTCGCTGGCGCTCACCGCCGCCGCGCTGCTGCACCACGGCGCCGCGCCGCGCGCGCACGCGCCCCTGCGACTGCTGCAGGTACGCGCACGCACACGCACACGCACACATACGCACGTACAGGGAGAGAGAGAGATACGCACACACACACACACAAACACATACATACATACACACATACATATATACATACACACATATACACAAACACACATATACACAAACACACACACACACACACATACAAACAGACAGAAACTGATAGTAGGAATTGAAAAAAAAATATCCGTTCACTCGTTCCTTCACCGGTTCACTGGCGATGTTCCCAGCACCCGGTGTTCGTGTTGGACTGCGTGCTGCTCTCGCTGAGCTCGGCGGTGGGGCAGATGCTGATCTACCGCACCATAGCGCGCTTCGGCGCCGTCGTCTTCACCATCATCATGACGCTCCGACAAGTAAGTGTTAACCTAGATGTTGTTAGGACAATGGGGGATGGTGGGTTTCTACCCTTAAACGGGATTATCTAATATCACAAATTCCTCTTCATCCACAAATCCTTTCTTCTCTATCGTTTTCCCTTTCTCTCCGCCAATTCACGGTCTGCCGTGCCAAAAGATGATGGCTAGGGGCGAGCTTAGTCGCAAGCGTGTCGACCGTCCCAGGTTCGGGGTCCCTCGGGTACTATAGTACCTTACCTCAGCATGCGGGGCTCTGCTGGGGTTGACCTTCATCCTCTCCTGCGGCTCGTGGGATTCACTATGACGAATCTTAATATACCTAATTCGTTAAAACAAAAAACGACGGCGACGTGATTCGCCACCCGTCACGTCCTGATTCTCACGAGGGAGAAAAGTAACCAATGGAGAGCCGTTTTAATACGATTAATGTGAGAGGAAGGATGGATGAAAAGATGGATGAGTGTGAAGGAGGCAAGGAAGCTTTACGGCGGCGGCTTTCTGACGGACGGCGGTACGGTAATGCCGTTATTTATTGAGAACTATTCATTTTGTGTAACTGTGTTTATATACACGCCTCAATTCTGATACAGATGGATGTCAAATTTACCATCACACTGCTACCCGTGTCGATATGTCGCAGGCGGTGTCGATCCTGGTGTCGTGCGCGGTGTACGGGCACTCCGTGTCGGCGGGGGGCGCGGCGGGCGTCCTCCTGGTGTTCGCGGCGCTGCTGCTGCGGCTCTACTGCCGGCGGCGGCGGGCCTCCCGCGCTCCCCGCACCCACACCCGCCCCCTCACCACCACCAGCCCCGCCACCTCCTAAACGACGCGTTGCGGACTCGTATGTTGAACTGTGATAGTCCACGGCTGGATTCTTTAGCACTGCGAAGGGACATCTCACCTCTCAGCATCTTTAATATACCATGGGGAATGCTCCGAGGAATTGTTCGGAATAATTCCCGCCGCTCAATTCCATTACCGCACAACTTGCCGCAAAGAAATGTTTCATCCCCACCACCTGGACGAGTGGCGATGCAGTACGTTGCGGTTTTCCAGAAACTTCTTTCCACGCACCAATACCCCGTGGAACCAGCTACCACTAGAATACGACGTGGAGACCTCCAAAAAACAAGCCTACACATTTCTGAGAAGCCAACAATGTTTCCGCACTGCCTATGGCGCTGCGGATGTCTATGGGCGGCGTTGACTGCTTTCCATCAGGTGACACGCCTGCTAGTTTCCTTCCTATCCCATAAAAAAGTCTACAGCACCAGCATTATACCAATTTGTTCATTACGCCTTCAATGATGTAAGAAGTCACCGTTATTTTGAACCGACCGACCGAATTTATCCAATGTTGTCCAAAAGCGGTTCGGCCGACGACGGATTTGGTGTACGCCCACTATTAAATCGTACCAATGGCAACGTCTCTTTCTCTTCAATGTCCCTTCTCTGTTGATACTGCGACGTCCAGACATACTTGTAGACCCGTGGTTGGTTCGCTAAAGTTACGTTATTTAATCATGCCGTGAATGAGTTGATCGCCGACTGGTGTAAGTCTGTATAAGTGGTACAATATGAGAGTATTAAGCTATAATAGAGTAATGGACGTATTCGTAACAAACTTCACTCGAATATGTACATACATTTTTATTACAGCGTTTAATATACATAGATATATGTATGAATAGACAGTACACATGTTGTTGTGGTTCTACGGTGTTGCCCGAATTGCACAAAACACGTTTGTTTTTACCCCTTCTCCCACCCCTCCCACATACATAACAATAATACGTTATCTGTCACACAAATGTGTAGTTAAATAAAAAAAATAATAATAAAATTAATATAAAGTATAATGGACACAATGATTTACATTCGATAGAATTGAAGGTAGACACGAAATAATAAAAACACTTTTATGTAAAAACTTTTTTTTAAATATTTATTCATTGATTATGAAATGTTAAAATATATGATAAAAGCCTCAAGTATGGCTTTATGTAAAAAGGAAAAAATCAATCTGCGTTTAGATAAGTATTTTATCTAAAAAAATAATTTAAAGTACAATTTTTTTAAGATATACTACCCTCCTTTTGATGTCGATATTTTTTTAAAAATTGTATTTACTCTTGATTACTCTGTATGTTTATATATAGTAGTATAATCATGTTGTGTTAGTTTAAGTTATATCTGTCTCTTTTTCACACACCAGTGTTAAAGACTGTAGGTATTACGCTGAATGACTTTTAAACCACTATTTATATCTGAGATTTAAAATAAACTAATTCCCTTTTTAATTAACACAATTTATTAGCTGAATGTTATAAATATCGAAAAAAGACAGAAAAGAATAAGTATTGAATTGAAATTAATTATCTGACAAACAATATAATATTACGTTAGAACAGATTTAGTTAGTGCGAGTTAAAACAGACGTGCGTTCAACGCGGGAGATCGATCTGTACTGTGGCGGGGCCGATCTCCGGGCGCGACGAGGAGCGCGCCGTCGTGCGGGGAGCGTGCGAGTAGGGTAGCATATATAACAAAGAGAATTTATTATGTTCGCGCTATGTGTCCGTGTATATTTGTTGAAAGTATATTATAAATATATTTATTTATTATATGTATGTTTGTTTATTAATAAAAGAAGGGACCTTTTCGAGGCCAAGATGTCGGTTTTGGTGAAAGCTTGGCCATTATCGCTCGCAGAGGTAAAAGGAATTCAGTGACGTCCGGTGTAAAGGAATCTTCAGTGGTAGTAATAAATTGGGCAGACGCAGAGGCTCGCCGTATACCGTTTCTGCCGGCGAAGCATTCGAATCTTCCTTCCAAGAACTTCGAATGCCTTGAAGAACCTAAGGAAGACATTCTATCCACTGGAACGTGCTGTGGCACATAATCGCTGCCTTCAGTTGACGGTGAAATTGTTCGATGATTCCGTTTGATGCTGGATGGTAAGCGGTCGTGTGAATGTGATGAGCTCCCAGGATTGAAGAGGTTGCTATTTTTGATTGGTTTGACTCGAATTGTCGTCCGCGGTCTGTGGTTATTTTCAGCGGGCATCCGATTCGGGCGATCCAACCGGATACAAGAGCTTGCGCGCAGGACTCAGCGGTAATATTCTTTTTTTCAAATTCTTTCTCCGCTGCCTTCAGACGGTTAGGATCCAAACGCTGTGGACGACAACTGACCGGTGGACCAGGTGTAGTACGGATGTGATGCTGAACCTTATGCTTAACCTGAGTAGGAATACCTGCTGGCTGGGTGACCTCCGGAAATTCCTGGAGGAGCTGGTGATAATTTGATTCATCCGAAACAGCCTTTATTGAGGCCAGGTCATCGGAAACTCGGTGGTGGATTGCTGCAACTGACAGCGTAGTAGTACCATCCACCAGGCGCTGGTTTCTGCAATTAGCAGCAAAAAGCAGATTATAATGTATTAAGAAGTCAACACCTATTATAGGTTTTGACACCTCGGCAATAATAAACTTCCAGCTAAAAGCTCGTCTCAGGCCTACGTCGAGATTCATCTATAAAGGGCCATAAGTGTTGAAGACGTGTTGATGCTTCGAGTTGATATTAAAGGAAATCCAGATTCACTTGAAAACTTTCTATTTATTGCTTGTACACACAGTATTTCTTACACGAATACAGTAATATTAAAGTTATGTAATACAGTTATATAAATTGTAACCGATACAGTTATATTAAAATTATGCGGAACAATATAGCGCGTTTCGTCGCTATTCGAGCGGACGAAGAAGTGGACGTGGCATTGGGTGTTAAATGTTGCCACACTAAAAACAATGTGGTGTGTTCAGACCCACATCAACCCAAAAAATTAAGCTATACAAAAAAAATTGTACAGAGTGCTTTAAACTAGAGTCTAGAGTTATATCATCTACGTACGCAAAACAGAAGTCAAGGCCACGCACCACATCATCGATGAACCTCTGGAAGGTTTGCCCAGAGTTCCTCAGCCCATACGTCATATAAGGGAACTCGAACGGCCCGAACGGTGTGATGATGGCTGTCTTACCGATGTCACTGCTGTTGATTGGAATCTGCTGGTAGGCCTTCACCAGGCCTATGCTGCTGCTGTGCTGAAGAGAGTGTATCCAGCTAGGTACTTGTCCGAAATGGTGCGGGCGTTGAGGGCTCTGTAGTCGCCGCACGGTCGTCATGTTGCATCTTTCTTGGGAACGAGGAGCAGAGGGGACAACCACGAGCTGCTACATGGGCGAGCAGTACCAGACTGCACCATGGCGTCAAACTCTTTTGGAGCGATGCGAAGCTTATCGGCAGCCAGGCGTCGCGGACAACAGGTGACGGGAGATCCATCGGTCGTGTTAATGTAATGGACCGTGGAGTGTTTGATCACCCTGTCGATCCCAAGAGGGCGCGTGATGATGGGGAACTCGGCGAGCAATGAAGCATACGTTGAGTCCCCACAGGTTACGGCCTTAATGCTGTCCTGGGTAGTTTGCGCGGTGATCGCCTTGACCGACAGCTTGGTGGTGCCATCTATGAGCCGCTCGTGTCTGCAATCTAGAAGTAGATTATAATGACTTAGAAAATCTGAACCAATGATTGCACTGTTAACGTTGGCTATGATGAAGTTCCACTTAATATTACGGCGCAGCCCCAGATTTAAATTTAATAAAACGGTGCCATAAGTTTGTTTAGACGTTCCGTTAGCTGCACTGACTTCGTAATTACAGAGTTGACTTCCTTTAGTGAGTCGCCGTGGAAAACAGCAAATATTTGAACCGGTATCTAAAAGGTACTGCAGATTGGTATACCGGTCCACTGTAAAAAGTCGTCGATTGAGAGAGGGGGGACGATCGGTACTCGCTACTACCGACCTCTTGTTCGCGCTTCCCGTTGCTGATGGAGACCAGTTACACGGCTGTGTTCACTTCTGAGCTTTCTGTGCAAACCGGTCATGGTACCAACACAGCTGGTCATTTCGAGGGCGGGAGCGAGAGCAGTTGCGCGAACATTGTCTACTGTGGCTACGGCCATGGGACTGATTCCTAAAACGGCCACTGTCACTTATTAAGGAGGTCAATGTGCGAGTCAACTTGGTTACCTGTTGCTTAAGGTCTCTAACATCGCTCTGCATAGGGGATTGCCTACCGTTATCACTTACAGCCATTTTTTTTTGTTCGACACTAATTGGTTAACAAAAGCTATGTATTAGGCTCCGTTCTGGTCTCCGTTCGTAGAACTCAATGCGTGTTCAGATCACGTCGGGGTCACCAATGAAGACGTGTTGATGTTTCGAGTTGATATTAAAGGAAATCCAGATTCACTTAAAAACGTTCTAATTATTGCTTGTACACACAGTATTTCTTACACGAATACAGTAATATTAAAATTATGCGGAATAAAATAGCGCGTCGTCGCTATTCGAGCGGACGGAGAAGTGGATGTGGCATTGGGTGTTAAATCTTGCCACACTAAAAACAATGTATATGGACAATATAGTCAAAAGTTTTACTTAGCTAAGATCCGCGACAAGCAAAACAATAACAGAACATTAATATTGTGTGTTTTTCTGTTTGATTAAGTGGATTTATTTCGAACTTAAACCAAAAACTTACCGTAAATCGGCCATTAATTCTCCACCCACCAACCACTATACACAACACCAAACACACATTACCACTTTTCCATCTGATCGTACCATTTGCAGCCGTGAGTTCGTATTTAGTTCTTGTGTGAGGCCCCCTCGTAGCCTGTCGGGGAAATACACATAAATCTGAACCTGTATCCTTGAGAAAAAGAGTTTTTGAAGTCCTGTCAGTTACGAAGAGGCGGCCTGTTGAGGAAGAGCAGTCGTAGGCCGCTACTTCAGACTGCTTGTGGAGTTTTTCCGCCTGAAACTTTCAAGGAGATACACATTACTTTGCACGAGAGCCATGCGTTAAATGATACCAGCGAAGATCATGATTAGTGTATGGTTTTTGCCTTGACCTTGAGCGATTGCGATGAAAACTTTTATATGGATTTTGAGAGCGTATGTGCGATGGTTTGTCTAATCTAGTTGTTAGTGCAGCAACTTGCTTAGTAAATCCGAAATTTGCTTAGCTATGTCAAGGTCCGGCGAGGTTGATGACGTGGAGGTGATAGCAATTTGTGGTGTGACAGTAACAACCTCATGAATTTTATCAGCTATATCTGCGAGCTTTTCCATAGGTAAATCCGATTGCGAAGCTATAATTGTTTGTATGTTTTGCGGTAAGCGACTTGACCATATGGTTAATAAAAATTCTTTAGGAACAGATGGACCTGCGAGGCATTGTGACGGCTTGCGATCTCCCAATTCCTCGTGCATTAAAACTTATTTGCCTTTTTTTTCTTGCGAAACCGAAAAGCGTTTGATTAACTCTGCTTTTAATTTATCGTATTTTCTGTTCTCTAGCGGTGACGTTATTATATCCTTAACCTCAGCTGCGTATCAGTGGTCAACCTGGGTACTAACGTAATAAAATTTAGTTGCATCACTAAATTTTATGTTTGAAAGAATAAACTGACCTTCAACTTGTGCAAACCATAGCGTTTATAACCATTGCGGCTATATCTTCAGACTTCGCCATCTTGGTTGAAATGTTCTCGAACGATGATCAAAACTAATTGCAGAAGGCGCGACAAAGTTCTTCGTCGGGGTCACCAGTTTGTAGTAGTCCTTTATCAGACTACGCACATCTATTAGGGTGGGGCTAGACACTATAAGTACCCGAAGATTCAATTTCAACTCATTTAACTCAGCCTCCATATTGTTAATAATACTGAAAAAGATTGAAAGACTTTCTTGCTAATTACAAAAAGATGTAGGTAAAGTGAAATACAATGAATAATTTTAAAAGAAATGACTTGAGACAACGAGTCTTAGGACAGCCAACTTATAATGACGGCAAAATCGCAGGTGGTGTTGGAAATAGAAAGTCCCCCTTTTGAGAGATAGAATCGCCATCTTAACTTCATCTCTTGAAGGTGGTGAGGTGTCTATATCCAGGAGTTGAGGTATTGGGCCAGGCAGTTGTGTGTCCTTCGGAGTCGAGGTCGTCGAGATTCGAGAGACGTCCTGGAAATGTTCACGCCATCGTTCGAGCTGCCCTTCGGTTGCTACTACGAGGTTGCCTGCCTTATCTCGTATGGGCTTTTTCGTGTAACTCTTTTTACCTGCCAGAGTTTTGGTAGAGTTATACAGCTCTCGGAGATTTCCAGTGTCAGCTGCTGCCTGTGCTTGTTCCGCTATTCTATCAGCCCATCTGCGCCTATCCTTTCTGGTGCTGCGGTAAATGCGTTTTCGGACGATCTCCCAGAACGATGACAATGTCCTGTTTGCGTATGCTCTTCAACATTTTATGGAGCGCACTGTAAAATTCATCTTTCACATCATCCTGCGATGTGTTGGTGGGAGAGTAGCCCTGCACAATGGTGACTTTGCGTGCCTTGGAGTTAAAGCGCGCAGTGATGGTTCGCTCTGAGATCAGTTTCCAATCCAAAAGGCTTTCCCTTGCATCTGCAGAAAGTAGTAGTCCGACGCCGTATTCATGTATGTCGTCTACATCCTCTTTGCCGGAGTAGAGCAAAGTAGAGCCTTTGGATGTTCTCAGCTCTCCGAAACCATTTTTACGCACCTCACTGAGCCCAAGTATTTTAAGGTTGTATCAGTCCATGTGTACCTCGGCTTGGGCAAGTCTGCTGTCCTTGGTTAGGGTGCGTACATTCCAAAAAGCTATTCGTGTCCGTAGTTTCATGCCAAAAGTCGTTGTTTTTGGATCGGTCCGGTTATTCACTGTTTCTAGTCTCTAGTTTCTATAATCGGTTTAATTCAGACAAGTAGGTGATTAGCCCGCTGTGTTCTACTCTGTTGGCAGGGCTGCCGCCTCAGCAGAGTCCAGACTGACTCGATTTTCTTAGGTAACCTCCCTAGTGAGTAAGTACTGTTTGAGGGCACCGAACGCTCGCCCTGTGCCCTGCATCCTTAGCATCTACAGCTTGAGGGAGCGGTTGCGCAGTTGCGCAGCTGTAATAGGTCCCGGAGTGGACGTGGATGACTCGGTCGGGCTGAGGTTCTGCTCTCCCTTGATGTCCCGCAACTGATACAGCAGATGGATATTTGGCATTTTATAGGGAGCCTCGACTCACTTAATCGGAGCTCTCACCAAAACCATACCACAGCTTCCCACCCCAGCATATATGATAAAGAGAATTTATTATGTACGCGCGGTGTTTCTGTTTGTTGAAAGTATATTATAAATATATTTATTTATTATATGTATGTATGTTTATTAATAAATTATAAGTGTATTTGTATATACACTTATAGTTATATGTATGTATTTATTTAAAGTTGAAAGTGTAAATTAATAGGCATGCTACAACACCATGAATTATTTCTTCGTTTACGGATTAGGTAACCACTAATGGGTTGTCATATTAATACATAATAATCAGTTTCATCGCAGTGTTAATAAAGTTTTTTTAAAATAAATGTTGCCAGATTTATACTATAAATATTTCATGTTAGATGCGTCTTTTTGCTTAGGTTATTATGTTTTTAATATTAACTTATGTTCTAGTAGTGGTAGAGCCACGCTGCGGAGGAATACTTTGTCAAGAACAATGATTGTATAACTTTGTTTTTGATGTACAATATATATCTTTAATAGATTATATGTACACGAGGGCCCAATTGTGACATTTTGGGGTTACCAAAATAAAAAATATTGGATACCACCAAAAATTTATTTTCGGAAAGCTTGCTTCTCAGGTGGTTTTTGTTATGTATTATAGTTGAAAAATATGTATTATAGTTGAAAGGTGACTTTAAGCTACATTCGGACTGAATGGTCCATCCTAGCTGCCATTGCTGGCAATCATTAGACTATGTTACAGGGGACTTATCTAGGGGACAATTGTTAAATATAAGGGGCCATCCATAAATTACGTAACTAGTTCCGTCCAACACCGTTTATTTAAACGTTTCCGTTCAGCCCGCTTGTTTATCAAACTAATTCCTACCATCCGGAGCCATTCCGGAGGCCCAACACCCCCTCCCTCTACCCCTTCCCCTTTCATTCTCACTCCCATAATGACTCTTTCCTTAAAAGTTGGCAACGCTTCCGCACTGTCTATTGATTTGCTCTCCACCAGGTGACAACGCCTGCTCGTTTGCCTTCCTATCCCAAAAATTAAAAATAACTCATTTAGTAATTATTATGATTTTTGCATTTTTTAAATTATTGTAAGGTATAAGTGAGAAATAATACAGTTGTTTAGTAAAGAGATAAATGAGTCGTTTTGCGCCACATGTGAATAAAAAAGTGCTAAACCTCAAAACCACGCGTGACAAACGACTACAATATCATGAACTTTGTGTGACGTAATTTATGGATGTCCCCTAACACATAGTGTGAGTGTGTGAATAGAGTTGTGTGTATAGTGTAGACTGTAAGATATCACGACGTATGTAAATAAAATTATAAATATTATATAACAATTTGTTTTATTTCTCGTAACCCAAAAGATTGTGTGTTGGTATCACTGCTATCAACATTTAGCGAACTCTTGATATTTGATTGATTCTGGCCATAGAATAGAATAACTCCATTTCTTTTCGCCGGTTTAGAGTACTCTTGATCTGGCTTTTCTTAAAAACTTTTTAACCTATTGGCTTAAACAGCTTTATCCAATACTGGGCCAAAATAAAATACGTAGGAATCTGCGCATGTCGCATACCCCATACGCTCGACGCCGTGTCGGAGGTGCAAAATAAATATAAACTTACTTTCACTAAATTTATTTAATACACAATGTCAAAATGGTGTTCAGAACAGAACAGCATAACGATCAGACTGACAAATGAATGAATTGAAGTGAATTGGAATGAATTTTGGCTTTTATATAAACAAAATCTTTTATATGAATATTGAAATAGATTTGCTCCAATATAGTAACAACATATTTTCTAACAAATGGAATTTCTGCAAAACAATTCTCAAAATACAGCTCAATATTCAAAATAAATATATATTACAAATTAAAATTATTGTAATTATTTTATATAAATCAACATTCTTATGTCTTCTGCCAACAGAATGCGTTACACGATGTGGACAGTCAAAAGTTTTACTTAGCTAAAATGCGCGACAAATTCGCGACATTGTCGCGAATCTTTGCTAAGTTAAACTTTCGACTGTCCACATAGTGATGGATTTCCGCAAAGTAACGCCTGACTCCATTAATAAGATACACGATGTATAAAATTAAGTTTCGTCTTTTGTAAAAAATAACTAAATAATATTATTAATTCTTATACGGCCATATACATCTGGGTCAATTGATAAAAGAGTTTTCATATAAGTTTTATTATAAAAAAAAAACATTCGTCATCAGCTGTCGTTGCTGTCATTTTGAAGTTATTAGAGATATTACGATTCAGCTACAAAGGTTACCAATTTTTTTATGTTAAATTATATTTTTTTAATGGCAATGATTATTGAAATAGTTAAATATTAAATCTAGTTAGTATTGGGAATTCGAACGATCGAAATGCAGAAAAATTTAAAACTATGGTTTCTCAAATAACACAAGTAAGTGAACAATATATAATCAATCACCAATTTTACAAGTTACACACGTATCCGGTGGAAGAGTTAGGATTTCTAACACAAATAATAATAAAAGCTATAACGGATATAGTTTATATTATATTAAAACTTCGTAAAACTTATTGAATTATATTTTTATTATTTATAAATAATCTATATTCATTCATTCATTTGAAATAATGGCTTTAAACTGTGCTAAAATAGCACGGACGATTTCGCCAATGTCACGTAGAAGGGAGAAGACGCGAAGGAGATTAATCAGTGCGGTTGAGATAAGGAAGGAATAGAATGCAAATGACACGTATGAGATTGAAGGATGCGGTCTTTGGATTGCTAGTGATCTATGTACATCTACATTATGTTAAAACATGCACCAGTTATATTTACAATTAAATTTTATTTTGTTTAATATATTTACATAAAAAAGGACTAAACACAAGCATCAACAAACACTCGTTATTTACAGGACGGGGGATTTTGCGAGGGAGGACGTCATAGAATAAAAATCTAAAACCTAGCCTTATATACATAATAATAAAAACAATACGTGACAATAAAAAAAATATTAATAAAATATATAGACCTCACGCATGAGATTTCCGCCATGTGGCACGTCGATTCAACTGTCATTGTATTCATAGTGGTCTCTGTGAATGGACTTATCGGTAAACATTTGGACGCCCATCTGTCCAAGTTAGGTTTAGGTGAGTGGGTTAATATCAAAATTCAAAAAGCAGCCATATTGTGCACGGCTAGGATCGTGAGAAGGTTCCTTTCCTTGGATGCATAATCCTTCGTGTGCTTGGTTTATCCCGCCACGAAGGATTAATAAATAACCCTAGTAATAATATTATTTTTATAAAGATTTTTTTTTATATTAATAATATTTTTATTAAGAGAAAATATGTAAATAAAGGAATACAATACGTGACAATACCAATACTGCTGAAATGTGACAGTTGTATCTTGTAACATGTTTGATTATTATGTAACATTGTCTTATACTTTTATTTGGTAGCTGGTGGTATGCTGATGCAGGTGGCAGCTGCGGCGCTGGTGGCGCTAAGCGTGGCGCCGTGTGTGGTGCAGCGCACCTGCCCCGCTCGCCCCCCGCGACCACCCTCCTCCGTCTGCATGCACCGACTCATCGATGTCAAGTTCGGCTCCGAGACGCATCACAAAAAACCCACATAATTATAAAAAGGATCTGTAGCGTGTATCAAATCGCTAAGTTCTAAAAGTCAAAGTATCCTTAATCGACGAGCTTGTAGGAATAGAGTG
The DNA here is from genome assembly GCA_031353405.1 of Baronia brevicornis. Taxonomy (NCBI): domain Eukaryota; kingdom Metazoa; phylum Arthropoda; class Insecta; order Lepidoptera; family Papilionidae; genus Baronia; species Baronia brevicornis. The sequence continues at coordinate 225,358 of JASFAT010000953.1, forward strand.
GTGAGTGTGGATGAATCGAAGAATGTGTGGTGGAATCGTAGCAGATTCATTCTAGCAGGAAATTTGGTAAAAGTTGAGGGTGATGCAATCAGCCAATGACGAGACATACATACATCACGCCTGTTTCCCGTATAGGTAGGCAGCAGACCTCCATCCGCTACGATTCCATCGCACCTTTGATTCATCCACACTGACCACTCTACATACAAGCTCGTCCATTATGAGTACTTTTGATTTTTAGAATTTCATCAATTTGATCAAAGTATGATCTCCTTGATCCTCCATCTACATCCGTAACATAAAATTAAATACAACCTTCTTTCATCCATTCTCTCTATGTGCCCAAAGCATCTAAGGCATGAGATTTCAGATCATATAATACTATGAGATCATGCTTTGTTCGTATTTGAACAATAAAAATTGTTATATATTATTGTTGTATAAATAAAATCTTTTTATTCTGAAAAACTGACTTTTTATTGACTAAAGAATTGATATATAGATTTTTAATTAGGTAAATAGATGATGGTAAATTGACGTGTAACGATTGGAGGAGAAAAAGAAGTAAAACCAGAGGAAGAAGGAAAAAAGGAAGGGTAAAGGAATTGGATTTTCGGGTCCTCACTAATCGTATGAAACGCGGTCAAACAGTAAGATGCTAGAACACAATAATAGTGGTAAAGCGATGATAGCAGAAATGGTCCGGTTCGATCGGGCGATTATCCCATTACAGTTTAAGCGATACGGGATATCCTGTTAAAGAGTTTTGAATGCAGTCGCCCGCAGTCCCAAATTCCTTTTCTCATCTTTTATTTTCTTCTCCCATCAGTTCTTTCTTCCCCTCTTATTATTCACATACATAATTTACTAATGCGGCAGTCTAAGAGTCGAGGGCTTATATAATATTTAAATTCTCTGGTTGTGGCAATTATCTGTGAATTCTATTAGGATGACGTCAGTCATGAGAGTCACACAATAAAAAAAGATAAAAGAAGACAAAAATAGAATTTAAGGAAAAACTCGCACCGTGATAACTTTCATGAATAAACATACATAAAGTCACGCCGGTCTCCCGTAGGGGTAGGCAGAGACCATAGGTCTTCATCCGCTACGATCCCAACACACCTTGCTTCCTTCACACTCATCCATCTTTTTATCCATCCTTCCTCTCACATTGATCATAGCGAAACGGCTCTCTGTTAGTCGCTTCTCGCCCTCGCGGGAATCAGGACGTGACGGGTGGCGAACCACGTCGCCTTTATTTTTTAATGAATTACCTATATTTATATTCGTCTAAGAATTTTACGTTGTGGATGTGGATGGAAGAGTCCTTAGGGGAAGACCAAGGCAAACATACCTTGACTCAATTGCCGAAGATTCTAAAAAGGGCCAGGTCAAAAGTACCCTTTACCGACGAGCTTGAATGAAGAGAGGGATGATTGTGATGGAGGCAAGGAAAGTATGGCGAGATCGTAGCAGATGGAGATCTGTGGTCTCCGCCTACCCCTACGGGAAACAGGCGTGACGATATGTATGCATAATTAATCAAAAAAATAAAGAGAGACAAAAAATATTTTTTTTTTATATATTCACGCCTATCCCCCGCAGGGGTTGGCAGAGACCACAGAGCTCCATCCGCTGCCATTCATCGCAGCGAAACGGCTCGTCATTGGTCGCTTTTCGCCTTCGTGAGAATCAGGACGTGACGGGTGGCGAACCACGTCGCCGTCATTTTCGACAAATTAGGTATATTAAATTCGTCTTTAGTGAATCCCACGAGCCGCAAGGGAGGATGGAGGTCAGCCCCAGCAGAGCCCTGCATGCTGAGGTAAGGCACCATAGTCCCCGGGGGAGCCCGACCCCGGGACGATCGGCACGTTTACGACTAGGCTCGCCCCTAGCCACGCATCCATTGGCACGGCAGACCGTGGATTGGCGGAGAGGAAGGGAAAGGATAGAGAAGAAAGGAAGGGGCAGGAAAGGAAATGCGGATTGGGGGGGTTACCAGACTCGGAATAAACATTTAAAAATCCATATAAATATTTATTCCGATGCGGGAATCGAACCCGCGACCATTGACTCCGCGGGCGGAGAGCCCCGCCACTGAGCCAATCGGTCGTCAATAACAACAAAAAATAACAATTTTTAAATAATTGTTGTATTGAATCTACGAGAGAAATAGAATTAGAACATGTATTTTAAGACACTTAAGTGTACATATTTTCCGTGTCATGATCGCTTTTAGAAATTTTCGGCCTACCGAATAGACTTGGAAAACCATGTTGATATATTTATTGACCGAACCCTTTTTTCATTGGGATAAGAGGGCAAGCGTGTCGCGTGATGGAAAGCAATCAACGCCGCCCATAGACATACGTGACACCATAGGTATTACGGAAGAGTTGCCGGCCTTTAAGGTATCTAGCTGCGAATGCCACGACAGACACTGATGGTTGAATCGGCGGATGGACAGCGCTGTTTGTTGTCGCAAAGACATCCGTGTGGTGTTTTCAAACAATATAGCCGAGCATTGTTCATTTCATATAAACACAATCACCTACCACTACCACGAGACTTGTTTACATTTTCTCTTCGTATTTAGTTTCTTATTTTTTTTATTAAAGGACAATAAATATACTACAATTATAAGTAAATAAAAATATAACAATAATTATTGTCCTATCAACTACATTGTCCATATATTTTTTTTACATTTTTTTTCCTCTACCGTTTTGATATTTATGTTATAACATTTATGTATTATTAACGAAGGGAAGAGCCTAGTTTCCCACAGCACAGGGAATCCTAGTGTGGGATCTAGTGTCCTGTATCACATGTAAATATTTGGAAAATAATATGAATAAGATATTATATTTTTTATATACACATATGTATATTACGGTAACACGCAATATAAAACTAAATCTAACAAAGAAAGTAAATTATTAATGGAGTCAGGCGTTACTCTGCGGAAATCCATCCACAGTCAAAAGTCTCTACGGTAGACAACCGAAAACCACTTTTCGGTCGGACAGTCAAAAGTTTTACTTAGCTAAGATCCGCGACAAGCAAACTTAATTTAAATGTTACCGTACAGACAACCGAAAAGTCCGTAGAGTCTACTATATCTGAAGATGCCTCGTGTTGGGGCAAAACACGTGTCGTTTACAAGATGGAAAAGTGATAATGTGTGTTTGGTGTTGTGTGTAGTGATTGGTAGGTGGAGAGTTGATGGCCGATTTTCGGTAAGTTTTAGGTTTAAGTTCCAAATAAATCCACTAAACCCAACGGAAAAACACACATTATTAATTTTCTGTTATTGTTTTGCTTGTCGCGGATCTTAGCTAAGTAAAACTTTTGACTGTCCATATAAAGAAAGTAAATTATAATAGGGATAGAAGAGAAAGAGGAAGAAAGAATTCGTATTGCAATATTATGTGGATTAATATATTGAAACTTCTTTCCATGCACCACCACCCTGTAGAATCTTTAGCGGTATATCCAAACCGACATTGGAACCTTCAAAAAACAAGCCTATACATACTAGGAAGGCCAGCAACGGTTCCGAGATTCCTATGGTGTCGCGGATGTCTATTTTTTATGAGAAAGGAAGGCAAATGAGCAAGCATGGCACTTGATGTAAAGCAATCAACGCCGCCCATAAACATCCACAGTGCCACAGGTATTGCTAAAGCGTTGCCGGTCTTTAAGAAAAGTGTAATTACAGGAGGAGGGGAAGGAGAAAGAGGATTTGGACCTCCGGAACTCAGCCGCTTACCGCACGAAGCGCGGTAGCTAAGCCACCACTCAGACGCCGGTTTTCTCCGGGAGTGTGGTACTTCCCCGGCCTATTCATGCTACAGACAAATAATATGCCATTCTTGACAAAGTATTCTTCTGGCTCTCACAGTCCATGGGTGGCATTGCTTGCTATCGTTTTAAAAAAAGAATTAGAAGCGAGTGCACAAGGTAAATTTGCGCAAATGCAAAATGTTATTAATTCCTATTACGAATTATTTATATTTGTATTTCAGTTCGTTATTTGTAGATAATTATTATAATAATTCTTTACTAGCATCGATAGAATTGTAGTATAGTAGTAAGGGATTTCGAATCGGACTCGTATAAAATGGCCTCTGCTACCAGCCGCGCGATAATATCTAATGTCAATGGTGGCAACGGTGCACCACACCATGACCTGGACCATGGGCTCGTTGGCAGCGGTCATCGCGCTGTTTTTAATTCTTGGTGCCTATCAGGTATGTTGGTATTGTAGCTTAATGATACTTTTCAAAGATCGTTTCTTGGTTCGTAGTTATCAAACATCAATAATTGTCCATCTGCTTCTTCTTTCTTTTGCGGTACAATCCGGTGTGGGTCTTGGCCTTCTCCACAATTTGTTTTCAGCCATCTCTGTTTAGAGCAATGCGTTTCCAATCCGTTTTTTCCCCTCTTGCAAGGCTTGACTAGATATTTGTTTCAAATCTTTGTACGAATATTTAAATTACTACTTCTTAACCGATTGTTATGAAACTTTGCACACACATTGGGTTTTCATGACAATACAACATTATGATAATTTCAACTTGGTCATTAAGGTCTGTCAGAAAGTGGCCAGTGGAACTCTTCAACCGTTACTATTACCTACCTAAACGCCAGAATTTGAGCTCGTTTGATTGTTGTTGAATTCCATGTATAATACTTGTTAAAAAAATCGAACTAGAAAAAAAATTGGTAAAAAACAACTTTTAAGTGAAACGGAAACAAAAAAAACGAAAAAAAAATGAAAATTCATACCCTAAAATATAATGGAGGGGCGCATAAGAATGAGTATAAAAGGACTGTATAAATATTCAGTCGTTTTACAGATTTAGCACTCCATGTTTTATTTTAGTTTAGATTGTAAATTGGATTGTAATATTAAAACTGTTAATTTATTTTTTATTTAATTTGTTATTTACCTACTTTTACTTATGACGTATTATGTCAACTATCAGTCAGATTTATTCGTTTAGCTACAAGACCACATACAATCTATTTGTATTGTTGTTTACAGACGAGCGCGGAATGCAAGAACTGTATCGTGAGTACAGAACAAAATTTTTCACTATAATTAGTTCTTCTGCAGTCGAATTTCCAAACACAATTTTTTGCTTTGTGATGTAATTTATACCTATATATATTTCATCTAATTTTTTATTTTATCTTTATCGTCTACCTATATAGGTATAAAATAAAAAAATCTATTAAAAGTAATTTTTAATAGATGGCGTTCGTGATGGCTGGTATATATGTGTGTGGAGCTCTATTTTATTAGTCTCGCTCAAAGTCAAAAACGGCTCGACCGATTTGAATATTTTTTTTTTATTTTGTTCCCTATAATATAGGGAATAAAAAATATAGGGAAAACATAAAAGAACAACTTAAGAAATGAAAAACATGTTTTCTTCCTTTTGCAACGATGTCATTTGGCGGGAAAAGTCCTAATTATATTTATATTCTATGTAGTTTTTTATTAATAACGTTTACAAAACTAATTCTGCTAACGGAAACCATTTAGGTAGAGGCTTACTGTGTGTTCCATCAGACTTTAGGCAAGGAGTTCCCGTGGGCGCTGAAGCAGCACTGGGAGGCGTGCGGGAGCGAGGTGGGGGACGGGGGCCTCCGACGGCGGGCCTACTGCGCGTTGCGCCGCTGCAAACTCATCGCCAAGGACGGCAAGCTACGCAAACCCTCGCTGCTGGCTGAAGCTGCACCGCGGCTGTCCATCAACGCCACTAAGGTTAATTAATATACATACATACATATCGTCACACCTGTCTCCCGTAGCGTTAGGCAGAGACCACAGATCTCCATCTGCTACGATCTCTGCATACTTCCCTTGCTTGCTTCACACTCATTACTCTCCCCATCCAAGCCCGCCGATTAAGGGTACTCTTGAGTCTAGCCTTTCTTAAAAGCTTCAGCAATTTGGTCAAGGTATGTTTTCTGTGGTCTTCTCCTACCGACCATCCTTCCACCTACATCTACAACGAAATTACATCTAAATGAAAGATGACTGGCAAAAAAATTTATTCTTTTGCCAGTCGTCTTTAATCCATCCTTTCTATGTGCCTATCTAAGCATCCCTTTCACAACTTTTCATTTATTTGGGACAATTAACCACATGCGGTGTTCCGACATAGGGGTATTTAGGCATAAAAGCGTATGTGTGTGATTTACTGTGGTGTCACCACTCGTAATCCCCATCATCTGGATGGATGGCTATTTGCCACCGTCCGATTTAGTTGCAGTTTTCTACCACGAAGTGTGCAAGTGCGGGACTATTGAACTATTTACCACCTGCAGTTCGCAAAAGATCGGCAACGCGTCTGAGACATCTGGTGGAGTGGATGTGTTTTACATACGACCAAGTTACCCGCAAACTCTTTGCCTGGTCTGCTACTATACTCCGCAACCCTACAGCCCTCTTAGTAACATAATTTAAAGTTAACAGATAATAATATCTATAGAAAGGGGAATATATATATATATATATATAATATATATATATATATATATATATATATATATATATATATATATATATATATATATATATATATATATATATATATATATATATATATATATATATATATATATATATATATATATATATATATATATATATATATATATATATATATATATATATATATATATATATATATATATATATATATATCTTACGCAGCGCGGATAACTTACCACCAGTTGTCTCGTATACTTGTTTGCTTGCTTCTATAAAAAAATCTTTAGATCTATTAAAGATCAAAGCGAAGGATATCGTGTGCGGTTTCGAATAATTTATCATTGTAAAATAACGGAATCGAATTACATTAAATTCACATAAAAGCGGTTGTAAACGTATTCTTCGAATTGTTATCTAGATTTTAGAGCGCTGCGCCAACCAGAGTGGAGAAACGCCCGAGGATGTCGCTTGGAACTTGCTGCAGTGCGTGTTCGGCAAGAAGGCGTTGTTTTCAGACCTGTCGACGGCCGATGGTGGTGGTGATGGGGCTAAATAGTCATCCCTCAGGTCTCCACGTTACCCCATCCTCCTTACATAGTTGTATTGTTGATTAACTGCTTGTTGATAGCTACATTGTCATTAAAAATATGAAAAATATTGTCATTAAATTATTTAAGGTGTACAAATCTGTGGTCTTGATAAATTTCTTTTTCAATTTCACCTATTTTTATTTTATTTTCATGTGAACCTTACACGTGTGATTGTGAACCAAATGTCCGTGGTTTATACTACAATTTGTAGTATTTTATTCCTTTCCACAGTCCATATATGTCCTCACTGCTGGACACGATTTCTATTTCAGAAGACTGGACACTAACCCATCACGCTTATCCAATACTGATGAATTAGCTTGTCCAATACGAAATCCTACTGCCATATATTTTGCCACTGAACCAATTGGTTCTCAATAGATGTATTAATGAAACCATACGTAGCCAGTGCGGTGTGAATATAGGAGGATAAATGTTATTAGAAACCCCCAGGTATCAGCACTTTAAAATGTTTGAGGAAGGGGATGGCTGCCACATGTCAGGGTATGAACAGGTGCTGCTTGTGGAGGCCGGTTTGCGTGGGCCTGTTCTCTTTTTTTCACATGCAATCATTTTCTTTCTTCTTTGAAATTTAATTACGTCACTTAAACGCAAACGAACGAAGAGCAGTTTTTTTCTCTTTATTTGATGGCAATTAGTTATAACTATTATGTCAGTGTCAAGTGAAATGCAATAGTATCAAGTACCTTGAAATTTACGAGTCAGCTTGTCACGTTACGTCTTGATAAAATGGTATCCTACTAAAACTTTCTATAATAAATATAATATATTATTAATGGAGTCAGGCGTTACTTTGCGGAAATCCATCACTATATGGACAGTCAAAAGTTTTACTTAGCTAAGATTCGCGACAAGCAAAACAATAACAGAAAATTAATAATGTGTGTTTTTCCGTTGGGTTAAGTGGATTTATTTGGAACTTAAACCAAAAACTTACCGAAAATCGGCCATCAATTCTCCACCCACGAACCACTATACACAACACCAAACACACACTATCACTTTTCCATCTTGTAAACGACACGTGTTTCGCCCCAACACGAGGCAACTTCAGGTATAGTAGACTCTACGGAAGACAACTGAAAACTTTTCGGTTGTCTTCCGTAGAGTCGTGTCGTGTCGTTTACAAGATGGAAAAGTGATAATGTGTGTTTGGTGTTGCGTATAGTGGTTTGTGGCGGATGCGCCTCCGGAACCGCTCACCGGACAAAGCGCGGTAGCTCAGCTACCATTCAGACGCTGATTTTCTGCGGGAGCGTAGTGCTTCCCCGGGCGAGCCGGCCCATCCATGCTACATACAATTAATATGCCATTCTTGACAAAGCATTCGTCTGCAGCATAGCTTCAGAATATATGTATATAATTAAGAAAACAATATAATTCTAATTGATTAAAGTTTTTTGAATTTTGAATCGCCAATCGAATATCACAATGGTAAGAAAATTTCTTTTGTGATCGAATATGGTGAAAAACATTTATTCTTCTTCTTCTTCTTGGTCTTATACTCTTGACAGAGGAATATCGCTCGTTATTTAGGTAGTGATTTGCTTCACCAGACGCTGTCACTCAGGTAGGGGCCATTGAGAGCGGTCTTCAGTAGATTCGTCCACCGCATTGGTGATCTGCTTCGAGATCGGGTCCCTTCCTGTTGACCCTGCCTACCAGGCGTACTATGGAGATGTTATCGCTCCGAGACGCGTGCCCAAAGAACAATGACGATGAACCTTGAACAATGAAGGATAGGGGCTTCTTAACCTTGAGTCCTTGGAGAATGGAGACGTCTAATCTAAACGCCCCATTAGATACCGAGTATTCTCCGCCAACGCTATATTTCTAGGGTGTCTATCTTCTCCTTGTCAGATCGTCGTATGATCCATGTCTCCGCCGCATACGGGAATACAGGGAAACAAATGTTTTGGTTAAAATAAAATTCACTAATAATATAATTAAAATATTTATTAATAATACTAAACGTTATAAATAAAAGGTATAATTGTTTATGATTGTAATTAAAAGCAAACATATAATACTTGGTTTTGTTCAAGTCTAAGATATTCAAATTGAAACAATAACCATATTTAATCTATGATCAATTAGCATTTTAAGGTTATCTTATTAGTATGCACCGGCGTGTGGTTGCACCGCGTAATGTGTAAAGTGTAAATTATGTTGGAAACACCTTTATGATCTCATTGCAGGCTGTAGGCGGGTGACCCACGAGCGGAGGCTGAGCCGCGACAGCCGTGCGGCAGTACGGAGGTATGCCTTTGCCTAACACGGTCGGCGGACATCTTGCATTACAAATTGCGCGCCAAAAACTAACAAAGTTATCATGACGTGATATAATTAAATATTAATGTTGTGTGTCTAAATGTTATTTATTTAATTGATAATATATTTTAAGTTTATTGTAATGAATTGAAAATATTTATTTAGATGAGATTACACTCAAGTTGTAATGGTGTGAATCATTGATGTGGTTAATAAAGTGCGTGTGTTGTATATTGTTTCACTTCGGCTGATGTGTGGATACAGAGCGAGGAAGTGGGAAGGAGGTGTGAAGCGTAAGAATCATTTAAATATTTTCCTCATTTTCTCTAGTCGGTTGTGAAATTTTTCTCAAAAAATTTTCAACGGCCATATTGAGTTTAATTTTAAACGTGAAAAACTACTTACTATGCTTTGTTTTTTGATTGTTGTACAATTTATTTATAACTAGGAATACGATAGTTTCATTATATTGAAGATAATTGGATTAATGCCCGATATGTATGGTTGTAAAATCAACAAATGTTGAAGAATACGAACGTTGCAGTGTACATTTTCTTTTGGCAAATGTAGTACCTACATGATACTCATCTTACTATTTATTTATGCCTTGGGTATGGTGACTGGCAGGTACTTTAAACCTTTAAGTTTTCCAAAAAACTAAATATACTTTGCCACTAATGGTATATTATTTGTCTGTAGCATGAATGGGCCGGCTCGCCCGGAGAAGTACCACACACTTGCAGAAAATCGCCGTCTGTGTGATGGCTTAGCTACCACGCTTCGTCCGGTGAGCGGTTGAGTTCCGGAGGCCCAAAACTGGGCGATTACCCGTATCTCGGAACTCTGATTCAACCTTTGCTACATAGCAAAGGTTGATAATTGATTATTTATTGAAAATACATATTCTAACTAAATTATAATAATTATAAACGACAAAAAAGCGGAATAATGGTTCGCTTTAGTTTGTAGTTGTGTACACTTTTATATGAGTAAGTATGGTCTAATTAATAACATTGAGGCGTAGAAAGAACACAAGCGGTGTGGACAGCTTTCGATTAGAGCCTTGGAATGCGATAACGCGTAAATACAAATAGGCGGTATTAATTTTGTATTAGCATAATATCGCACCGCGGCCCTAGATGCTTATCTTATGCCCTAACTAGCCCGTCACGTAGAGCAAGTTAAGTCGGGGAATATTGTGTGTTAGAAGCTAGCTTACCTTGTAATGTGTATAGTAATTTTAAGCAGCGTACGAAAAAGCAGTCAGTGTGAAGAAATGGAGAAACGATAGCCGAACTAAGACCCGAATGGAAATATTTACAGGTCCAGGCTAAGGTCCACGCGTGACTCTAATGTCTTGATGATGATGAAAAATGTTTTCTATCTATTAGCTATTGTTGTTAAAGTATTGTACAATATTAAATAAAAAAAATTAACAGATGAAATTTACATAGTTTTGCTATCAGTCAGACTGACGCAAAAATAACTTATATCCCCACCACCTGGATTATAGTCCACTACATAAGGTACAACTATGTAAAGATGTCTAACTTTAAGTTCTCCATTTGTATGTATTTACGAGGAACTTAAATTAAATTTTACCGACTTAAAGTTCTCTGTAAAGCCACTTCTACTATAAGAAAGCACGCTTTTTTTTTTATGGGATAGGAGGGCAAACGAGCAAACGTGTCGCCTAATGGAAAGCAATCAACGCCGTCCACGGGCAACCGCGATACCGCAGGAGTCGCGGAAACGTTGCCGGCCTTTTAGGTATGTATAGGCTTGTTTTTTGAAGGTTCCAATGTCGTTCTAGTGTCGACGAGAAACGCGTTGTGTTTTTATTGAAAAATGGTAGTGTGTTTGACGTTGTCAGCGTTGGTGACCATATATATAGCAAAGTGAGTTTGACTGTCCATATTTTTTTTTACGGGATAGGAAGGCAAACGAGCAGGCGTGACACTTGATGGAAAGCAATCAACGCCACCCATAACGCCATAGGCAGTGTGGAAGCGTTGTCGACATTTAAGGAAAATGTCATTACGGGAGTGGGAGGAGGAAGGGGGATGGAGAGGAGGGTGTTGGGTCTCTGGAACTCATGCCACTTACCGTACGAAGCGTGGTAGCTAAGCTACCACTCAGACGCCTGTTCCCTGCGGGAGTGTGGTATTACCCCGGGCGAGCCGGCCCATTCATGCTACAGACAAATAATGTGCCATTCTTGACAAAGTATTCGTCTGAAGCGTGGCTACACCACTAATGTATGTATATACCCGACGTCAGCGTTAAGTGAGATATTCTCTTTTGTCGAGCAATACGTATCCTCAGTGCGTGGGTGACAAGCCTCATTTCTGTGAAAGTAAATAGTTTGACCGCTGATTGCTTCATCATGTTCCAGCGGTAAAAGTCATATAAAAGGTAAAGTAATTTGTAGGTGGGGTTTACGATTCTGGTAGTGTAGGTTCGATTATAACCATTCTATATACATGGTGGTATACCTTAGATAAATAATTACGACCAATCTTTATAGTCCCGTTTCGTTCTAAATACACGAACGAAATGGGACCTTCCACACCCCACGCAGGGATGTGGGATCGAGCCTCGGAGATGAACCCTACTACTCGGGACGTAACTCCTGCCCAATTTCGTTTATTTCTCCAAATATGTATATTACATTTCTCTCCAGGTTCCTTTATGTTTTCTTTCTTGAACTTCAGTCTTCTCGTCTAATCTTTCTTAGGGAAGAAGGGAGTCAACAAAGTGTAACATCGAGCAACAAGAGTGGGATGAGTCCTTTGTGTTATCAACTCCATATGTGACAAAGTGACATCATGTGACGTAATTAATGAATGGCCCCTCATTAAAATTAATATAATATTAACAATTCTTTCATATATGCATACATATCGGCATGCCTGTCTCCCGTAGGGGTAGGCTGAGACCACAGATCTCCATCCGCTAAGATCCCGGTTCAAGGTGTGCTTGTTCTTTCACACTTATCCTTGTTTTCCTCCATTCTTCCTCTTACATTCATGGTAGCGAAACGGCTCTCCGTTAGTCGCTTCTCGCCCTCGTGGGAATCACGACGTGATGGGTGCCGAACCAAGTCTTCGTCATTTTTAAACAAATTAGGTTTATTAAAATTCTTCATTGTGAATTCCACGAAATATATATTATATAATTGAACTGAGTGCCGAGACAACAAATTTCTTAGCTATCGACTTTAACTATATGTAAAGTTATATTAATGTCGACATGAATTATGTTAATGGCTAATTAAATACATACATACAGCTAGTGTAAAGGCGTGCACAGACCGCGCTGGCGGCTCGCTGCCGCGCGCTGCGTGGGTGTGACGGGGGCTTTAGTTTTGGTGCTACACTTAGTACATCAGTGCGCCATGCGCTCGCGTCTTTTGGCCGCCTGTCACACCGTTGACACACAGATATTATAACCATTATTATTCTATAATCTGATTGCACGTAACTATCTGTCACCGCCATAACATTACACCCACGTGTCACGTCGACATTCTTTATTAGTTGAGAAGCGACCTATTTACCTCTAGTTCTGTTAAAAACGTTTTAATGATACTTGACATCTTTAACTGTTATAAAAGATATAACAGGCAGGTTATAATTCTTGATAATCGGAGTGTCTTTCATGATAAAATGAAGCTTTAAATTTACTTTAAATTATGTACAAATTATATTTGAAAAACACTTGCATTTTCCGCGGGAACATCAAAGAAATTAATCTCACGTACGCGGGTAAAGTCGCGGAAAATGACTTATATAAATATATTAACAAGTAAAGCATTCATTCATTGGAACTAATACATACATACATACATACATATATACATACATACATATATACATACATACATACATACATACATACATACATACATACGGATGGAGGTCAGTCCCATTGCGGCTCGCGGGATTCATTATGATGAAATATAATAAACCTAATTTGTTAATCACCGGACGAAGCGCGGTAGCTCAGCTACCACTCAGAGGCCGGTTTTCTGCGGTAGTGTAGTACTTCCCCGGGCAAGCCGGTCCATTTACGCTACAGACAAATAATATGCCATTCTTGACAAAGTATTCGTCTGCAGCAGTCTAACACTATTCAATCATACCTCAAATTCAAGTTAAAGGCAGTACCCACCCACACGGGTTTAAATTACAATATACAATAATTATAGTAATCGAACAAGTAATGATTCAAATCTGCCGATAATGTCTCAGTATCAATCTCCACATCTATAATTTGGCGACGCTCGCTGGTACACTAAATTGATTGTAATTATTGTAAGGCTGGGACAGATATATACAATTAAAACTGTTGGAAGTGTTGAAATTCTGTCAGAACTGAAATTCATTCTGTAACCTTAGGACATTGATGTCCAGCACGCGTAATTTTAATATATATTTAGATCGAAATTTTTACGTTTTTTTAGAAAAAAGAAGGAAGTACAAATTCATTGATTTTTAAGAACAATTTATCGATACTATATTTACATTATTGACACAGCGTTCTTAACTATGTTACAACTTAAGAATAAGTTATATTACTTCGTTTTTTAACAGCCCATATATGTCCCACTGTCGAGCACGAGCCTCTCCATTTCTGAAAGAACGGACGTTATCCCACCAGGCTTGTCCAATGAGGACTGGCGGGGTTACCAGACTCGGAATAAATATTTGTAAACCCTACATATGTATATTTATTCCGATGCGGGGAACGAATTCACGACCATTGATTCCGCGGGCGGAGTCTCGCCACTCAGTCAATATTACTTTAGGCAACAGTAATCGTAAATGTATGTCGGTTAGTGGTAGAGCAACGCTGCAGACGAATACTTTGTCAAGGGTGGCATATTACTTGTGTGTAGCATGAATGGGCCGGCTCGCCCGGGAAAGAACCGCACTCCCGCAGACAATCGGCGCCTGAGTGGTAGCTCAGCTACCGTGCATCGTCTGGTTAGCGGTTGCGTTCCAGAGGCCTAACCCGAGGAGGGTTCCCATAATGATATTTTACTTAAAGGCCGGCAACGTTTCTGCACTGCCTATGGCACTGCGGATGGCTATGGGCGACGTTGACTGCTTTCCATCAGGTGACACACCTGGGCGTTTGCCTTCATCATCATCACCATCAAGTCATTACAGCCGCGGGTGGGCCTTAGCCTGGTCCAGTAAATATTCCACTCGGATCTACGTTTAGCTTTTTCCCTCCAGCCCCTCACACCGATTGCCCTTAAGTCGTCCTCGACTCCATCTAGTCATCTGAGCTTAGGGCTTCCGCGGCTTCTACGACCATCTGCTTTGCCGTCGAGTAGGCATTTGGGTACTCTAGCCGCGTCCATCCGCACCACGTGCCAAGCCTAACGAAGGCGTCCAATCTTAATGGTTTGGATGACGATCGGCTCATTGTACAGCTCATATAGCTCGTGGTTGTATTTTCCAGCACAGGACCAAATATACACCTTAAAATTTTTCTCTCAAAGGTGACTAGAGATTTTTCGTCTTCTTTAACCAGCACCCAACACTCCGAGCCGTATGTTAATATGGGCGTTTGCCTTTCTATTCCATAAAAAAAATATTAAAAACCTCATCACTCATTGTCGCTGTGATCAATAATACATCGAACAACTCACCGGCAACATTACACTCATATAAGTAAACCACAACCGAGGCCTATGCCCATAATATAATATATTTAAAATACCCAAGCGTTTTGGTCACAAGTGGACGGTAAATAAATTATGAATCACATACTGTTTTGTTTTAGTACACTCAGAGCGGTAAAGCATTATTTAACTGGAAAAAAAAAATGTTTATATTAAATGTAAAATATAGGGTCTAAAACAAAATTGTCTGATATAAAGATTTTTATTTTTATAATTAAATAAATACCTTCTATCTATTATTTATGTTATATTTCGAAACGAGAAATAAAAGATACGCCAATTTATTTCGTAGGGTATATATTTCCTCGAACAGACTGGATGGACGGACAGTCATCCAGGACTCCTCCTGGATGACTGTCCGTCCAACACCGTGCGATTTCATTCCAGTTTTCTGTCAAAAACTGTGCAAATGAGAAACAATTTACTGCCTGGATGGCTGGCCGTCAACCACCATACGACTTAGCCGCAGTTTTCTGCCAAGAACTGTGCAAGTATGGATTAATTTACCACCTGTGGTGTTACCACGTAATTATGACATGGGGGTATACAAGAAAAGAGCGTATGTGTGTGTTAAAGGCAGGCAACACATCTGAGAAGTGGTGATGGCTCACCATCAGATGACCGACCGCATGCCCATTTGCCTGTTTTGCTATAAAAGAAACCTGCGGGTTCCCAAGTGAATACGACATAGGAATATCATCAAGAAAAGAGTATATGTGTTCATCAAAGGCAGGAAATGCATCTGAGATGCCTCCAGCATTGTAGATGTCTGTTGGCGGTGGTGATCATTTACCACCAGGTGACCCGCCTGCTATACTAATATAAAAAAGACTGACCCATTCGAATTCATTCCATGCACCACCACTCTATAGAACCAGCTGCTTTCGGTGGCATTTCTGAATCGATACGACATTGAAACCTTCAAAAAACAAACCTACTCATATCTTAAAGGCCGGTAATGCATCTGATTATGTTTATTCTGTCAATTATCGAAATACTGATAAGGCTTTATTGATAACAGACTGAGATTCGTTAAATGATATATAATTTCTTGTGTTGATATAAAGTACAGTGCAAACTCTATGTAACGACCCTCAAGGGACTGTGCATATTTTGACGTTATAGAGAGTTGTCATTAAATGGAGTGAAGAAAAATCTGTATTAGAATAAGAAAAAGTTTATTTTAGACTAGTGTTAGTAATTACATAAAAAAACAATTCTTATTTGATCGCTATTCGTATAGTCTGTTATTTTTGTCTGACGTCTTTTGCTGCACCAGTAATTTTGTTGTATTTTTTTAATTATTTTATTCATATCTTGCGATATTGAGGCATCTTGGTGTAAATAAAAGAACGAATTTCTTAGAAAATTCGGTATGTGTAATGCCGACAGTCGAGTTTATTACGGGCTAGGATAATAAAGCGACAAAAGAACGTACACAGCTGCGAAGTTTTTACTAATTTTGGCAACTTAAAAAGTACTTTATATTATTAAATTGCTGTCGTTATTGAGAGTGGGTGTAATGCTATATAGAGTGTATCATTGTATGGGAAACAAGCTAAACCAACCAAAGCCGAGTGATATCGACGCTTTAGGGAGTTTGTCGTTAAATCGAGTGACGTTACATGCAAGTTACACTGTATTTTGAATTTTTGTAATGCATCTGCTGTTGCAGTATATATGGGCGGCGTTAATTGCTTTCCATCAGGTAATACGCCTAATCGTTTGCCTCCCAGCCTCATAAAAAGTCATGTTGTCTAAAATCCACTTATCACCAGTTGCCTTTTTCAAATAATTAAAAAGAAACAAAATCTTTTCACTTTTATGTCGCCGAGTGTACCCGAGCACGTGTAGGCCCACACCGGCACGTAGGAAGTGGCTTAAGAGGCGCGCAAAGTCCAAAATACGATCCTACGCCCGGCCGTAACAACCGCTCGCCATCTTCGTCGCCATTGTAATATTATAACCGGCGATAAATGGACATTATTAGCTCGTTTATTGTCAACGTTCGGCCCTTTCCTTATGACGATCGAACCTCATTTAGATTCGCCATTATGCATCATCGGCTTCCAACGCCTAACCATAATAAGAGTTTGCATTTTAAAAAAATTACATCCGAAAAAGGTATTAAAATAATATTATTAATGGAGTCAGGCGTTACTTTGCTAAAATCCATCCCTATATGGAGAGTTGATGGCCGATTTTCGGTAAGTTTTTGGTTTGAGTTCCAAATAAATGCACTTCATCCAGGAGGAAAACACACATTATTAATTTTCTGTTATTATTTTGCTTGTCGCGGATCTTAACTAAGAAAAAATTTTGACTGTCCACATTTACAATAATAACAAAATATCAAAGAAATTATTTCACGTTTCCCACAATATTTCTCTTATGGTCCTAAGTACCCGAGGTGAGGACGGGCGTCCACAGTGCTTCTCCATTGGGGTCGGTCTTGAGCGACGCGCTTCACTTCAGGCCACGTCAACCCGATGAATTTCATCTCGGCCGCTACGGAGCGCTTCCAGGTGTGTTTGGATCGGCCTCGCTTCCTTTTCTCTTGAAGAGTCCATTCCAGCGCGTGTCTGAGAATGTGATCAGGGTTCTTTCGGAGAGTATGGCCTATCCAAGTCCACTTGGGGCGCAAGATTTGAAGTCCAATCGGCGGTTCGTGACAAAGATCCAGTAGGTATTCGTTGGATATTTTTAGGGCCAGAAGATTCCGAGAATCTGTCGACAGCATCGGTTCCCACTATATAAACCCATAAAATGACAAAAGTCTCATTTAGTTATTTATTTAAACTTTATTATTATTATGATTATATCATTAAATACAAAATTCTCTCTTAATAATATATTATTACTATTAAAAGATACACTATAAAAATATAATTATTATTAGGGTTAAATAGCCCTTCGTGGCATTAGGCATCCATCGAAATAAAACCTTGTCACGATCTTAGCTATGCACAAAACCAAACTCACATTTTTATTAATAAACTTATATTATTCGTTACGCGCTGGGATTCGGAGATCGGAAAAATGAAATCGGCCACTAGTTTCACGTCTCTTCACTTTAAGTTTCACTTCTTTTCACTTTACATCCACTTCTTCTCTTCCTATTCACTGTTCTTGTCACGCATTGACAAATTGAGCAATTACAATTTTTAAAAAATTGTAATTGCTTGCTTGACTAGGATTTTGAAATTTCAAAATGAGGTTTTAAACGTTTCATAAAAAAATATTTTTCATATATGTGTCACGCAACATATATTATTATTTTATTTTTCAAAATAAAATAATATTATTACTTGGCTATATACTTGGCTATTATCCACAAAATACCATCGTTAATCTCTTAATAATGGATTTACGCAAAGTGACGCCTAACTCTATTGATAAAATATTAAAATCAAGATTAGAAAAAAAACAAAATCAAAAAGAATAGAAAATAAATAACCTAAAGAGGATCGAGGGCATTAATTAATATTTCTTATTATGTATCCATATTGTGGTAAACCAAAAGGCATGTCCACGTTGGCCATATAGAGGTAAAACTTTGATTGATAGTGTTTCCAAGCTCCCACGCTCTGCAGGGCTGCACGACTGTCTCTGTAGGTGTTTGGTCTAAATACGCAACCCACGACTGGTACATTTGTACATCTGAATAGATATACACATCTACAATAATTCTATGAGGTTTTTTAGTCTTTACACTCATACTACACGCTCACAGCTCTATTTTTAGATACCCTGTATCATTATTAACATATAGATTTAGTAAACTCCAGAGTAAAATATTTGTAGGCAATACAAACATTTATCTTAATGCAGGATCAAACTCAGGACCCCTATCTTAGAAAGGGAATACTTCTGAAATAGATTCTTGTCACGTGTTGATGGACGTCTTGTCAATTTAATTTAAAAGATATAATGGTTTGCTTATGCTATATGTGTATAGCCAAATTGTAATAATGACTGAAACGGTATGTCTCAGCGAGGGCCTGTCTATTAAGACCTCCGTCCAATTTCACTTTATAACAGTCATAAATAAACTAGAGGCTGCAAAGTCACTTTGCAGAAAGAGTATTAAAACAAAAAGCCGAAATAAAATATCAAAGGACCTTGAATCACTAACAACCTCTACCCTGTTGTCTTGAAAGGCATTCCCTCGCTGCAGCAGGGTTTTACAAGTAACAGCTTTCTTTGCTGAATTGGGTTGTCGTAGTTCTTTCCAGTTTCTATTCTTCTGCTAGCAAGTTCTTCCGGAAATTTCAAATGGCCCTAAGGTCAAAAATCATTTCACATAAAAAAGAGATTTCAGTACAAACGCTATATGGCTTGATGGGAATACAATGGTCGGTGCGGAAGAAAAGAATTTTATTTTTGTATAGTAATTGGAGTGACTTGCCAAGAATTTTTTCAAGGCGTCATATTTAGGCAACGATTTATTGGTCAATGAAGTCTTGTTCATCTTTTATTATTTTAAATATTTGTATTTTTATATTGTATACATCGATAAAGTCACATCAAACAAACCTACAACTTTCACAAGGGTCGACAATCTTAGAAAAATATTTTTATATATATAGGATATCGATAATATCCTATAGATCATATCCATAATATCCTATGGATCATATCGATAATATCCTATGGATCAAGTAGTTATGGCCGAACGTTCAAAACATATGTAGATCGCCATTTATTTCAAATCTTTAAAACAGATAATGTTTTATAGCTAAGTTTGTGACATTATGATTTATGTTTTTTATCGATTATAAGATTATTAAATTATGTAATTAATGTGAGAGGGGTCTGGGCCCAGGAAAAACCAATAAGGTTTATTGGGCTCATATGTATTATCATCATATAACATTATATTTTCTATCAATTAAATAAATAAAAAAAATAAAGATTTATTAAGAAATAAAATAACATACATATATCCTCCTCCATGGAAATAACATATAGATATGAAGATTAGCGTAAAGCTTAAGTAGCACAGTAGATAATTGCAAGAAACAAAAAACTCTACTGTCAGATCTCCAAAGCGAACAGTTCAAGTTAGACTCGGGGTGGAAGGTTATTTTTTGAAGTTTAACTTCCTGCAGTTTCCAGTTTACAGAAATTGAAAACATTTTCCCAAAAAGCAATGACGCTTTCTATCAGACGATGCGCTTGTTTCTATTCTTCTCCACCTTATCTTAAAACAAAATTTAGAATAAACATAATAAATCTCGGAAATACTCTTAAACGTAGCTTCATACAACGTGTACAGTCGATATGTTTATTGAAGCCAAAGATCGGATAAGGTGGCGCGCCTGGTGGTAGTGGGTGAGGCCCATATCCAGCAGTGGACTTCCGTGGACTGTTGTGGGCTGATAATGATAATGACTATATAGCCACTTATATATGTAGTAGAGATGAAACATTTTTTTATATTATTACATTTTGCGATAACAATTTATATTATTAAATTCGACTGCTTGCTCAATTTCTAACTTTTGGGCTCGAAGTGTTTCTGTGGAATTCGGGGTTTGAATTTCGTTGAAGAACACACTGAATTTTCAGGTCTCTAGAAGTAATTTTTATAGTCTATAAATTCTCGAAGATGGTGTGTGCTAATTTTTCCTACAACCAAAGAAATACGTTCAACAGTCAGTACCCATTAAATCAGACCGTCCTATTTAGTCTCAGTTTTGTATGATAGACTGTACAAATCTGTAATGATTTGCTACCGGTGGTGTTGCGACGTAATTACGACATAGGGGGATTCAAGACGAGCGTATCTGTTCGCAAAAGGCAGGCAATGCATCTGATATGCTTCCGGTGTTGCATGTCTGTGGGTGAAAATGATCACTTTCCAGGTGCTCAACGTGTTCTTTTGCCTGCTATGCTATAAAAAAACTGTATCTAAAAATGGCTGCTATGATTATGAATGATATATTTGTATATACAATTGTTTTTATAGCAGAAAAAAACTGTATCTATAAAAATATCATTATCACTTAAATATGCGTATATCGTGTACAGTTTCCTGGGATATATTGCGTATGCCATTTTCCATATTTGCGTTGCGAGCGTACAAGTGTGAAGAGAGAAGCGATGGTCAGTTCCGCGCTAGGCGCCGTGCAAGACGCATCCGCATAAGGCAAGCGGGCAGGTAACGCACCCCCCCACCGGGTGCGTGCGGACGGAAGCGTCTGAAATTAGCCGCTCGAAACTAAATACCCAAATGCGCGCGCGCATGCCAAATACGGCACGAATCTCGGGTTTCCCCGCGAAATACCGCCCCTCCCCCACCGCGCTGCGCCCGCCGCACCCGCACGGGTCTAATAGCCGCGGAAAACGCGTAAAAACTCATTTATTTCTGTACGCGCTAAAATTAACGTAGTAAGCTAAGGCAATCGCGATGATTTTGGTAGCGGCCGACTTGTCTGTATTTAGATTAGAGTGGAGCGCGCGCCCGTGGCGTTTGCGTCCCCGCGTCCGTGCATACGTTAGTAAGTGCGCCCGTGCGATAGTGTGATAGTGCGCCCGTGTGAAAGTGCGACAGTGCGCCCGTGCGTGGTCGGGCGCGCCGTGTCGCGTGGATGTCACACATGTTGCCCGACGCAGGTGATTATCGAGCCGCAGTGTCGCGCCCTTTCGCCCCCTCGCCCCCTTATCAGTGCTCGTGTTTACACCCCGGCCGAATTCCGAGAGTAATAACAAAGCGTTGCCTAGCAACCGCCCACTTGCATACATTGACAACCTTTTTTAAAAATTGATTATAAAAAAAAATAATTGTAATATCAACAAATTAAAATCATTATTTTATAGAACCAACAGTAGTATTTGCTCATAAATACATTGATTATAAAAAAATATTTTGATCAACAAATATCAATATATGAAACTGATTATAAAAAATTATAATCGTAACATTAACAAATCGAAATCATTATTTTATTATTTATACAACCAACTGCAGAATTTCATAAACTTCATCTTCAGAAACTCATAAATACATTGATTATAAAATAAATATTTTTATCAATTAATATTTAAACTAATAATTTAAAAATCATAAAATCCATTAAAAAAGTAGATAAGATGTGTATGTGTGTGTTTGTGATTAGAATTATTATTAACCATATTTGGAAATATAGTCTAAATAGCGAAATGTTTTTTCTTATAGGGGTGTTAAGTTCAAATAAAACAATATTTTGTTTGTAATTTTCGAAATAAGAACAATGTTATCACAGTTGTGTGAGTGATTCGTGTGTGATGAGCTGTAATAACTATCGTTATTGATTATTTACTATTTTACGTGTAATATATAGTCGATAATACAAGATTTGTAGTACGCGAGTATAATAACTCGCGTACTACAAATCTTGTATTATCGTCTATATATTACACGTAAAATAGTAAATAATCAATGACCCTGAGACGGTTTGTCTACATTCATTTTTTCGGAATTCGGTAAGGGTAAATATGAAAGAGCGATTGCACTCATCCTGCACCCCGAACCCCACACCCATCTACAATTTCTGAATCGATCTGACGAATGATTCGTAACTTTGCATTTTTGTTTTGAATTATTTTTTATTATAATATTATAATTAACCGTAACAAACAGTGAAAAAGTGTGATTAACTTTTACATTAATGTTTAAATTCGGCATTGTTTGTTTTTTTCCAAAAATACATATTATAGTGTATCTGTCCAGCGCGAATAAGAGATACGCGTGTATACTTCCATATCTATGGCCGCTAATAAGCTTCTTAGAACACTGATGCAAGGACGCGAATAAAGTAAACACGAATGTATGTCACGTATCTACGATATGTAGTGTTTTATTTTGCACCTTATTACATTACAATATATATTATTTCACGTATCAATTATTTTATACGACTTGCGTGGGACGGTGTACCCTTGTGAAATTGTGTACACAAGTTGTTAAATATGAAAGCTTCATTGCGAACATTGGCCAAACATGGACAGTGTCAAATTGTCACCAGCCGTACGTAATGTAAGTCAGCTCCTGTATTCACAGTCCGGCTTGTTCAAGGGAATCTAGTCTCTATCACGTATAGTTTCCGTATAAAATGCCACGCACCATTTACCAGCAGAGAGTGGCACGCTGAAATAGAAGTATACCAATGTCTAAATATATCTGTCATAGATCGAGACGTTTTCAGCCCATCAATCGGCCAGATACGGTTGGGTAATTGGGTTGTGTTACTCAATCACGACCGCTGCAAGACAGCACACGCATCTTTATCTCGAATGTATTGATAACATGTTGTTTGAAGCCATCAGAGCAGTCGATTTGATTAGACATTTCATCTCTCACTCACAAAACAATAATTTATTGGTATATCTGTTAACAATGCCTCAATGAACTTATATTATATCACTAAAATACTTCTTAAGTCAATGCATGTAAATTATTAAATGTGTTTCGTGGTAGCTTTAAATACACCGCAACTAAGTGTTGGAACAACTTGCCACCGCCTGTTCGTGACTTGCATACTATAAATATATTTAATAAAAACAATACAAAAATCTAATTTTAAGTATGCAAACAGAAACTTGTTCTTTTGGTTGCAGTGAATTTATTACATGATTTAGTTGTTTTTAATTTTATTGTATTGTTATTTGTATTTATGTGTATGTGTATACGGGTATGAGTAGTAGTATATGTATGTGTGTGTATGTTATATGGATGTGTGTGTATGTTAGTATGAATGTCGTCACTGTGGTCCGCGATCTGACCACGTTGGTTCTTGCTGAAAACTAGCGCCGGGTGCTCCAATAAAACGCCCGGTATGTGCTGAGCGAGAACCATTTTATAACAATTGTAAGATTAAAATAATTTTCTTTTAGTTTTGTTTAAGGTTTTAATTTTAGCTATTGTAAAAAAAGGTGTCACGAATAAAGTTTTTTCTATTTCTAAAACAAAAATTTGAAGCTACTGTTGTTAAGTTGGTACATATGAAATGTCGGACTTTTTTTACATGCGAATGTTCATCTTCCTGTTTTCGTTATACTTTTGTTTTTGACATAACCTCGTTTATAGTCATACTATCAATTGCCAGAGTCACGTTTCAACAAAGGAGATTTTTTCGAAAGTGTTCCCTTTTGTTATTTGATTTGAATTTTGTACCGATATGAATCTAAACGATATTCGAATAACGGTTTTGTATCAGTATAAACTTGGTAATAATATTGCAAAAGCTGCACGCAACATAAACCAATTCGCTCAGTGGCGGGGCCCTCCGACCGCGGAGTCAATGGTCGCGGGTTCGATCATCGTATCGGAATTAATATATTTATGGATTAAAAATATTCATTCTGAGTCTAGTAGCCCCGCCAATCCGCATTGGACAAGCGTGGTGGGTTAACATCCATTCCTCCAGAAATGGAGAGGCCCTTGCTTAGCACTGGGACATATATGGGCTCTTAAACAAAAACATAAACCAAGCGTTTGGGGAGAATACAGTTAATGATCGAAAAGCGCAGCATTGGCAAAAATAATATATCTTCAATTTTGGTCAAATTTATGGACCTTAAAAATAATAGAAGATTATACAAGATATATATTCGGCTTAATCCAAATAAAGGTAGGAATTAGACAAATTATGTAAATTAAAAAAAGTATCATTCACGCCATTAGTGACAATCTTTAGCGGATACCCACGATTCTGAGGATGGATGATTTGTACGAAGTGCAGTCCAGGGCAGCGACACCACAATGGAATGAATCCGATACGTTTTCAATATATCAACGCCAGTTTATTGCGGCATTTCTGTTATTAACACTACTTTTTTGTTGTTATGCGAAGGGCAAACGAGCAAGCGTGTTTCACCTTATGTTAATCAGTCAATGTCACTCACAGACATCTGCAGTACAATGGGTATCACAAATACGTTTCCTGCTATTGAGATATGAGTCGGCTTTAATAAGATTCAATGTGGTATAGGTCGTAAATACCGTTGAGGGCAGCTGGTGCCATAAAGTGGTGGTTAGCGCTACAATTTTTAGGAGGGATAGATAGGAAAATGAGCAAGCTTGCCACCTGATGGAAAGCAATCATCGTCACCCACAGAGATCTACTATACCATAGACATCAAAAATGCCTTGCCGACCTTTGATATATAACTAGGCTTGCTTTTTAAAGATTCCAATATCGTATCAGTTCAGAAATACCACTTAAGGCAGCTGGTGCCACAGAGTGGTGGTGTGTGGCATGAAGATGATGGTGTATGTCATCAGCTACCTTCAGCGGTATTGCCGAATCGATACGATATTGGCACCTTAAAAAAACAAGCTTACCTTAAAGGCCGGCAATGTTTTTTTTATGCGATAGGAGGGCAAACGAGCAAGCGTGTCTCCCTAATGGAAAGCATGGACAACCGAGACACTCATCCAGATGGTGGGGATGAAATTTTTCTTTACGGCGAGTTGTGCGGTTGTGGAATTCGGCGGCGGGAATTATTCCAAACAATACCTCGGAGCACTCCCCATGATAGAAGTGGTAAAAAATGCTGAGAGATGAAACATCTCTCCGCAGCGCTAGAGAATCAAGCCGATCGGTGAGATCTTGTCGATCGGTGATGTGATTTATTGTCCCAAATACGACGTCTATATTAACATACCGATGTGAAAGACAACCGCGTTTAGTCACAAACATTGATCCACATACCTTATAAGTCGGACATGCGTTGGAGAATTTACGATAAGTAGTTATAACTGACGGGCGAGAGTCGACGTGGGCTGCATACATGATATCTGTACAAGGTTTAAAAGAGACAATTCAGTAAGGAGATATTTTTAATAGGTAGAGCCACGCTGCAGACGAATTGTCAAGAATGGCATAATATGTGTCTGTAGCATGAATGGGCCGGCTCGCCCGTAGAAGTACCACACTCCCAAAGAAAACTGGCGTCTGAGTGGTAGTTTACCTACCGCGCTTCGTACGGTGAGCGGCTGAGTTCTGGAGGCCCAACACCATCCCTCTACCGCTCCCCCTCCCGTTCCCACTCCAATAATGACACTTTCCTTAAAGGTCCGCAACGCTTCCGCATTGCCTATGGCGCTGCGGAAGTCTATGGGCGGCGTTGATTGCTTTCCTTTAGGTGACACGCCTGTTCGTTTGCCTTCCAATACCATAAAAAATATCAGTGGTCAGAAAATTAATTACACGGGCACAACAAACAAGACTGGTATCATAAAGTGTGTATGAGTAATGTGAGGCGAGACAAGACTAATCTATATACATAAATATAAATTCATTATCTAAATCGTTGTGATATATCTATAAAGGAAAACAATTGAATAATATATATATTTATTTAGAAAAAGACTATATAGACAGTCAAAAGTTTTACTTAGCTAAGATCCGCGACAAGCAAAACAATAACAGAAAATTAACAATGTATGTTTTTCCGTTGGGTTAAGTGGATTTATTTGGAACTTAAACCAATAACTTACCGAAAATCGGCCATCAACTCTCCACCCACCAACCACTATACACAACACCAAACACACATCATCACTTTTCCATCTTGTAAACGACACGTGTTTCGCCCCAACACGAGGCATCTTCAGGTATAGTAGACTCTACGGTAGACAACCGAAAAAACCGAAACTTTTCTTTTCTTTTGACTGTCCATATAGTGATGGATTTCCGCAAAGTAACGCCTGACTCCATTAATAATCTAGAAAAAGACTATATGAATGACTAATAGATGGCAATATTTATAGTACCAAGGACTTTTTTGTTTTAAAAGTTGGATCGAATGTATGTAATAGATGAATCAATTATAATTTTAATGACAATGTTACAGTATTATTAATAATTTAATGCTTTGTAACAATAAGCGACTTATGCATTAAGATCTCTGTGTCTTTACGTGTATATATTTTTTGTAGAGTTGACATTATAAACAAATGAATAAATAATTAACGAAATTTGTACGCCATAAGTGGCAATGTGATGGAGCTTTTAAACGTCTTTCATCTTGTTACACCTCACATTATTTAATTTAATTATAAACACCCGTATCTGCGAATTTCCAAACGCATTTATCATTGTTACCTTAACAATACAATTAGTTTAAAAATTGAAGTTCATTATTACACTAATACCGCTTTTATATATATAATAATACAGCATATATTGGTATAGCTTACACAGTGTCGGAGCGATATTTGTATATTAACACTACCCACGCATCTCGTGTGAATCACACGCAACAAGTCCACTTCTGGGAAGCGATCGCCGTCGTCCGTGTTCCCATTATGTCATTCATATAGACAACTAAATCAATTTCGACTGCGGACAAATATTTTTACTTTCCGTATTTTGTTCACGCGAACTTTCTTTCGCTATTTCTTCTCCATTCCTTCGTTACGTTACGTGCAAATAAAACTTGATCATTAACACGATATTTGACAAATTAAATGTATTTCCTTATGTCGATGAAATAAGATTTTTAATACGCATTTAAGTAACGATACTAGCCAGGCATTATTATTTATAATAATAATAATTCTTTATTTGCATTATGTGAGGTGTGACATGATGAAAAAATACGTTTAAAAGCCACATCACATTGCGACTTAATGTTTTTATATAAAACAATTTATTTCTCTTAATTTTTAAAAAAAAAAGTAAAAAAGGTTTTATTATATTTAATAAAAAACTTTCACGTACGTTTTCTGTATTAAAATTACAGAATACGTAACTAAGTAAGTACTAGAAGATTAAGAACGGATACAGCAAATACAGACTAATTTTAGGTATTATTTAAATGAAGGGAATGTATATATTAGGTCGTAGGTAGTAACTGGACATATAAGGCAATAACCTTGGCTCCAGTGAGCCCACGTTCACACCTCGACTCCCCGGCAGATATTGTTCCGCTGCATTCCACCGCTGGCCAAACAAATGGTGTAGCATTCAATTAATACACGTAATGATGGCCGACTTTATGCAAGTGTATTATAATACAAATAATACACGTGCTACTACACTAAGATAACATCTACCAGGTACACAGTACTGTAATCAACTACAGCTTTTATAATAGAATGTATATCATATTAGTTGTCTGAATAAAATGCTACTTTTGCCATCATCAACTTGCGACAGTTCACCGCTGAATATGCCTGCCCCAACACCCCAATCAGTGGCTACACACATCCATTTCATGTCAGCTACACTGTACAGATCGTCACTCCATCAATCCAGAGATGCTTCTCTGGCTTTGATGGAGCCTCACACTGCATTTGCCAAATCACAAATACTTGAGACTACCTTATCTACATTATGTAATAGACATAATAACGCCATGGGATCGCTATGCATTTTACATAGAATTAGGAATGTTTATTTGTGATACACCTTTTTTTACAGAAACTTAATGCTAAGATTAAAACCTAAATAGCTATTTTTTATGGGGTAGGAGGGCAAACGAGCAAGCGTGTCGCCTGAGTCACGGAAGCGTTGACCGCCTTTTAGGTATGTGTGTGTGAATATATATATATATATATATATATATATATATATAACAGTATCAACAATCACCATCATACTCACCATCATCACCCCAAGAATTGCCACCTAGGTTGATCTTATCATTTTAATTTTAGTTTATTTTACCGGTGGAATGGACCGTGTTTCAGCAAACGTAGTATAAGATACCCCCCACTAGATTATACGAAGATCTGCGCAGGGCGGCTGGCAGAGATTGGATGCGTGAAGCCAAAGATCGGGCAAGGTGTCGCTTCTTGTGGGAGGCCTATGTCTAGCAGTGGACTGCCGTGGGCATTCGATTAATTGATTGATATAACATTCCGATCCGCTTCAGTGTAATTTCAACAATCTTCAAGGGTTCCAATGGGACATTCACAATGGTGAATTGATAGAATACGTTCCTGTAGAACATAAAATAATCCGTTATCACCAATCTACTCGAGTTTAGGTTGAAAGCTCTCTTGTATTCAGTTAGCCGTTCAGTTATTGACAAATAGAGAGCCATTTTCGTTGCCCAGGACGTGGCGAGCGCGAACCCGTGACGTCACGCCGGCAGCTGGCACCGTGCCCATCCCGCTGCATGTTATGTGAAAGCTAGCGTAAATATAACGCGAACTTTTCCTTTTCTCGAAATAGTTATGCAATTGTACTCATGCTGGAGAATCGTGCTATTTATAGTTGACGATCATACGACTTGGTAAATGGTATCCAGCGGCGGAATTAGGTTATAGGTCGCATAATAAGAACAGAATAGTAAGAGAACATCTTTTTTTATAAAATAGGAAGGCAAACGAGCAGGCGTATCAGTTGATGGAAATCAATCAACGCCGCCCATAGACATCCGCAATGCAAGGCAGTGCAGAAGCGATGCCGGCCTTTAAGGAAAGGTCATTCCGGGTGGGGGGGAAGGGATGAGGGGGATGGGCCTCCGGAACTCAACCGCTCACCGTACGAAGCGCTGTAGCTAAGCCATCACTCACGCCGGTTTTCTGCGGGAGTGTGGTCTTTCCGAGGCGAACCGGCCCATTCGTGCTACAGACAAATATTATGCCATTCACGACAAAATTTTCGTCTGCAGCGTGGCTTTATCGCTTGTTTATAAAATACAGTTTGTTTATAAAAATAAACTATTTTCTCTAAAAATACGTTCCTTTTAAATGTAATTATGGTTATTTTTGTATGGTAAATCAACATGCAAAAGCAATCGTTTCGCCTTCAATCCTAAGAAAAAAATATTTATTCCTTTTGATCAAAGGTTCTCGAACTTAGATAATATATTTTCTTAGGCGTTGGCGTTTCTTGGGCGTTAAATTTACTTATAAAAAGAAAACTAATATTGTGTGTTTCCAAAAAACTATTTATATTTTTTTATATATATATATATATATTCACACCAATCCCCCGCAGGGGTTAGCAGATACCACAGAGCTATACATATATATATATATATATATATATATATATATATATATATATATATATATATATATATATATATATACATAGATATACACACACATTCACACCCACTACGGAAGACAATCGAAAAGTGACTTTTGGGTTGTTTTCCGTAAAGTCTACTATACCTGAAGATGCCGCGTGTTGGGGCGAAACACGTGTCGTTTACAAGATGGAAAAGTGATAATGTGTGTTTGGTGTTGTGTATAGTGTTTGGTGGGTGGAGAATTGATGGCCGATTTTCGGTAAGTTTTTGGTTTAAGTTCCAAATAAATCCACTAAACTCAACGGAAAGACACACATTATTAATTTTCTGTTATTGTTTTGCTTGTCGCGGATCTTAGCTAAGTAAAACTTTTGACTGTCCATATAGTGATGGATTTCCGTAAAGTAACGCCTGACTCCATTAATAATGTTAATTCAAATATTTTTTTATATCTAGCTCTAAATATAATATTTATATTTTATTAGATGGCCCGCTAAACTTCGTTTCCTCTACAATTTATGTTCCCCTGTATTTATCTTCTCCTGGTATGTTAGTACGTACTTAGGTTTGTTCGTTTCCGTTCGTCCAGAAATGGGAAGGATCGTGCCCAGCAGTGGGAAATACATGGTGAAAAAAAATGTATATTTAAAACAAATTTCATCACACAATCAATTTTTTTGAACGGCATTTCACAACCTCAGAACCTCACAGAGCTTAGAACCTTTCTCTCAGAAGTCAGGTATTCTAACTGTCGAAAGAAAAGCGATAATCAGGATTTTTTTATATTTAATATATGAGTCAATGAATGTTAATAAAGCTTTAAGTTCAATACACCGAATAACAGATCAATCATGGCACAGCCTCCGAGACATCGCTCGACAAAAACTCGACGTGGTTGACTAATGCCTCTCGCTCCATGACGATTGTTCTCGTGTTCTCATCGAGATGTTATTGTCCGAGTTTTTATTGCCCACCTTATATTGTGTACCTCCTCAATGTTAGTCTCGCGTTAAACATTCCAGCAAATAAATATATCAAACTCGATTTATAAAATAAACACAGGACGTACAAAATGCAAATCGAATGTTTATTATAATACATATCTATATCGACATATGTATATCAATAGAAAAAAATTATATAATTATTACAGTGACAGGGAGAATTAATATTGTATATAAGAATAAAAGAGATGATATTTTACAATATTGTTTCAGTTTAGATATAAAAATATTTTAATAATTTTTTTAAATATATAATCAATAAATTATAAGTTTAATAAAATAAAATTTCTTTAAAGAGCAACACATCAAAGCTTTTTATTTCAGTAAAATATATTTTTTTTATATATTCACGCCTATCCCCTGCAGGGGTTGGCAGAGACCACAGAGCTCCATCCGCTACCATTCATCGCAGTGAAACGGCTCGTCATTGATCGCTTTTCGCCCTCGTGAGAATCAGGATGTGACGGGTGGCGAACCACGTCGCCGTCATTTTCGACAATATAGGTAAAAAAAAATTAAAACAAACAAATTAATAATATTAT
Organism: Baronia brevicornis; assembly: GCA_031353405.1. Lineage (NCBI taxonomy): Eukaryota > Metazoa > Arthropoda > Insecta > Lepidoptera > Papilionidae > Baronia > Baronia brevicornis. The sequence goes on from JASFAT010000953.1 coordinate 256,971, forward strand.
ATATAATAAATAATGTTTCTTAGATTGATTTTTATAACTTTATGCATAAGCTGCATTATTGACAAATATTATCTTTATATTATATTATCTTTCGGAGATAATGGTGGCATGTAATATTTATTTGCCTTTAGATATTTATTTTGAGTCTGTTTGTCTGTAACAGCTTACTCCAGCGATCTTTCCGCACCGATACGACATTGGAACCTTCAAATAATAAGCATACACGTTTCTTAAATTCCGGCAACGCTTCTGTATTGCCTATTGCACTACGGGTGTCTGCGCGTTGTTGGCGCGTTGATTGCTTTCCATTAGGTGATACGGCTATCCCATAAGAAAATATATTTTCTTCTTTCTTCTGTAATGGTAATTAGTTACCATTACTTATTTCTATCCTCACAGCTTATCTTATCTCTCTTACACTCCTGGGTTTGCTGGAAGAAAACTCAATTTTGAGTGAAGCTCTTGTACATCTTTCCTTTTAATTTTTGTATTTCCTGTTTTGTGTACAATAAAGTATTAAATAAAAATAAAAAATAAATAGTTATAACTATTACAAGTAACATGTAATAACATAAATTATCTTGATTTGTACTAGTCAGCTTGCAACGTTACGTCTTGATAAAATAGTAGCTATTCTTACAAAATATTCTATAGACAGTAAACTTAAAAAGTCACGATACACGCATTTATTTCATATCGTCGCTCCATATATGGCGTATAATCGAACTAAATATTACAATTCGCCGCCTAAATTAAACAATATAATTGATAATAACATATGTTTATGAAAATGAAATAAAAACACAACGTCACTGATGTAAGTAAAAAATCTGTTTGTAATGACAGGGTGATACAGATAATCCTAGTTAGGGGCTATGAGTGAATATTGTTGGTTTTTATTTTAAACTATTGTACACCAATCTGTTCGATCGGTAACAGTGAGGCAGGCCAGTGAGTCAGTGTGTGACGGTGTTTTGCTCGTGAATAAAACCCACATACGTCAGTGTCGATATATGGTACCCTTTGTAATTACTAACTCGCACGAGGGGTTACTACAGTCCCTGGCCAAATTATTAGACGCACTGTATTATTTTTAGTAATTTCATGTGTCTCAAGAGTTGTTATACAACGATGGTATATTTAAACTACAATTTTATTGTAAATAAATTGTAAGTAAATATACTAGATTGGCCGGGTAATAGCCCTGATATGAACTCAATTGAAATTGTGTGGGAGCTTATGAAAAGAGAATTGGCTAAAGATGTGATTACCAACAAAACCCAGCTCCTAGAAAAGATTATTTATTTGTGGAATCATCATTCTCAAATGCAGGAGACAGTACAGTCTTGCATTGATAGCACGCCGCGCAGAATTAAAGCTTTGATAGCGGCTAAAAGTGGGTCAACTAAATATTGACTTTTATTAACTTTAATTTCACTTTTCTTTGAAACTTAATAAACTTATGCTTTCTAAATTAATGCTGTTTTATTTATGTCAAATAAATCGGAAATTGATTGGATAATATAAACATTAAAAACAAATCAATTAAAAATAATAAAACGGTCAATATCACCCAGTAATTAATATTTTACATGAAATCTTGCAGTGCGTCTAATAATTTGGCCAGGGACTGTAGATTTGCTGCGATTTTAATCTTAGTACAGGACCCCGGACTTACGCGATGTGGTGGGACTGAGCGCTATCCGTGTGAGTCGAATTCGCGTAAGTCGGGGTACAATTTTGCATATAAAGACATACAAAGTATGTTCAATTGGGACCGGAGACTAAATAAAACAATAATTTAGGAAATAAATATGAAAATTAAAGAATCGTGTAACTCCGAATTCGCGCACGTCGAGGTAGCGTAAGTCGGAGTATTACTGAATAAAGTAAATTGGGTCCAGTCTTAGTTGTAAACAACGAGGAAAGTTTTTGAGATATTATTTCTTTGGTTTTTGTATTGTAACCTACAATAGAGTAAGTTTTATTTAATAAAAATAAATCTATATTAGGTACTATTTGTATTCTGACTCCCACGACGGCAAGAAGCGACTAACGGAGAGCTGTTTCGCTGCGATGAGTGTGAGAGAAAGGTTGGATGAAAAGATGGATGAGTGTGGAGGAAGCAAGAAAGGTGTGCCGGGATCGTAGCGGATAGAAATCTGTGGTCTCTGCCTACCCCTACGGGAAAATGGCGTGACGATATGTATGTATTTATGTGTTTGTATATTAATTTTATGATTTTAAACATAAAAATAATTTTACATTATTACACAATGAAAATTTTATGAAAAATATTTTAATAAGTAAAGACACAACAAATTTATTGCTGTTTAATCTATAACATTAGATGTGCCTGGTGGTTTTTGTTTCACGTATCTTGATAGTTTCAAATAAGAACTAGTATTAATTAATAGGGGTCGACTTTTAGACGTTGTCGACCCTCAAAATTATTTCGTTTATGTCGACTCCTGTAACGATTTAGACCATAAGGGGTCGATATCGTCCACTTTGGGAATCCTTGCATAAGGCGATGCTTGCTAGTTTGGTGTGTTATCCCATAAAAATAAGGTTGGAAGAAGTTACGCAAACAGATGGGCGGCCGTTGCAAGCGAGGCGAGACGTGGAGAGGAGAGAGTTGCGAAATTGTATTGGACGTCGGCGACGCCTTACTGTGCACGGTATTTTGGGCGGCCGTCCGCTCGGGTTTCAGGCCTAGTAGGGCGCCAGCAATCCCCCGCTACGGGGCTTAATATAAACGGATACTTTTCTTAACGAATCTATACGTTATATGCGGTGGGACCACTAGAAACAGATCTTAAGATTTATATCGACAAGTTGTTGTACATTTATATGTAAAGCCTGACGATTATCATATAGACAACCTATTACATATGGACAGTCAAAAGTTTTACTTAGCTAAGATCCGCGACAAGGAAAACAATAACAGTTTTACACACAATAATGTGTGTTTTACACACATTATTAATTTTCTGTTATTGTTTTGCTTGTCGCGGATCTTAGCTAAGTAAAACTTTTGACTGTCCATATAGTGATGGATTTCCGCAAAGTAACGCCTGACTCCATTAATAACCTATTACATAGTAATAATATGTATTATAATCTATTTATTATAATCGTACATGACTTCTTATATGGTAGAGCCACGCTGCAGACGAATACTTCGTCAAGAATGGCATATTATTTGTCTGTGGCATGAATGGGCCGGCTCGTCCGGGGAAGTACCACACTCCCGCAGGGAACAGGCGTCTGAGTGGTAGCTTAGCTACCGCGCTTCGTCCGGTGAGCGGTTGAGTTCCGGAGGCCCAACACAATACAGGGTCTTCGGTTATGGTATTTATTTTTGTGCTGAAGTCTCTCTCGATTTTCAAAAAGCTTGTCAAAAATCACTATCTATCTTTATAAATATCTATTTAACTTTTTATTTATTCGTTCTCGTTCGTACTATTTACGGTTAACTCATATTTATATTATGGCTATTAACTTTTTATTTTTTTTTATATATTCACGCCTATCTCCCCGCAGGGGTTGGCAGAGACCACAGAGCTCCATCCACTGTCATTCATCGCAGCGAAACGGCTCGTAATTGGTCGTTTTTCGCCCTCGTGAGAATCAGGACGTGACGGGTGGCGAACCACGTCACCGTCATTTTCGACAAATTAGGTATATTAAATTTGTCTTAGGTCAGCCCCAGCAGAGCCCTGCATGCTGAGGTAAGGCACCATAGTCCCCGGGGGAGCCCGACCCCGGGACGATCGGTACGCTTGCGACTAGGCTCGCCCCTAGCCACGAATCCATTGGCACAGCAGACCGTGGATTGGCGGAGAGGAAGGGAAAGGATAGAGAAGAAAGGAAGGGGCAGGAAAGGAAATGCGGATTGGGGGGATTACCAGACTCGGAATAAACATTTATAAATCCATATAAATATTTATTCGGATGCGGAAATCGAACCCGCGACCGTTGTTACCGCGGGCAGAGGGCCCCGCCACTGAGCCAATCGGTCGTCGGTTAACTTTTGTGTAATAATAATATTTTTCTATCATTCGGACGATAATGTATTACCAATCTACACCATCATTATCGTTTTAACATTGTGTCCATCCTACGGTTGTCTGGAAGAAATCGCTATTAGCGATAAGACCGCCATTTGTATACAAATATTACAATTAATAATTTTACAACTTTGTTTTTGGTGTACAATAAAGAATATATTATATCTATCTTCCACGATTTGACAGTAACTAAAATATAGCGTAAATAATTTCTTAAATAAAAACACTACCACACTAACATGGTTAAATTCATTTTATGAAATTGTTCAATAGAATAAAACAAATCTAATTGTGATTTTGTGATTTATTCACATGGTTAGATTTGTTTTATTCTATTGAACAATTTTATAAAACAAATTTAACCATGTTAGTGTGGTAGTGTTTTTATTTAAGAAATTATTTACGCTATATTTTAGTTACTGTCAAATCGTGGAAGATAGATTATATACAATAATTTTACTCTTTAATTTCTGTGTCTATTTTTTAATAGTACGTTTAATCATAATGTTTTTAATTTTTTTTTATGTATATTCTTTGTTAACTGTTTTTTGGATTATGGAATAAAGCTTTTCTTTCTTTCTAATTTACGGAATCAAAGAGTCAATCTTTCGTTTCTTCTTTTCAGTATTCGCGTATTAATGGTTCAGTCGCAAGTGCTTGTTTGAAGTACCTCGGGAACACTGCTCCTGAAATATCGGCACATATCCAGTTTCAGTTCGGTCACTGTTTAATTCTGTCGAACGCGCGCTTTCCATATTTGCACATGTATGTATAATCTGTGCTCTATATGTGCCGAACATGTAGCTTCATGGATTATATATTTACCAATAACTACGTCTTCTTTCTTTGGCGCTAGAAACCTGAGTTTTGGCCTCTTGCACAATTTTTTTTATGGTATAGGAAAGCAAACGAACAGGCGTGTCACTGATGTAAAGAAATAAACGCCACCCATAGACATCCGCAGTGCCATAGGCAGTGCAGAAGCGTTGCCGGCCTTTAAGAAAAATTTCATCAATTCAATTCCATCGATTGAATCGGTTGATCACACCAACCATATATATTTACATATAACGCAGAGTGAAAATGGGCACTCTGCGTTATATATAATATATTTATATATGTGTGTATATATCAGTATTAAATCATTTTTTTTAAATATATTCACGCCTATCCCCCGCCGGGGTTGGCAGAGACCACAAAGCTCCATCCGCTACCATTCATCGCAGCGAAACGGTTATCCATTGGTCGCTTCTCGCCCTCGTCAGAATCAGGACGTGATGGGTGGCGAACCACGTCGTCGTCATTTTTCAACAAATTAGGTATATTAAATTCGTGTTAGTGAATCTCAAGCCGCAAGGGAGGATGGAGGAGATATGTACTGTAAATTAATATGTAATGTATTACCTTTTTTAGAATGAAATAAACACATCTGTCTGTTATATCGTGAAAATCTGATAACGGGTAAATTACCGGATAATTCGTGCCATATTTTCAAATTAACATACAGACGCAAGAAACCTAAAACATACACTAAACCGCAATGAAAATTTACCAATAGAATCAAAAAAAAAACTTTTAAGCTTTCCAAAACAATTGTATCCGATCGCTGTACAAAATTTTCTATTGCCGTAGAGCTGTGAAACTCAAACAATTTGTTTCAATATTTTTTTTGATCCGAATGTGGGATAAAAAAAATTTGCCATCTGTTTCACTTACAGCATTTTCGCTTTTTTTGGGTTGTTATTGTGTATGAGAGAATTTTTGGCTGTCAATAACCCGCAACCGTACCTACATCTGCCACAACAGACACACTGACACACAGCTTTTTTAAGCGTACGACGGTCCTCTCCGTGCGTGGCTTCCAATCCGTGTTATTATTGGACGCATCTGGTCTGTTTCCCGTTTGAGTGATCGCTCTAAATATATAATAATTTAAAAAACTGATTGAATTGTGGCTCTAACATAACATATTTGGCTCTGTTGGGTTTTCATATATTGTTTTAGTATGTAAAGGTGAAGCTCCTTTATGATATTCCGTCGACGGTAACTAATTTATTTTTAAAAAAAAAAATTTAACGCGGACTTTTCCCGCCAACTGACATCAGTGACGTTGTGTTTTTATTTCATTTTCATAATCTTATATTATTATTAAATATATTGTTTAATTATAGTTCGATTAAGGCGTATAAGTGAAGTTATATGAAATAAATGCGTGTATCGTGACTTTTTAAGTTGACTGAAAAACTCCATAGAAGGTTTTGGTAGAATAGCCGTCATTTTATCAAGAAGCAACGTGAAAATCTGACTAATACATTTGAAGATAATAGATGTTATTGTACTTTATTTCAGAATGGCATAATAGTTGTTAATAATTGCCATGAAAGCAGAAAAAAATAATAAAATGTATCTCAAGATGTGAATTAAATGATGATTTCGTGACAAAAGTTGAGAAGGAGATGTTTAGATGGTATGGACACATATAGGGGATGGGTGAAAGACGACTGGCAAAAGAAATTTACGTTGCGGATGTGGATGGAAAGGTCGGTAGGAAAATATACTTTGACCAAATTAAAGTTTTTAGGAAAGGCCAGGTTAAGAGTACCTTTAACTGGTGGGCTTGTATGGGGAGAGTGATGAGTGTGGATATGACAGATGGACATCTGTGGTTTCTGCCTAACCCTACGGGTAACAGGCGTGACGATATGTATGTGTATGAATACCTAAAATGTGATATTAATTTTTAATGTTTGATTCAGCCATAAGCCAAGTTGCACTGACTGATCGTGGTGTTACTGTTCCAGAAGTGATGCGGCGCGCGGGCAGCGACACAGCCAGTCCCGCTCCGCCAGCTGCAGCCCAGCCCCCAGCCACCCTCAGGTACAACTCCCACCTCCCCATGGCAAAAACTATTTTTTTCCCATAATATGTATGTCCCACAAGACACGGGCCTCCCCGTTTCTAGAGCAAAATAAATTAACCGACCAAACTTATACAAAGCGGATTACGTGTCATACTTCAGAATACCAATAGGCTATACATATATATTTATACCGATGCGGAAATCGAAACCGCGATCATTGGCTGCAAAAGCCGTAGATTTGCTTCTGTGCCGATTCGGTCGTGAACTCTATAAGGAAACCTTATAAAATAATAAATATTGCTGTAATTTATTCGACGTATATGTCGTATAATACAAGATGTGTCAGGAACAACACTCTCTCGGTTTTTCCAACTGTCCGGTTTTCCATTTTTCGAATTTAAATTCTAACTACAACTTAAAAAAGGATTTACCAAAAAAAAAATATCCAAATTAATATTTTATGGTTTCAGATCATCAGACAACAAGGAGCTGCTGCGCCAGCAATTGTTATCAGCGACCAAAGAGCGCTCAGCTGATAGACAGGACCAGCCCAAAGCTAAGCACGTCCGCAGTAGACAGAAGAACCGATGGAAGCTCAAGTTTCACCACCAAGCGTTGCCGCAGGAGTACCTGGACCATTATGAGCAAAGTTTGCAGAAAGCTAACACCAAGCAACAGAAAAAAGTTCCAGAAAAACCCAAACCAGAACCCAACTTTGAGATTAACAATTTTACTAACGAAACGTTTAAAATATGGGCGCAGCGTCTCGCCGGAATACAAAACGAGAGTGGAGCATTGACGATGCCTCAGACGCCAACGGTGCTCAACATGGCAACAAAACCAAAAGTTGAGGAGAAAAGGAAAAAGAACCCCACTATCACTCCCACTAAGGTCATGACGTACGAGGACCTGCCTTACATGGGAGAGATGACACTGAACAACTCGAAGCCAAGGCGAGGCCGGAAGCCGAAGAAAGCTGACATCTGCCATTTAATATACGAAAACTACGGAACCGTAGTGCCTGGGCAGCCGACGCCCCAGGAGAGGTTGAACCAACTTAGTACGACGCCACCGTTCAGAAACACAGACACGTCTTTGAGTACCCCAAAAACGGATCTCCAAAATAAGATCATATCGAGTTTGTTAGAACGCAAGTTATCACAAGAGCACAGGAGGCGAATGGAGACTCTATCACCGCCTAAGTTCTGCAGCCCAGATGAGCCGATGCCCGAAGCACCGGCAACAACCGCGGGGCCTCTGCACAGCGACGACGAACCTCTCAACCTTTGCATCAGAGACCTCCACGATTTAAAGATACAAATACAAAAAAAGTTTGGCAACATCTACACGTCGTTGTCTGAAATTAAAACGGAGATGGACCCTGACAGCTCGGAACAGGAGAGCGTCAAGAGTGAACAACCCAACGCCATATCGGTGATCCAGAGAAACACCAATGTAGCGCCGCCGACGGCTAACAGTTCCCCAGATCTCTCGCGACAAACCAGAAATGTGTCTCCGACGCTCTCGGAGCCCGCTCAGTCCACCACGAGTCCCGATGGAGACGACAAGTTCCCCGGCTTCGTGTACTGGCCCAACGCAGGCGTATACATGCACCCGTTAGCACTCCAAACCCAACTCCTCTACTATCAACGACTAGCGGCCGCCGGGCAGCTGCCTTTCTCACCGGACGAGCGTGAGAAAGCGATGACCACGCCAAGCAGTGAGAGCACGCTTACCGAACCAAACTCACCGGATGGCAAGAGTAAACTGGTGCTCAAGCAGATATCCGAATTATTAGACCCCAAAGTCATTAGACAGGCAGAAGAAGCCAAAAACTCGGAAGCCAAAACGAAACGGACTTCTCCAAATCCAATCCAAGGACCCGTCAAGAGGAAACGGTCAGCGATTTTCATCCCTCCTGTACCGACGAAAACAAACTCGACAACTCCAACTACTGAGGTCAGCATTTGCAAATTTAAATTTACCGGTGGGTCCAAGCCATCCTTGCAGGAGAAGAAGATGCTGTCGGTGGACTCCGGTGGAAATTTCCGGTATTACAGTGGAACAGGAAACAAAGGAAAAACCTACGACAGTTTACAAAGGGATAATAATGTGAGGAGCGAACCTTCCGCAGAAACCTCCCATCCTGTTACAAGGGTGGAGACACAAGCTTCGTCCATAAATAAAGAGGATCTTAGCAAAAAGAAGCGGAAGTCACGAAAAACGTTACAGAGAGAGAAACTGGAACAGACTTTCAAGGAGAAAGGGTTTTTAATACAGACGCAGCAATTGCAATCAGCCGAAGGCGCTACGTATTGCAAATTTAGACAACTTAGAAAGTTTACCAGATATCTGTTTAGGAGTTGGAAAGACTACCTACCGGGGGAATTAGAGGAGAAGACGACTGAGGAAACCGCTGTAGAACAGAACAAGCCAGAAGCAGCTACTGATTGGGGGTGAACATTTTAAGTGAATGTGGACAATATTTGCCATATTGTGGAACTTTTTAACGGTTTGGTGCGTGTGGTAGAGAGTTAAGAGAAGTCGAAAGGAGATAATGTCGTTTGTTTTGGTGCTACTTTTTACTAAATTATTGAAGTTTTTTCACCAACTAATGAAACAAGTTTTATTCGACAGACCATAATTGTAGTCACAAAATGCATTTATACCCAGTTTATCACATCAGTGAGATCTGATTGAGGATATAACAGATCCGTCCATACTTGAACACTGTTTGTTTGTTGCGGTCGCTTAGTCATAGTAAATATATAATACTGTATCATAAATGATAAAACTGTTTTTACAATTTAATCTAATGCAATGTACAGATAGTTTTTCTTAGATTTTATTAGGCACACGTTTGAATACTTCTCTATATGGTCAGAACTGTTCATAAACTAATAAATTGATTTGATTTTACTTGTCACAAGCCAAAAAAAGCAAAGCCATCAAATATTTTTCCAAGCACAAGAATTATAAGCTTATTTGATTTGGTTAATATAAAAAATTAGTTATTTCAAATCGATTAGGCAACTAGAATCGATGAATGATATGACATTAGTGTTCCTTATAAAAATCGAGTTGGTTTTGAATAAGTTCCAATAACTAAGATTTTAAAACACAATTACTACAAGGAACTAGAGAAGTTGAATTAATTACAAAATTGTTTATCTGTGAGCCATAAAGATAAACTATAAATTCTTTGGAATATGTAGAAATAATATAAAGCTGTCAGTGCACACACGAAGGAGTTCATTCTTATTTCGTACTTATTACTCATTCGTTCATTTGGCTTTCAATAATGTCAAAATAGGAAGGGTTTTGCAAACAGCGTTCAGTGATTGTAAATCGCGACATTTGCACAAATGTGAGTTCAGCGACTGTAATTACTAACAGTCAGCGAGCGAATCGCCTCTAATGTGTTAACTTATTGTGTAAAATAAATAATTATTAGTGATGCGTTTTTGTAAATATATATTTATTATTTATATACAGTTAACGTATTCGTAATTCAGAACGAAAAAAATGTTAATTTTATTCATTGACATTACATTCGTATGTTTGTTTTATTAATCAATGTTTAGATACAATCTAATTGTAGGAATTTACGATGTTTCATAACTCAATTGCGTTTGTTGTAAAGCTGGTCATACTGCTGTTTCTAAGCCTTCCCTCTAGGTCCGAAATGTCAGCCATCGTTCAAAGTTCCAGTTTAAATATATATAAAATTATTAATAATTTTAAAGTACTTTTTTCAAAGTAATATTGTTCTAATATGTGTATATGTGTAACTTTATTTAAATAACTTCGATAAGAACCGTGTTGAGTTGTGAAACATTTAAATTATTGTACTGCGAGAAATCGTTGCAGTTAGATCACGTGACGACAATGTGTTGCCACACGCGTCGGAACGAATGCAGCGCTCTTGGTTTCTTTTTGACGAAGAACTGAATCGAGACTGCTTTTGTGTAGTTTGTAATCTATCTATTACTTTTGTTACATTTTTACTTGAAATTTAATTATTATTTTAGCTAAGTCGGTGCCAATCAAAACGGGGAGATGTAAACAGATGTATCAAACAAAACACAAATGTAGTATACTCTTGAAGTATACATTTATTTTTGTAAGTTCTCGCTTTCAGTAAATGAAATAAGTGTGTAAGAGGTAGTATCTTAACTGTGAAGTGATGCAACAGGAGTCTGGATTAATACTCTTTTTTCTATACCAAGTGGACCTATTATATATACAACTGATGAATGGCGGGAGAAGAGTGCGGGGTGCGGTAGACGCGGTTGTGCCTGCACGTGTGCAGCAACAAAGCGCGTTCTACGAATGCGGAGAATCAAAGTGCATTCCACGAATGCGGCGTAACAAAGCGCATCCCGCAAGTGCGTAGTAACAAAGCTTGTTCCGCGAATTTGTTCTTGAATAGTATATTCTGTAGTAAGCAGCTACAAGTGCATTAAGTGTATCAAGACAAGATTGGATGATTGCTTAGAATTAATAAGAGATTAGAAAATCTGGATCCACTGTCTTGACACGTTTCGAATTCTCCTCTGATCTTAGCGCCTTCTGTTTGCGGTTGATCGGTTCATATAATCTCATTACAAGAACCGGTTTAGCTAGTCTCTGGTTTAAAAATTGGTTTAATAACGTCATTGCAAGAGACGGTTTTATATTTTAGTTTATCGTCTGTATTTTTCTTCTCGTGGCAATCAGGTATAACTATTGTGCCACTGTCAAGTTACATATCAAAATGTTAAAAATCCAAAAACAACAAGTATCTACAACAACAACTCGTAATCTCATACATGCCCTGTGCATTCTATTCCTTCCTTATCTCAACCGCACTGATTAACCTTCGTGACTTATCCCTTTTACGTGACATTAGCGTAATCATCCGTGCTATTTCGGGCGAAATTATGGCACTATTGAAAGCCATTCAAATGAATGAGTGAATGAACAAGTATCTCGAAATGTACTTGTCAGTTTGCCCTGTCATGATAAAATGGCGGAAATTCTACCAAAACTATCAATAGACTTTTGGTATTAACTTAAAAAGTCACGATACACGCATTTATTTCATTTCACTACACTGACATACCTTTAACGAACTGTATTGTACAACGCGCCGCTAGACTTTCCACGTCACTGACGTATATTGGCGGGAAAAGTTTAATCGTATACTTCATGAGTTTCGTCTGTTTGTTTGTCTCGATTTGTTCAGCGCCGGCCGCCGTGTTGCAACTGTACATACTTTGAGTCGTTCTAGTCATTACAGTTAAGCCGCTGCGATGTCAACGTGTACATATGGTTATTGTTGATTGTTTTAGTCGTTTAAATGAAAACGCCATATTGTATTTAATAAACATTTTATTAAAAGAAAAAAAAACGCAATGATTCTGTGATTCCACTGAGAGAATGCAATCAAAACGGGAATGTAAAACGTGCCAATAAACATTTTAACCAATTTATATGTTCTTTTATTTATTATATTAACAAACAATTTTATAAACATTACAATATAGTCTATGGACATTCATCGCCGTGGCAAACGGTATAGGAACACATGATAAACTCAGCATTTTGGTGAGCTCTACACACACACAATATAATATAATAATTACTTGACATCAAAGAACTTAACGAATAATTATAAAAAAAAATTAGACCAGACCAAATCAGACCAGCCTTCAATGCTGTCATCACTGGTTTCAAGTTATAGGAATGGAGTCTCAAGGCAAACCACAAAGTTGTGGATAGGTTCTCTGAAATCAATGACAATAATGTATTTCTAGAATCAATCGGGGACGTCCACACCCCGCGCAGAGGTGTGGGATCGAGCCTCGGGGATGAACCCCACTGCTCGTGCAGCAACTCAACGGGGCAACCGCCCCCGGTCTTAGGTGCCGCTATTCCTAGCGGCTTTTAGGCGTCCTTTAACGACTTCGCGTCGTCGAGATATGGCTGAACCTATTCCTACGTTGGGTCCGTCGCTGGCCCTCTTCCCTCAAGTATTTCTTTCTAGAGGTAATGGCCAGCATAATGGACATTTATAAAAGCGCCATCTATTGAGTGAACAACACATCGCAAACGGCAAACTTAAACGTGGCGCTAGTGATATAAAACTAACATATTTAGTGTGATGTTACAATTATATTTTTCTCCGAGAAATAAACAAGCTGGAAGAAGTGTGAATTAAAACAAATATTATTGTAAATAAAGAATCAAAACAACGAGTCAAGAGCTATCGCTGTTTTGTTCTACTTCTTTTCTTTGGTGGCAACCAGTTACAACTATTATGCCAGTGTAAGGTAAAAATATTTTAATATCAAATTCTTTGAAATAAAACTGGTCAACTTATTACGTTACATTTTGACAAAATGGCGGCCATTCTACCAAAACCTTCTATGGACTTTTTCGGTCAACTTAAAAAGTCACGATACACGAATTTATTTCATATCACTTTACATATACGCCTTAATCAAACTATATTGCATAATACGCCACCACAATTAAACAATATAACTGATAATAACATAAGATTATGAAAATGAAATCACAACGTCACTGATTAAATGGGGAAAAGCTGTTCGCAGTTTTAAAGTCAATGTTTTGTTTTTGCTATGAAATAACAATTATAAACAAGGGATTTCACACTATTGCTAAATCTAAAGACCACAAGTGACGTAAGCAGAAATACAAAATGCATATTTTGAAGAAATTTTTGAATAAAAAACCGAAATCAAAATTGATGTAACTGACTAAAAAAAAAGTTATACACTATAACCATTCTTTTAACGGATTTCAAGCTTGTCAATTCCCCCGAGGTATTTTTCGTTCACGTACACGTTCCTTAACCCTTAGTTTGGCAAACAAAAAAATTTACTTTTTTTAATTTTATGAATAATTTGTGTTTTAGGATATTTAAGGACCTTGTTAAAAACAGAGGACATTCGATATAAATAAATTACAAATTTGATTTTATTTAAAGTTTGTGTTGGGTGTATGGCAGACAATATCAAACTAAGGGTTAATATCAAAAGACAATAAAAAAATTATAAAAAAACGATAGAAACATTTGTGCATTGATTTTTAAGACCAACAACCACTTAATATTACATTATCCTTACTCGCTAATCTAAAACAGTTTCAAAACAACAGTCGTGTTGCGAGACGAGTCTCAAGGCACTTGTAACAATTGTTGTAAACGACATACAAAACATCACCCGCGTTACTATACATATATATGTTTGTATAAAAATGATTATTTCATATCAAATATATATATTCTAAATATCCCAATCGAAACCTTTTACTTATCATGTTATATTCAGTTGACATTAAGTATAGCCTTCAAATAAGTGGAACTACTTGGAATGTAATTTTAAATCGACAGGAATGATCTAGTGTTTCGTTTGTTGCTAATTCATAAACGATTTAACTCGAAATTACTTAAAATATATCATTTACTGAAGTTTATTTGATTTAATTTTATTTTTTAAACGTGATTCAACTTTGAGGTTAGTTTTAGAATGTTGGTAATAAGTTTGTAAGGTTATGTTAAGGTTTTTTTTTTTCAAACATGCTGCCGTGTCACCTGATGGAAGGCAATCAACGCCGCCCATAGACATCCGCAGCGCCATAGGCAGTGCGGAAGCGTTGCTGATCTTTAAGGAAAGTGACATTATGGGAGTGGAGTAGGGGAGGGTGGGGGAGTAGGGGAGGGTGGGGGAGTAGGGGAGGGTGGGGGAGTAGGGGAGGGTGGGGGAGTAGGGGAGGGAGAGGGGGAGTTGAGTGGGAGGGTGTTGGTTCTCCGGAACTCCAAGCCTCCGTAGGAATAACTTAACATGAATGAATTAGCAGCAAAACTCCATGGGGTGTTTGTCAATATGACAGTTCCACGGTGTTACACACAGATGTTACAACGAAGCCTAATTTGAGCGTTGAGAAGATTACTACGATCGTGTCAAACTTCTCTTCCGCGTCGGCGCCGCTGCACGTCGCGCACAAAAGAGACAGAATGCTACTCTGTCTCCGTGGCACTGCACACCCAGCTACCGCCACGCCCCCGGCGGCTGGAAGTTGACAACAACAGCGCAACCACTAAGCTACCAAAAGACGGACCCCCACTACTGTTGTTGCAAGACCTGTGTATGAGACCGTGGACAGTTGTGACAGAAATGTAAAATAATAACGCACTGCGATTGTGCGAACCGCGGCGGTCACAAGTAGTTGTGGTACAACTTGTAGATGTAGTTGTCACTATTAACAACTATAAATACGACTTGATTCCAGTGTAGTTTGCGCGACGTTTGGAAGACAGACGGATGGGGTGAAGTTTGACATGTGGCACGTTCGCTCCCGGTCTAACTGCCCGCTAGGCGAGCAGGGACTTGGCGGCAGCCGCCACGTGCGGCGCCGAGAGCCCGAAGTGATCCAGCAGAGCGGCCGGGGGACCCGAGCGGGGAACCCCCCGAACGTAGATGTGCTTCACGACCACATTGCGCTCCATGGCCAACGCCGATAGTACCGCCTCGCCCAAACCACCTGAAACCATATATATCAGCTGGATAACTCAAAAATTCAAAATTCTTTATTTCGAAATAAGAAATTACAGTCTGGTACCGATAAAGCTTTCCCACCATTTCGTAACGAGGCTCCTTTGGACGGAGAAACTGTTCAAGTTATAATTTCATGCCTTCATTATTCCGTCCTGTTTATGCGTGTGCACCTGTCTCTCCGACAGCCACATATGGCAGCACTCACTTGCACCTTGCACCGCTTGTAACGTTCGCCATTGTGATCCCGTGTGTTTTTTAGTTCAATCAACACTAATAAAAACATTTACAAGACTACTCATTTCATTGAACTCCTACGCGAACCAAGAGGTATTTTGGTTTGGGAAAGGACGGTAAACGAGCACGCGTGTGACCTGATGGAAAGCAATCAACGCCGCCCATAGACATCCGCAGCGCCATAGGCAGTACGGAAGCGTTGCCGACCTTTAAGGAAAGTGTCGTTTTGGGAGTAGAAATGAGAAGGAGGATGGTGTTGGGTCTCCAAAACTCGGCCGTTCACCGTACGACACGCGGTAGCTGAGCTACCACTCAGACGCCGGTTTTCTGTGGGAGTGTGGTACTTTCCCGGGCGAGCCGGCTCATTCATGCTGCAGACAAATAATATGCCATTCTTGACAAAGCATTCGTCTGCAGCGTGGCTCTACCTTATTAAATTGCGTGGCTATTAAGATTATCGAGTTGGTACATTTTTAAGGAGATAGATTACAGTAGCCCTAGGGATCGAGTAGACATACTGTATAGCCTTATGATAGGTGATAGGATGTGATAGCCAGTCTAGCTATCCTCTATCGCTCTCTAACATAAGTTGGACGTGCTGCACTCACCGGCCTGGTAGTGATCCTCGACGACCACAACGCGGCCCCCGACGGCGCGCGCGTGCCGCACCACGGCCGCCTCGTCCAGCGGCTTCACGGTGAACGGGTCCAGTACTCGCGCTTCCACACCTGCACCAACAAACGTACAGTAACATTAGTTTAGGTTTATTGTCATACGTATCGTCACGCCTGTCTCCCGTAGGGGTTGGCACAGACCACAGATCTCCATCCGCTACGATCCCGGCACACCTTCCTTGCTTCCTTCACACTCATCCATCTTTTCGTCCATTCTTCCTGTCACATTTATCGCAGCGAAACGGTTCTCCGTTAGTCGCATCTCGCCCTCATGGATATCAGGACGTGACGGGTGGTGAACCACGTCGCCGTCATTTTGTGACGAATTAGGTATATTAAAATTCGTCATAGTGAATCCCACAAGCTGCAAGAGGGGATGGAAGTCAGCCCCAGCAGAGCCCTGCATGCTGAAGTAAGGCACCATAGTATCCGGGGCGCCTGATCCCAGGACTTAATACTTAATATAACTTATAGACTATCTTTTAGGGCTTCTGCCAAATTTCAGAGAAATCGGCCCATAAATGACAATGTTAGCGTTGTATGGCGTCCATCTTGTTTCGTTTGTGATTTTCTCCCCCCCCCCTTCCTCAGCGGCATCACTGATTGATATTTACTGATTATTTTAATATTATACACAAGCTTATAGAAATTGTCTAAGTGATCACAGTCCCGAGTAGAATTGTATCAGTCGAGTTAAAAGACTAGAAGTCACTGCTCACCTTCGGCCTTGAGCTTGGCAGCGGCAGCCAGCGCCTCGTGCAGCGTCACCCCGGCGCCGATCAGCAGCACGCGATCCGCCTCCGTCTCACGCACCACCTTCGCCTGCCCCACCTGCACATACCGTCATAGTTACATACATACGAATAACGCGTGTCTCCCGTAGGCGTAGGCGGAGACCACCGATCTCCACCTGCTACGATCTCGGCATACTTCCCTTGCTTCTTCCACACTCATTATTCTCCTCGTGCAAGCCCGCCGGTTAAGGGTACTCTTCGCCTGGCGTTTCTTAAAAAGTTCAGCAATTTGGTCGAGGTATGTTTTCCGTGGTCTTCCTCTACCGACACTGTAGTAGTAGTATCCGACTTTTAGACTTTTTTTTTTCACTAAGAACTAGTTGCCTGGGCCAGTGGTTTTCAACCTTTTTGCTGCTTTGCAAAGAAAAAGAGAACTAAGTTTTTTTCACAACCCATGAATGTTCCACACTTGGGCACGGGCCTCTCTGTTTCCTGAAGAACAGACAACAACCCGCCACGCTTGTCCAATGCGGGTTGGTAGGGTAACCAGTCCCGGAATAAATATCCTACACACATGATGACTCGTAGCGAATGCCCAATGCCATTAACTCTTTGGATTATAATCACAATTCTGACTCGTCGTCAAGAATCAATTTTTTTTTACATTCACACCTATCCCACGCAGGGTTTCAGAGCTCCATCCGCTGCCATTCATCGCAGCGAAACGGCTCGTCATTGGTCGCTTTTCGCCCTCGTGAGAATCAGGACGTGACGGGTGGCGAACTACGTCGCCGTCATTTTCAACAAATTAGATATATTAAATTCGTCTTTTAGTGAATGCCACGAGCCGCAAGGGAGGATGGAGATCAGCCCCAGCAGAGCCCTGCAAGCTGAAGTAAGACAGTATAGTATCCGGAGGAGCCCGATCCCGGCACGGTCACGGTACGCTTGCGACTAAGCTCGCCCCTTTTTTTTTTTTTTTTTTTTTTTTTTTTTTTTTTATGGGATAGGAGGGCAAACGAGCAAGCGTGTCGCCTGATGGAAAGCAATCAACGTCGCCCACGGGCAACCACGACACCGCAGGAGTCGCGGAAGCGTTGCCGGCCTTTTAGGTATGTATAGGCTTGTTTTTTGAAGGTTCCAATGTCGTAACGGTTCGGAAAGACCGCCGAGGGTAACTGATTCCACAAACTGGTGGTGCGTGGAAAGAAGTTACGAGCGAAACGCACCGTAGTAGATCGCCACTCATCCAGGTGGTGGGGATGAAATTTTTCTTTAGCCGCTCGCCACGTAAAGAATTAAAAAAATATTATTTTTATTTACGTGTTAAAATTACTATTCGTATCTCAACATTGTGTATTATCTCACAACTCTGCATGAAATATAGTATGTGTCATGAATAGTACACATGTTGCGTCAGCGCGGTACACGGCTGAACAGTTGAATTTTTCAATCAACAGCCTAATATTCTACCACCGGGCGGCGGGCACCTGGCACCTGGCACCTGGTATATATGGGATATTGGCGTGCACGCACCTTGAACACCTCGTCGTTGGGATAGATGACGGCGGTGTTCGGCCTGGAGGTGCGGATGTAGCAGATGCCCTTCGTGTTGGCAGCAAGCTCCACGGCACGCTCCGTGGATACAGCATCCCTGCGCAACAAATCAGTTTTAACATTAACAATATCATTGTATTCAAATAAAAATATATAATTTCGTCGAGAAATCCTAGTTACGGTGACGGAAACCCAAAAAAAAAACACAATACTTTAAGTAATAGTCATTTTATAGCAATAGAGCCACGCTGCAGACGAATATTTTGTCAAGAATGGCACATTATCTGTCTGTGGCATGGATGGACCGGCTCGCCCGGGGAAGTAACACACTTCCGCAGAGAACCGGCGTCTGAGTGGTAGCTTAGCTACCGCGCTTCGTCCGGTGAGCGGCCGAGTTCCGGAGGCCTAACACCCTCCCCCTCCCACTTCCATAATGTCACTACATATGTATGTCATAATGAAGCGATACAAATACCCCAAGTCACGTGAGGGCGGACGCCAATCAAAATGCATGACGTCACTTGTTCACAGCGCAGACCACGTGACCAATAACGGCGTTTGTCGAGCGCGTCAGACGGAACTTAGAATACACGAACACTAAAGTGTTAGATGCATTGAGAAGTAGTTTAAAATATTTTAAACTACTTTTCAATTTCAGACAACTGTAAACTGTTTTAAACAGATGCCCAATAACTGTCAACATCCATATTGAGTTCTATGGCAGCTCGAATTTTATTTTTGTGTCGATTCTCTTACATTGTGAAGTCATAAAGTCATTGTTATTATTATCACATTATAGTATAAAAAATAGAAATTATAAAAACAATAGTATTATTTGGGTCCCTCGTGGCGGGATAAACCAAACCTAGAAGGATTTAGGCATCTAAGGATATGAACCTACAAAACTGTAGTAGTGCACAATAAGGATGGTTTTTTAATTGAACCCACCTAAAACCTAACATGGACTGATGGGCGTCTAAATTTCCAGTCTAATGTGGGTACATGTACAATGACAATGGGGTCAACGGTCCGCATGGCGGATCTCAACAGATAAAATAAATGGGATTTATTATTAACTTTGGTGGATCTTTAAATGTAGATACTAAAGCAATTATATAATTTTCCTCGATACACACGCGCGTGTACCTCCGACACGGCGTCGAGCTGATGGAACTTGTGATTTGAGGAAATTCCCAAATACGTGTTACTTGAGCCCAATCCTACTAATATTATAAATGCGAAAGTTTGTGAGTATGGATGTATGTTTGTTACTCGTTCACGAAAAAACCACTGGACGGATTTGGATGAAACTTCACAGTGATATAGGTGATACATCGGAATAACATACAGGTTACAATTTGTAATGATTTTATGTAATTTCGGTCGTAATATAACGATACATGTCAATTAAGTAGGAAAAAAATCTGGCCTCTGAGAGCTATCTTGGCGTGCGCTGCCTAAACCATTGGAGTTACACAAAGATGATGTACCGTAGGATTGTTTGTCTTGAATAGTTCTGAATAAAAATATAATCCGAGCGAAGCCGCGGACTTCCATAAAGCTGTCAAAGCCCATGAGCTAACATCTTGGAATCGAATCAACAATATTCCTACAATACTGTAATGAATTACTCTTAAAATAATTTATCAAGGGTGTAGTAATTAAAAGCTTTATGGTAAATAGTAATATAATATAGTACTGACGAGGGGTAGAATACGGTGGCGGTGGGCACCGCGCGGAAGAGCGCCAGGTCCTCGAGGCCCATCTGCGAGGGTCCGTCCTCGCCGATGCTGACGCCGCAGTGGGATCCCGCCAGGTTTATGTTGGACTGGCTGATGGCTCCCATACGGATCTGTTGCAAATGACATCAGTCAGTTACACCGTTGTATAACATCAATCATACATACATACATACATATCGTCTCGCCTCTCTCCCGTAGGGGTAGGCAGAGACCACAGATCTCCATCCGCTATATATCGGCACACCTTCCTTCCTTCCTCTACACTCATCACGCAAGCCCGCCGGTTAAGGGTAGTACCAGGCCTTAAGAACTTCGACAATTTGGTTCAGGTATGTTCTCATTGGTTTTCTTCTACAGACCCGTCCATCCACTTCCATAATGTAAATTTCTTTTACCAGTCGTCTTTCATCCATCCTCTCTATGTGCTCATCAATCATTAAAAGGTGTGCCAGTGGGCTGTTAGTGGTGTGTTAATGGTGACCTAATAATCATTGGGTGGAAATGTGTGAGGTGGTTTATACCTGGTCGAAGGTGCGCGTGAAGAAGGCGGCGAACGTGGACACGAAGGCAACGGTGCGATCGCGGCACGCGGCGCCCGTGGCCACGCCTACCAGGTTCTGTTCCGCAATGAAGCACTCCACGTACCTGAACAATGTCACAAATTAAACTAGAGACTTAAAAAAAGAGAGACTAGCAATGTTTTTAACCTCTCGTCTGTGGCTTCGCCAGTCGAGACATCCCCCCCCCACCTATGGCACCGCGCCCCGAGCATCCCACAGAACATGGTCGCGGAGCGTATCAGTTCTTGTTGGAGTAGTCTTTTCCAATAAGACTATTGAAATAAACTAAAACTTCTCTACATTCATTCTTTTCCGAATATAACCAAGGTACAGTAAGTGGAACTCTTCAAATCGGAGTCAATTGTGGAGAAATGGATTCAGAACAGAAAGTAAGTAAGCTCCTCACCTTTCGGGGTACGCGTTGCGAAGCTTGTCGCTGAACGTGGAGTTCTTGGTGTCGCCGTCCAGCGCAATCACTCTGCAAGGAAATACTTTGCTTATTTGTCGTAGCAAAAATATACAACAATTATGATGACAAGCTTATGGTTTTTTTATGTTATAGGAAGACCAACGAGCAGGCGTGGATCACCTGATGGAAAGTAATCAACGCCATCCATAGACAGTAGCAGGAGCGTTGCCAACCTTTAAGGAAAGTGTCATTATGAAAGGTGAAGGTAGGTTATGGATTTGAACCTCCGGAACTCAACCGCTCGCCGGACGAAGCGCGGTAGCTAAGCTACCGCTCAGACGCCAGTTTTCTGCGGAAGTGTGGTACTTCCCCGGACGAGCCGGCCCATTCATGCTGCAGACAAATAATATGCCATTCTTGACAAAGTATTCTTCTGCGGCGTGGTTCTATGCGGAAAAGCATGGCAAAGTGGGGTTTTTCAACTATAAACTCCTTGTGCAACTGTGAAAGACCGACACAAACAATGCCACACTTAGATGACCTTATGATGGCAACGGATGATGCGGTGTCAGTGTCCACGTTCTGGGCGGGCGGCGTTTGATGCCCGCTGCCTTGAAGAAGACAAAGACTAGTGAATTGAACTGATTTGCAACGGATTGAATGCTTGGATTGTTAAAAACATATCAATGAAGAATTGAGATGGAGCGTGAACTGTGGGTAAATAAATATACCCACAGTTCATGGCTGTGACTACCAATTGGCGGGGCCCTCCGCTCGCGGTGTCAATGGTCGCGGGTTCGATTACCGCATCGGAATTAATATATGTATGGATTACAAATATTCATTCAGAGTCTGGCAACCCCGCCAATCCGCATTGGACAAGCGTGGTGGGTTAAGGTCCGCTCCTCCAGAAATGGATAGGCCCGTGCTCAGCAGTGGGACATATGTGGGCTGTTGAAAAAAATCAGTACATGGATATATTTGGAGCTTTGTGGTGATTAGTTGGGATACCTCATATTGGTGTCTGCGATCTTCTTCAAGGCGGTGCCGTACGCCAGCCGCGTGGCCACGGCTTCCCCCAGCTTGTACTGCGGGGGGGCGGACAGGGATATATCCGCGATGTGCACCGCCGGCGCTTGCACGGCGGGCGGGTGCGGCTTCAGGCTCAGCGCGTTGTTCTTGATCTGCGATTGTAGGTGCTGTGGGGGGAGGGGGGATAACAAACGTTTATAATCATAGCAACAGGACGGTAAGGGCGCGTTCACACGGCATATTTTTTTATACGCAGACGACGCGCGTTTACGTCGCCGTAAAAAAGCAGATTGTTGCGTTTGTATCGATTCAAATGCACGTGTGAAGCATCTCGGTTCTCGGTAGCTAGCTGAAGTGATCGATATCTTGTAAAGTATCGATCAAACAATTTCAAGCTTATGCTTGTTGTCGAGGTGACATTTCACACCAAAAAACAATTCTTTTGCTGTTTTTTTGTTTGTTCCATTCAGTTGTGAGTTACAGGGTGTTAACAATGGAAGTCAACGAAGAGAAAATTCGGTACATTTTACAATTTACCACCCTTTCTCGGCTTCTATGTGAGAAGCATTATGAAGTTACCTTTAAAATGGCAACAAATTATACAACAAAACTGTAACTTATTAGTGTACCTTGATTATCTTCTCGCCGTCAGCACCAAGTGCCTTTCCGTGCCAGTTGTCTGCGTCCTCGATGCCCGGGAAGCCGCGGCCTTTGAAGGTTTTGGCAATGACGGCCGTGGGTTTCCCGGTCACCGTGGCCGCAGCGTCGAACGCCTTGATCAGCTCCGTCACGTCGTGACCGTCAACGACTATCGAGTTGAGGCCGAATGCTTTCATCCTGGCATCGTATACGTCCATCTGGAAGAGAAATGCATTTTTTTCTTCATTTTGATAGGATGGGAAGGCAAACAAGCGGGTATGTCATCTGATAGAATGAAATTAACCTCGTCGTATTATCAAAATGTGCTGGTTTTTAAGGGTGATAAGATCGCATTTTAATTGTTAAAAATAAATTAATTCCTCAAAAATATATTGTTTTTTGGACTTCCATAGGGTGCCTGGTCTAATTTTTATTATTATAGCTTTATTTCCCACACTTTTTTTATTAAGTATTACTAGAATACATTTCCCTATCGTGTGGTCCCATTTTGGGCAAGCGCCTCTACTATCTTTAACCATTTATCTCTGTTTAGAGCTTGGCTAATCCAGTTTTTTCCTGCTGTTTCTACAATGTCGTCAGCCTATATTTTCGTTTGTCTTCCTACACATCTTTTTTACTTTATAACCCAGCCATTTTGTTATCTTACGGGTCCACCTATTGTCCCTCCATCTCGCAACACGCCCTGCCCATTTCCATTTATTTTTTTTTTATATTTATATACATAAAAAATAAATGGAAATTGGCAGGGCGTGTTGCCCGGTCTAATACAAAAAATACCAAGGATCAAAATAAAATTCAATAACTTTAACAAGGACATATAAAGTGTGGATTTAATTTTTGAAAAATTATTTCGTCTAAATTTAGTACTAACGTCTAATTTTTTTAGCTACTACTTCTGTTTTTTTTTATGGGATAGGAGGGCAAACGAGCAAGCGTGTCGCCTTCAGCAATCAACGCCGCCCATGGACTACCGCGACACCGCTGGAGTCGCGGACGCGTTGCCGGTCTTTTAGGTATGTATAGGCTCGTTTTTTGAAAGTTCCAATGTCGTAGCGGTTCGGAAAGACTGCCGAGGGTAGCTGATTCCACAAACTGGTGGTGCGTGGAAAGAAGTTACGGGAGAAACGCACCGTAGTCGATCGCCACTCATCCTTGGGCCACTCGGGATGAAATTTTCCTTTACGGCGAGTTGTGCGGTTGTGGAATTCGGCGGCGGGAATTATTCCAAACAATTCCTCGGAGCACTCCCCATGATAGAAGCGGTTAAAAAATGCTGAGAGATGAGACATCTCTCCGCAGCGCTAGAGAATCAAGCCGATCGGTGAGATCTTGGTCATCAACGAGTCGGATCACAAGACTTTGAATGCGATCAAATGGACGAAGGGCGAATTCCGCCATCGGACATGAAAACAACCGTTCCGAGGCAAAATTATATTTTTATTTGTATGCAGTATAAATACCCATTATCAGCTTGGTAACTATGCAATTAAGATAAATGTCGGTGCATTACAGACTATGTATCAATGTCAAAGGTCTGCCGAGACGAGGCGCCGGTCTATCTTATCGCGGTGTCTACGTGTTTATACATCTTTGGTAACCGGCAACATAACGATCGCATACTGAACAATGTACATTGTATCCATTTTTAATTTAAAGATAAAACAGGTTTCACATTTTTTTATGTCGTGACGAAATTTGAGAAAGGGATGCTTAGATAGTTTGGGCGCATAGAGAGGATGGATGAAAGACGACTGGCAATAGAAATTTACGTTGCGGATGTGGATGGAAGGGTCGGTAAGGGAAGACAACGGTAAACATACCTTGACCAAATTGCTGAAGTTTTTGAGAAAGGCCAGGTCAAGAGTATCCTTAACCGGCGGGCTTGTATGAGAAGAGTAATGAGTGTGGAGGAATCAAGGAAAGTATGCTGAGGTCGTAGCGGATGGAGATCTGTGGTCTCTGCCTACCACTACGGGAAACAGTCGTGGCGATGTGTATGTATTTTTTATTTAATATTTACAATGCTGTTAAATTAAACGAGTATTCTGCTTTAATATCTATTATTTAAAGTAAAATTACAGTCGATCGCAATGGGGAAAAGTAAGATATATCGGTTAGAGCGAGACAGCTTCATACATATGAAAGAGACATAGTATTATTTTTTTATTTATATATTCACGCCTATCCCCCGCAGGGGTTGGCAGAGACCACAGAGCTCCATCCACTACCATTCATCGCAGCAAAACGGTTCTCCATTGGTCGCTTCTCGCCCTCGTGAGAATCAGGACGTGACGGGTGGCGAACCACGTCGCCGTAGTATTATAATTATAGAAATAGAAAAAACTTTATTCATGACACCTATTTTTTACAATAGGTACAATTAAAACCTTAATAATATTACAATATACAAACAAACAAAACAAAAAATTATTTTCTTAATCTAACGAGTGTCATAAAATGGTTCTCGCTCAGCATATACCGGTCGTGCTATTGGAGCACCCGGCGCTGGTTTTCAGCAAGAACCAACGTGGTCAGATCGCGGACCACAGTGACGGACATGTTCGTTTTGTTTCTGTGAGCCTTTCTCCAAATCCCAGTAAAATCGTAACATTCGGTCGGTTACCTTCGCATAAGCACCTCTCTTTCCACCGGCACTAAAACGGTAAATACACACGCTGACATATCCTATCTGTTACCTGGTGTTGCAGCGACGTGGGTTCGGACTGTCCAAGTCGGTTGACGTCGAAGATCACCACCAGGTTATCCAGCTTGTAGTGGCTGGCGAAGTGGAGGGACTCCCAGATGCTGCCCTCGGCCGCTTCACCGTCACCGACCAAGCAGTATACTCTGGCAACAACAACGATGACTTCAGAAACTAAGATGTTGGTACTGCATTCCCGGTAAACTACATTCGTGACATAATTAATCACAGGCATCCCAGTAAATCATTCGGATCAGTGCGAGGCCCTCTGCCCGCGGAGTCAATGGTAGCGGGTTCGATTCCCGCATCGGAATAAATATATGTATGGATTACAAATATTTATTCCGAGCCTGGTAACCCCGCCTATCCACATTGGACAAGCGTGGTGGGTTAACGTCCGTTCCTCCAGAAATGGTGAGGCCCGTGCTCAGCAGTGGGACATATATGGGTTGTTAAGAAAAATTCCCAGTAAAATATAATCCTAGGCCAGAGTTAGGTTTTTAATCTTATCTTACTTACTCCGCTGACTCAGTGATCCGAAGTGGATCTTGGCCTCCAAAACGAGATTCCTCCATCTTTTCCCAGTCCCGCGTTAATTCCCGCCAAGTGCTGGCTTGAAGTTCATACACCTCAGCATCCACCTCATCTCTCCAGCGATATCTGGGTCGACCAACTGTCCCTCGACCACTTGGTCGACACAAATACGCCCTTCACACTCCGATCGTCACACATTCGCTCAAGGTGACCGAGCCAACGAAGTCGATGTGCCTTAATCTCGCCCATAATGTTTGGCTGGTGTACCAGGTTCTCTATCTCGGCGTTTTTCCAGATTCTCCATAATCAATCCGCTCTCCTGGTTCTGCCTATGATCTTACAGTGAATTTTCCGCTCGCCACTAATAGTTTATTCTCTTCTTTGAGCGTAAGTGTCCAAGATTCGGTTCCATACATCAAAACGAGACGTATCACCGTCTCTTTCTCTCTCTGAACCTTGTCTACTACAGTAAAAGCTCTTTATTCGTGGGGTATATGTTCCATTCATGGACAGTCAAAAGTTTTACTTAGCTAAGATCCGCGGCAAGCAAAACAATAACAGAAAATTAATAATGTGTGTTTTTCTGTTATGTTAAGTGGATTTATTTGGAACTTAATCCAAAAACTTACCGAAAATCGGCCATCAACTCTCCACCCACCAACCACTATACACAACGCCAAACACACACTATCACTTTTCCATCTTGTACACAATACTTGTTTCGCCCCAACACGAGGCATCTTCAGGTATAGTAGACTCTACGGAAAAGTGACTTTTCGGTTGTCTTCCGTAGAGTCACTTTTCGGTTGTCTTCCGTAGAGTCTACTATACCTGAAGATGCCTCGTGTTGGGGCGAAACACGTGTCACGTAAACTTTTGACTGTCCATATAGTGATGGATTTCCGCAAAGTAACGCCTGACTTCATTAATAATTCCATAAATATGCCGCGAATACAGAATGGTAATTCATATGAAATTACAGGGGATACGTTTCTAGGTGACAAAATAAAAATAACAATACAAATATATATAAAAATAAGTTGTAATAAGATCTATTTTACTTCTTTTCTTAGTCCAATTGACGGCATTTACTAAGGATATTGGGTTGGATACCTATTGGAATCCTTTTATTATTATGTATGTACTTATTAGATGCGCAAATAAAGAAACTTTTAGCCGCGAATATAGAAATTGGGTCGCATTTTTTTAATCAGCGAATAGTGAAAACGCGAATTAAGGAGCTTTCACTGTACTTTCATTCTGCCATGGGACACCTTCATGTGTATATCTGTCATTATGTATTTAGAAAAAAATTTCGAAAAACTGAAACACAATGTACGTATGCTACTGACCACACCGTCCGACATCGGACGAGTGAGTACGACATACGCCCATCTCACTCTCGCACGACGCTCGTAACGCACACACAATACGTGTGTGAACGTGAGACAAAAAGCAACGTGCATAATTTTACTTTTTTTTTAATTAGTTACAACTATTATGCCAGTGTCAAGTAAAATACAACAATATCAAATCTCTTAAATCGTAAGTAGTCCGCTTATCACGTCACGTCCTTTAATAAAACGGTGGTTATTCCACCAAAACCTACTATGGACTTTATCAGTCAACTTAAAAAGTCACGATACACGCATTTATTTCATATCACTTCACTTATACGCCTTAATCGAACTATATTGTATAATACGCCACCACAATTAAACAATATAACTGATAATTATATAAGATTATGAAAATGAAATAAAAACGCAACGTCACTAATGTTAGTTGGCGGGAAAAGTCCCATGATTGTACTTCTTCTAAGAGTTTCATTCTTTTTCTAAGAGGTACATTTGGTCCTTCGAGCCGGATTTGAATCAGCGACCTATGGATTGTAGGTCACTATCGACCCCTCGGCGGTCGACATCGAACATTTGGGAATCAGTGACCTTCATTTTAGGAGCATACAATTTTACGTTTTAGCAACCCCACTGTAAACATTTTGTTTGAAGGTTCGATAGAAGAAGACTCACCTGTAAGGCACCTGGTCGAAATATTTGCCCACATACGCCATACCCGCGGCCACCGCCAATCCCTGGCCGAGGGAGCCTGTGCCCACATCCACAAAGTTCAAACGTGGCGTGGGGTGCCCCTCAAGATCAGAATCCAGCTTACGCAGGTTCTTGAGTTCTTCTACCGGGAAGAGACCAGCCTCTGCCCACGCTGCGTAGAGGATTGGGGCTGCGTGACCCTGATGGTAATAATTTACCGTTAACCAGTGTTGTAAATATGGAGGACACGCGGATCGGAAATATTTAACTTCACTAAATTAAATTATCAAAATCGATTGAAGACTGCAGCAGTTAACTGCTGGAAGATAAGCCTAAAATTTGTCCACCATTTTCACTCTGGGCAGAAGAATTGGCGGCAGCAAAGCCTGAATTTTGTATCACAACTCTGCTACACTTTTTTTATAGGATAGGAAGGCAAACGAGCAGGCGTGTCATTTGATGGAAAGCAATCTACGTCGCCCATAGACATTCTCAGTGTCATAGGCAGAGTAGCATAGCAGGTGCAGAAGCGTTGCCGACCTTTAAGGAAAGTATCATTATGAGAGGGAGAGGGGGAGGGGGGTTGGTCTTCCGGAACTCAATCGCTCAACGGACGAAGCGCGGTAGCTAAGCTACCATTCAGACGCCGGTTTCGCCGGTTTCCGAAGCCCCAATTCCTTCCACTTCCTCTATTTCTATTAGGTAACTCGCTTTCTCGATGCCTTGTCTGTTCTAAAAAAATAACAATAATAATTAAAAAAGAAGATAATTGTCTGAAACACAATGTACGTATGCTACTGACCACACCGTCCGACATCGGACGAGTGAGTACGACATACGCCCATCTCACTCTCGCACGACGCTTTCAACGCACACACAACAGATATGTGAACGTCAAACAATAAGCAACGTGCATAATTTTACTACATAAGTTTAATTATGATATTACTTGTTTCTACAGCCTATATACATGTCACTACTTCATTCCACGCATCATCACTATGAAATTAGATGCCTTTAGCGGTATTTGCAAACTGATACGACATTGGAACGTTCAGCTGTGGGGTTCTGCTGGGGCTGACCTCCGTCCTGCCTTGCGGCTCGTGGGATTCACTATGACGAATAATAATATACCTAATTCGTTAAAAAATGACGGCGACGTGGTACGCCACCCGTCAAGTCCTTATTCCCACGAGAGCGAGAAGCGACTAACGGAGAGCAGTTTCGCTACGAATAATGTGAGAGGAAGGATGGATGAGTGTGCAGGAAGCAAGGAAGGTGTGCCGGGATCGCAGTGGATGGAGATCTGTGGTCTCTGCCTACCCCTACGGGAGACAGGCGTGACTATATGCATGTATGTAATATAAGTGGCAACTCACTTTGGAGAGAATGAATCGGTCGGCCGAGGGGTCCCTGGGCGCGGAGACCTTGTAGCGCATGGTGTGGAAGAACAGCACCGACATGATCTCCGCCATTGACGCGCACGACGTGGGGTGTCTGGTGAAGTATTGACAACAATATTACAGGCAGATTCCTACCACGAACTGTACAAATGAGAAAAGACGGCATTTCAACGTGTATACGACGTAGGGACATTCGAGAAACGAGCGTACGTGTTCACAAAAGGCTGACAAAGCTTACGAGACCCATCCGGCATTCCGGATGTTTATGGGCGGCATTCACTTACCACCAGGAGACCCTGAGAGACATATTCGTTGGCCTGCTCTATTAAAAAAAATAAAGTCAGACACCAAAAATTACATAATTCATAACACCCTATATTTACACATCTTCCAAATGTACATATTATAAATTAGTGTATGAACCTAAAAAAATGACATATTTCCACATCTCACGAATATAAGCTACAGCGTTCAAAGTCTAAATTTAAATATATTATTAAGTAATTTATGTACATATTTAATATATATAATAGTTATAAAGAAAGCCAACTACATATAAAATATATAGTATGGGCTGTTTTGAAATTCAACTGTGTTCAGAATAAAATTTAGCTAATAAATGATAGTTACAGTTAAAGTTGTTCTAATTAATAAGTCCGTAAAAGTGAGTGACATTCAACAAGAGAAGTAGATTGTAGTGGTAGAGCCACAGTGCAGACGAATACCGCAGAAAACCGGCATCTGAGTGGTAGCTTAGCTATGGCGCTTCATCTGGTGAGCGGTTGAGTTTCAGAGTCTTAATCCTCTGCCATAATGATACTTTCCTCAAGGGCCGGCAATGCTTCTGCATTGCCTATGGCAGTGCGGATTCTATGTGCAGCAGCAGTGACACGCCTGCTTGTTTGCCTTCCTATCCCATAAAAAAAGATTTAACAACTTTATTTGTTTATTGATCACCACAAAATATTTAAACCCTACAGCAAATGGTGTGGTGTGTGGTCAAACATTATATATTTTTCAATGGGAGTTCTTTAAAATTATACATCCATAAATGTATTAAGAGTGATAATTATCAGTAAATGTATTTGATAATACTTTTATATTGAAGTCAGTTGTAAAACAATCACGGCTATCTGAGATTATGTAACAAGAATGTATTGTGACCATATTTAACTGTTATTTTGGAATATATCTCTGATTCACACAATGTGAAAATCTATATATGTATTAATTTTTTTTACAGAACTTTTTAGTACAAAATATTTTTAGAACAGAAGACTATAAATCTTTCTTCGTCACTTGTCTCACACACTCCTTTTATCTAATTTTCCCATTATCCTACATCTTTCCCGATAGCCAGCAATGCATCTACAGTACATCATTATAGGATGATGTTGATTCACAGTATCATTACATTATTATTTTGTGATAAAAACTACCCAAACTCTACCATAAAGATGGGTGTTAAAGAAATTTCATTCTACTAGACAGTAAGGAAGACTGCCTAGTAGAATGAAAATAAAAATTAAAAGGATTTTCCTTAAATTGCACAATGAATGGTAAGCCTACATTACATGCACATTTTTAAATTTAATAATAGTGAATCAGTCATAAGTATGTCACGGCATTGACTGATTACTTCAATGGTTTTAAATATCAGCAGCAGTCATTCCGTGATTACTTATTCTAATCAGGATATGATAATTTTAGCATTTTTACAGTGGAGGAAATATATATTTCTTGTATAAATACTCTTCAGAGTGAATGTAAGAATTGAAATACTCTAACTATGCAAGAAATAATACATGACTTAAATGAACTGAAATGTTCAGATGTGAAGACCCATTAAACACTCATAAACTACATTCCGAGCACTGGATTAGAAAACATATAATTGTTTTTTATATATTATATGTTGTCTTTCTCTCCAATGTCACATTTAGAAATAACTAAGCCACTACTAGAATATGCTGCTGGCATTCCTTTATATACTTGTAGAAAACTCATTTCTCAGCTATAACTTTTCATAATGTGACTTCATATGATGAGTGATGAGTAATAAGGCCCTCACCTGTCTAGTCCCTTATCTCTCCAATTTTTTTATCCCTGTTTACTAATATGAAAATAAATTCAGACTTATTATATTTTCTTGATTACAATCATTATTCTGTGTATTTATAAGTTGCCACACTGTTTGACTAAAGTATTAAAGATTTAGATAGAGAAGTATTAAAGTATTAAAGTTGTTAGATACTTTTTGCAAATTTTCCATCAAGTAAAACCTGTTTAACATAATTAGTCAACATGTTAATAAAAAAAATGTCATATCATATATATGATAGCTTATTTCTGTAGCCTTGAATAACTTAAGCTTATTTATCAGGCAAAATGTATGTCTCATAAAGTATTAAGGCTACAATATAAATTACATTTCCGTTTCTAGGGTTTCAGAAAAAGATTAGTGACTGGTAAATATTATAAGACATCAAACTATTAATATAATTTAAACGATAATCACGGTTGAGAGAGAGAAATTACTTATAAATTGCTACAATAATGTAGGAACATAGATAACATACCTCAACCTGTATTCCTACATGAAGGCAAAGTACCAATTTTTACCAATACCAAGAGAAATATGATTTTAAAATTTAATTAATTTTATGTAATTATTATATATTTAAGTATAAAGCTTTACCGAATTGTCTCAGTGGCAAATTCACTATTTTCAAATTCAATGGTTACAAGTTTAATTCCCACATCAGGATAAATAAATATATGGCATACAGGCTTCAAGTCTCAAAATCCCCCAATTCACTTTGGACAAGCATGATGTTCTTAGAATGGCATATTATTTGTCTGTAGCATAAATGGGCCGACTCGCCAGGGAAAGTACCAAACTTCCACAGAAATGTCCGAGTGGTAGTTTGGCTACCGCGCTTCGCCCGGTGAGCAGTTAAGTTCAGGAGGCCCAACCAAAAGATAAAATAAAAAAATGATAGGTGGAAGAACATTCATCCATAAATGGTGAGGTTCTGTGCCCTTGACATTCAAAATCTGTCAGTCAAAACTTAAATTTATGAATAGCAATGATTATTATCAAATAATTTTAAAAACCAGGAGTTAGCTTGTAATTCCAGGTGCACCTGGAACTGATAATATAATGACATACAGACAATTGAACAGGATATGTGTTATGAAATACAAAATTAACCATAAGGATTTCGACTAGATAGTATTTAAGGACTGTACAATAATAAAAGATATCTAAAATCTTGTATATAACAATGAGATTTATTATAACTCTAAATTGGTACACAAATATACAGTGAAATGAAATTTAATTCAAACAACACACTTGAAATAAAAATGAACAAATATAAAACGCTTTAACGGTGTATTACAAATTATAATTTCAAAGTACCTTGACCTTGGACTTACATTTCGAATAAATTGATCAAACAAAATCTAAAGTAGCTGTAAGTTAGTGGCGTTTTAAACTTATTTAATAATCAAGTATAGCAATAATGATTGATCAAATTAACTTATTACTAAAATGACTAGTCTACCTACAATAAAAAAAAATTAATTTTTTATATGTTGCCTCTAAACTCAGTCAAAGTCAGTCAAAACAACTATTTTAAATGATAATAATACAAGAAAACAATGTGATTTACCCATGTTTTTAAAATACTTCAATCGTTTTTAAATAGTTCTATTTAGAAATAATTCCCATTTCCTAACCTTCATTAGACCTTGCATGATTCTGCAATTAATAACCTCAAACAACATACCCGGATTTTGAAGCATTAGTGGCTACAATGCTGTCGATTCTGAGTTTATTGGCCATATCCTTCAAGGCCTGGATATCTACATTTTTGTCACCCTTCATTTTATTTAAAATATTTAGAAATAAAAAGTACAATTTTAAAACCACGTTTGCGCGCAATGCGACCGATAACACAATTCACGATCACTCCACTTGGCTGGAAATAATGCCGGCCGGTATTTTATAGAGCTGTTCGACGCGTCATCGAAATGTACGATGCACTCATCGATTAGCACTACTACAACATGAGTCTTCATATTTATAAAAAGAAATATGATGTTTATAAGCATCGTGATTATCTATATATCTATAAGTAATCTTATTTCTCAAAGTAGCTTTATTTATAATTGCGTGTCCTTGCAAAATTTTAGCAATTAATATTTTATTGTTTCATACCCTAAGTATCATTCGATAACCATAACCTATATATCGCTTCTTTTAGATATTACATATCTAGTATGATCAGAAGTAGCTTAAAAATACGCATAAAAGTATAGCCTAATCATAATATATTAAGTTATTCAACACGTACATATATTATACATTCACGCTTAATATATTAGTTGAATTTAGTGTACTTTATTAATACAAGGCGTAGATAAAAATTTCGACGAGATAACTAAATATAATTCGATTGTGGGATTTTTTCAACTTTTTTATGAGTAGTAAATAATGACCCTCGCCCATATATTATATATCTACAACGCCGAAGGTCTCGCAGATACGTTGTCGGCCTTTAATAAACACATACACTCTTTTCTTGAATTCCGAGAAACCGATGATCGTTATCGCATACATCGATTAACAACGTTGGTTATCTATGTCCCGTATTATGCATTTTAACAGGGTATAGAATTGAGCCCCGGGATGAACCTTCCATGCGTAAACTGTGCAAGGCGACCGCCTTCTAAGCACTGGTGCCGCTGTTTTCAGCGGTTTGTTCTTCTTCGTTCGGAGGCGTTCTTTATCGATTTCACTTCGTCTAGTTGTTACCTTTTCCCTATTTCTATATCGGGTCCGTCGCAGTCCATCTCCCCTCGTGGGGGCCGCGTGGTGTCAAGAGCTGCCTCCTGTCGTAGTAGCTTGTCGTGGTCGGTCACGATGGCAGTGTCCTTCCGACATTCATCAACATCCGCCACGTACCCTGCCAGTCAGATAATAAATCCAGCAGTTTCTGCAGCCTCTTACCAACTACTTGGAACCAAGAAAATGATGAATTGGAACAAAGTATGCACTGTTGTTGGCGTTTAGCAGAACAATGACCTTTATAGACCTCCTTGCTGTTTATCCATGTTATACAGTACCTGCAGATACATTGAGCAGCTTAGCCCCTAAGGGAACATGGCATTTTGATTTTATACTTTACTTAAAATAAGTAGTAAAATCAAAGCTAAAGAAGTTGTAATCTTTCATATAAAGCAATTTTATTCAACAAGCCCATATCGTGGTTAATTGTATAACAATATTATAATATTATAACTTTTTGTATTTTCGACACTGAGTGGCTTATGATGATAAAAAATGATGATTAATTAGCTGACCGCTCTCGCAAAACCGCTGCTGTCAAATAAGCGACATTGTCCTAGCAAAAAGCAAATTAACAAAGTTTGCCGCGCAATCACTCGCAGGCGCCATCTTGTTTTGGTAATTATGGTTCAAACAGCGTATATATTCGAGCATTAAATTGATTTCCTTAAAATAAAAAGAAAATTAAGTAGCAATTAGATTTAATAGTTTTTTCTAAACTCAACGTCCGCAAATTTTTAAATTCCTGCTAACTGGGATGAGATTAATCGCTGCAAAGTGAATATTATTTCTTTTTCGTATATATTTTTATATATTTATATGTACATAAATATAATGTATATTATATGTAAATATATGTATGTATACGTGTATTTAATTTTATTTAACTAGTCTTTAGTCTATTTTATTACTAGCTGCACCACCCAAGTAATTTTCTTAGTTTCGTGCAGGTTAACTGGGAGAGAATTTTTTTTTTTTTTTTATATATTCACGCCTATCCCCCGCAGGGGTTGGCAGAGACCACAGAGCTCCATCCGCTGCCATTCATCGCAGCGAAACGGCTCGTCATTGGTCGCTTTTCGCCCTCGTGAGAATCAGGACGTGACGGGTGGCGAACCACGTCGCCGTCATTTTTGACAAATTAGGTATATTAACTTCGTCTTAGTGAATCCCACGAGCCACAAGAGGAGGCAACATAGTCCCCGGGGGAGCCCGACCCCGGGACGATCGGCACGCTTGCGACTAGGCTCGCCCCTAGCCACGCATCCATTGGCACGGCAGACCGTGGATTGGCGGAGAGGAAGGGAAAGGATAGAGAAGAAAGGATGGGCAGGAAAGGAAATGCGGACTGGGGGGTTACCAGACTCAGAATAAACATTTATAAATCTATATAAATATTTTATTCCGATGCGGGAATCGAACCCGCGACCATTGACTCCGCGGGCGGAGGGCCCCGCCACTGAGCCAATCGGTCGTCGTCGAGAATTCCCAATGGCATGGCATAAATTTCTTTTATCAGTAGTCTTCCATATATCCAGTGCTCGAATAGAACGCCTGGCATATGCTGAGCAACAACCATTTTATGACACTTGTTAGATTAAAATGATTTTCTTTTTGTTTAACTTATTTATTTGTATATTATATCATAATATTATTAATGTTTTAATTTTAGTTATTGTAAAAAAGGAGTCGTAAATAAAGTTTTTTCTGTTTCATTTTATACCAACAAAAGTGTATCAGGAAAGAGTCAAAAAATCCTAACCTAACAATGAAAACAAAATGTTTCTAAATACGCAAAAGAATTATATCTTTGTATATTTACTGGCAACACAGTACAAAAAGAAAATCATAATAGAAGATATAACTATGTTGCAAAATGTTCGTAATATCGACGAACGACGCGATCAAACGCGCAGTGATATTGAATTGATAAGCACAAGGAGCTATTGCTCCTATACGTGTCATGTAGAACAACAAACTTACCAAAATACCCCTCATTACGGGAAAAAGACTTTATGTGTCTGACAATAAGAACTGTTTCTATTTTTCCAGCGATAAAATATAAGATGGCAAAGGATACGATAAAACGAGGGTGGCTATTGTAAATCGCGCTGACGTATCATAGTTGGACCTTCTTTCTTTTCACCTGACGGTGTTGCCACAATGTGGACATTCCATAAATGTATAGTTTTTTGTATATAAATAGAAACGAAATTTTATAAAAACTTTTATATTTGTCTAAGTCTATTTAATATATTTTAATAATGGTAACAAAAAAATTGTCACCATTATTAATACAATTCTCTTTAAATAACAATATTATTATATAAATACAAACATTATCAAAGAATATTAGAATTTGGGTTCTTAATTCTTCATGGCGGTATTAACCAAGCCAACCAAGGAAAGGAATCTTCTCATGAGCCTAACAGTGCACAATATGGCTGCTTTTTAAACAATAATATTATTATTCTTTTTGCTTTAATTATTATGAATATGATTAATGGAGTCAGGCGTTACTTTGCGGAAATCCATTACTATGTGGACAGTCAGAACTTTTACTTAGGTAATCTTTTACTTAGTAAGCATTTGTTTGCTTGTCGCGGATCTTAGCTACGTAGAAGTTCTAACTGTCTACGATTATGAATATATTAATAATCAAAATTTATACATGCTGTCAATATACAATAAAAATAAATATAAATTTATATAAGCACGGACAGAATTTACCTATTTATGGGATTTTGTTCATTTGTTTTTCAACCATTTTATGACACCTGTTTGATTAAAATTATTTTCTTTTTGTTTTGTTTATTTATATATTTTAATATTATTAAGATTTTAATTATAGCTTTAAAAAAATGTGTCATAAATAAAGTTTTTTTCTATTCTATTCTATTAATACTGATGCATCGTATATGTATCGTATAATACAAAGCACAGATTTTACTATTTTATACTCATATATTATAACACAACAGATAATATATAAAATATCACTTTATTTTATGTTCAATTCCAAGATTTATGTGATTGTAATAGAATTTGTAAATAATTATAAAATCACACATTATTATAATAAAACAATATGTATCTAGGCGCTTTGTGTAAAAAAAAATAAGTGTCGATCAGTCTTATCCACTAAAGTAGGGCCGACTGACCGTCTTGTTGCCTTCGCTACGTCATAAAGGCGCTCGCCAACGATAGGGCAGAATAACGCAAAAACAGCGCCGGATAAATAAATATAAAAACAATAAAACTGTTGTATAGGGGCGGGAAAATGGCCGCGTTGGGCAGGGGGCAGTTAGGGTTACCATTACAATAAAATATAGTGACACTGTATAAACTTTCACAGTTGAAAGTAAATAAAAGTATGAAATAAGTTTGACGATGTGTTTTTACTTTATTTTCATAATCTATTATATTTCATAATATTGTTCAATTTGGATGACGTATCGTACAATATATGTAGTTCGATTAAGGCGTATAAGTGGGATAAAATAAATGCGTGTATTGTGACTTTTAAGTTGACTACAAAATTCTATGCAAACTTTTGGTAAAATGGCCACCATTTTATCAAGATATATCGTGACAAGTTAAATTTATATTTCAAGATATTTGATATTATTTTACTTGACACTGGCATAATATTTATAGCTAATTGCCATCAAGAAAAAAGTTTAGTTTTTTTAATTTTTAACAGCGAGAAGGAAATTATCGTGTGTAAATTACGAAAGTAATAGGAACACAGGCATACGAGCTTCTTGCATATCAGGGGCTGGAAAGGGATAGATATTGCTTCTGCGATATTTATTTCTTGTTACTAAAGACAGGGATAGTTGTGCTGTAATGGCTGGCAATCTTTGTTAGTCCTCAGTATATTTAACACATTTATATGTATTCTACTGTTAGACATTGGTCCGATTTATATCAATATGATAAATTATAGTAAC
Source organism: Baronia brevicornis (assembly GCA_031353405.1). Lineage (NCBI taxonomy): Eukaryota > Metazoa > Arthropoda > Insecta > Lepidoptera > Papilionidae > Baronia > Baronia brevicornis. The sequence goes on from JASFAT010000953.1 coordinate 295,564, forward strand.
ATTACACTATCAACATATTAATTTACATATTTTATTCATCAAAATATATATGTTAATTGAAAATATAGTAAATTATTATATGATAATAATAAAAATTTATATATGATATCTTATACTAAATCTCATTTAACCAACCCAATCTTCCTTCACGATAACGATTCAAGTGAAGGTCATAACCTCATGCTTCTACTTTACTTCAGTATGTTAAAATTGAGGATTATACTTTGTTATTGCTACGCAATTTTTTCTCAGTATTCAATTTTATAATACTCCTGTGACGAATATTTCTGAAATCGTAATAAATACCAATCCTTACAAAACTAACTTTATATTTATACAAATACTCGAAAGCAATACAATTTATTCTCAATACTTCGAGAATAAATTGTATTGCTTTCGTTCGTTTCATTTTTTTTAAAAGTTATTTAAATAATCTTCATTTTTGTACTAACTAATTTTTAATTTATAGTTAATAAAGTAATAAAACCAATTGGCTCAGTGGCCATCCGCCCGCGGAGTCAAATCTAGCGAGTAATAATATCTATTATAGTTAAATATTCCCTTGTCCTGCATTGGAATGGTAGTCGTGGTCGCCGCGAGGGGGCGTGGGTGGCGGTGGATATTCTGTTTTCAAATTCAATTGGCCGCTGTCCCGGGGCGATCTTTCTCCTTGCAATTCGGAATTGAATATCAATCCAACGATTTGACGAACGATCGTTGTGGATGCGACCTGTTGTATACTTTTCACTGCTGTAAACTTTTCATGCTATATTTTGAACGTAATATTTTTTAACATCTTATAGCGGGGTATAGGAGTGAAATTGTAGACCGAGACGTCGATTCAGGCTACGCTACGGTTCGGGAATAGGTACCGCTGAAGGTACCGGGTTTCACGGGCTGATGTTGTAAATATTCTTACAAAACCAATTATAATATTGTTATAATTAGGATGAACTAAATAGGATAGTCCAAATTTTCTTCGTGTGTAATCTTCTCACGCAAGACCCCTTAAAATAATTTTATCTGTTTCTAGAATTAAACTGAACAAAAAACATATAAATATTTTAAAACGAATAAAAAAAGGTACGTTTCTAGATTTATTCGAAAATCGATTAGCTATCCACTGTTTTCCCCATTATCCTCAATAAATACGTGTGGTGGTTCGCCACCCGACACGTTATGATTCCTACGAGGGCGAGAAGCGACTAACGGGGAGCCGTTTCGTTACGATAAATGTGAAAGGAAAAATGAATGAGTGTGGAGGAAGCAAGGAAGGTGTGCCGGGATCGTAGCGGATGGAGATCTGTGGATCTCTACCTACTCCTACGGGAAACAGGTGTGACGATATGTATGTGTATGTAATAATAATAGTTAACAGATTTTCTTAAATAAATAATTAAAAATCCCAGCAATATTTTCAATTATTTCCTGTCATGGGTTATCTAACTTAATAAAGTTAGAAGAAAAGTAATAGCGGCTTTAAGCTTATTATCAAAAAAATATAATTTGTTCATTGCGAAAATATCAGATGTCTCATCCACGATATGTCGTACGTGTTGCCATATTTTCCGCGGTCAGCGTACAAGCGCTGCGAAATTGTAAAAGGGCGAACTTTTCAAACTGTTCGAGATGCGACCGGGAATTGAACCGTGCGAATGTAGATCGAAGGATACGTCCACTGATGATATCTAGAGCACGGCGGGAGGGGGAACACACCGCTTTGATTTTCACATGATCAATAATCAATTTTAAACAAAAACAATATGATTCACTGACGAAACGAAGGTTATTGTATGTGGACAGTTAGAATTATTTACTTCACTAAGATCCGCGACAACGCTTGTCGCGTATCTTATCCAAGTAAAAAAATCTGACTCTCAACTTAATAATGGATTTCCGCAAAGTAACGTCTGACTCCGTTTAAAAATGTATAAATTTGGGATCGGAAAGTAATACAGGCAAAACTGTTATTCTAGGTGTGTGACAAATGAAAAATTTTTGTATTATATTGTCATTTTCAATCTTCAATAAGTCACGTCCGTACATGGGTCTCCCAAAAGACACGTTTTTTTTGCGATCTTCGGTTTCACGCACCTAACTTCTATCAGTGCTAAGTGTCATTCCATCTGCCTAAGAGTGTCCCAAATTACGTTCGGCGAGACGCGGTACTATTTTTGGTTCATCAACAAATGTGACCAGCCAGCATTGTAACTCGAAAATTTTGTAAAGGTTTTTTTACTGAAAACCACCAGGTGCTCTAATAAAACGCCTGGTTTAAGCTGAACAAGAACCATTTTGGCACCATTGTGGCACTTTTCAGATTTTAATTATTTTATTTTTTGTTTTGTAATGTGTCTTGTATATGTACAATATAATATTATTTAGATTTTAATTGAGTCATTAAGACTTCACTCTGCTATTTCTATAAATATTTTTTTATAAAGGATTTTTTTATTGGATCCGAAGGCAAACGATAAAGCGTTTCATATTATGAAAAGCAATCAACACCTACACATTTCTGTTTTTTTCTGTCTTTTTATTTTTGATTTCTGTCTTTCATTACGAATGCCATAAACATTGCGAAAGTGTTGTCGGCCTTTGAGAAAATTGTAGGTTTGTTTTTTTAAAGTTGCAATGTCGTATCGCTTCGGAAACACCGCCGGAGGTCGCTGGTTTCACAAAGTGGTGGCACGTGGAAGTAAGTTTCGGGATAAAGGCACCGTACTGGATCGCCATTCATCGAAATGATGGGGATGAAAAGTTTTTTTGACGTGTTTCATCATCATCAATAGCCTGCGGCAATCCGCTGCTGGACATAGGTCTCCCCTAAAAAGAGCCACCTAGCCCTATCTTCGGCTTCACGTATCCAGTTTCTGCCGGCCGCCCTGCGCAGATCGTCGCACCATTTAGCCTGGGGGCGTCTCACACTACGTTTTCTGGAACGCGGCATCCACTCCAGCACTCGTTTGCTCCAACGATCTCCGACAAACGTGACCAGCCCATTGCCACTTTAGTTTGCTAATTCGGAAGGCTATGTAGGTGACTCTAGTCTTCTGGCGGATTTATTCATTCCGAATCATATTTTGGGGCAAACATTATGAGCGAGATTTAGGCACATTGACTTCGCTGGCTCGGTCACCTTGAGCGAATGGGCGAGCATCTGAGTGTTAAGATGGCGTATTTGTGTCGACCAAGTGATGGAAGGCCAGCTGACTCGACGCTCATCGTCGAGGCTCCTATTGATGGTCTATAAATAAATAAATAAACTTAAGTTGTGGATGAGTGGAATGTTTGATTGAAGACGGTAATAAGATGATTAATGGAGTCAGGCGTTACTTTGCGAAAATCATCACTATATGGATAGTCAAAAGTTTTACTTAGCTAAGTTCCGCGACAAGCAAACAATAACAGAAAATTAATAATGTGTGTTTTCCTGCTGGATGAAGTGGATTTATTTGGAATTTAAACCAAAAACTTACCGAAAAACGGGCGTCAAATAGTAAGTTCCAAATAAATACACTTCATCCAGCAGGAAAACACACATTATTAATTTTCTGTTATTGTTTCCGCGACAAGCAGTCGCGGATCTTAGCTAAGTAAAAGTTTCCATTGTCCACACGGTAATAAGATTTGGTACAAGGGCACCAGTAGTTTATGGGGGGGAGGGGGTCGTGTGAACTCGTTCTCAATAATCACGTGAGTGTGTTTACAGTTGTTTACAAAACATATCAACACTGAACCCTTTTTCCGCTTAATTAACAGCGGGTATCGTCAAGCCACGTGACGTCACGTGTCGCCGCGTGGCGTGACGCGTGTCGAGGCGGGCGGCGTGACGCGCGGCGTGACAACAAACACGTTGTAATCACGTTAGGATTACGCGAGTGATCGATGTTGCCAAATTAGCGTCACGTTATCGACTTTATTACATTTATATCGTTGATTCGGTCGCGGGCTCGACTATTGCCCCTCACTACTGTGCGTGGATATTATTCCATAATTTGTTGATTAATCGAATAATGCGGTACCTATCGTCATTGAACATTATTAATAAAAGCTGCGGGTAGGGAAGTTATTTTTGTGGTATATTATAAAAGGAATTCTTTGTTTCCCCAACTATTATTACATACATCCATATCGCGTGACGATATGGATGTATTTCTCCCCTGCCTCCCGTAGGGGTAGGCGGAGACCACAGATCTCGATCTGCTACGATCTAGGTACACTTTCCTTGCTTCCTCCACACTCATTACTCTCAGTTTTATTTAGATCAGACTTTTATCTACGCATTGTAAAAAAAAAGAAAAAGTTTCTGCTCCGTCCAGAGAAACCTCATTTCAAAATGGCGGTAAAAGTTTCATTATTAGTGGACTGACGTTGTGACGTTTGAAAAATGAAATGTAATTTTTTGTGTCGAAAATAAATAATTTGAATTTCGTATTTGATTTTTAAAGATAATAATGATTAATGGAGTCAGGCGTTACTTTGCGGAAATCCATTACTATGTGGACAGTTAAAACTTTTACTTAGCTAAGATCCGCGACAAGCGAACAACAATAGAAAATTAATAGTGTGTGTTTTCCTGCTGGATGATGGATTTACAGGGAAGTGAAACTAAATCTTATTAAAACACGGCCGTCAGCAAATCTCCACCCACCAACCACTATACACACACTACCACTTTTCCACCTTGCAAACGACACGTGTTTCACCTTAACGAGAGGCATCATCAGGTATAGTAAACTTCCGTAGAGTCTACTACTTAAGTTCCCTGTAAATGCACTTCATCGTAGGAAAACCCATATTATTAAATTTCTTTTGTTGTTTGCTTGTCGCGGATCTTAGCTAAGTAAGTTTTAACTTTACACATAATATAGATATTGTAAATAAGTTACAGAAGAGATCCTATGTTTCATTTGCACCTAAGCCCCACAACTGGCGTTTCTGTTTTAAGTAACTATTAAGACATAGTAATACCGGTGGTGCAAGTCGCTGTCCCACCTCCTGGAACACCTGGATGTGAGTAGTTAAGCCCGCGTTGGTAACGACGGGCCCTTGAATATGTCGGGGAAGGCTTAGTATGGCCTATATCGCCATCAATTCCATATCAGCGCCATCCGTTTCTATTTGGTACAGTTGCGCACGGAAATGTTAGGAGAAAAATTGCTTGCGATGACGCGAGATAATGGGTGACCGGTGGCAGAATTAGCCTATGTGGTCGAATAATCAGAAATGCGTTTTCTGATTACTGATTATATTCTGGCAATATTGTGAGAACTTTCCTTGCGCATTAGAATGCTCCACTGGTATATCTGGCCCGTTCTTTTATACGGATGTTAGGCTTGGACGCTCAAAGAAGACCTCAGAAAACATATAGAAGCGTTCGAAATTCGGGCATATAGACGGATGCTTGCTATCAGCTGGACTCAAAGAGTGGCAACTGACGACGTTCTCCGACGAGTCAAGCAAAAATGTGAACTTTTACAGACCGTCAAAGATAGAATGGTTGCTTACCTGGGTCATATCATAAGACATGACAGGTACAAATTGCTGCAACTGATCATGATGTAAAAATTAGCGGGCAAAGGACAAGTTGGTCGAAAAAGAAAGTCTTGGCCACGTAATATCAGGGAGTGGACCGGGATAGCGAGCGCTGCAGAACTGCTGCACCTCGCGATGGAGGAGAAAAGCGAAACTTCGCGAAAGTTGTGCTGATTTCTGCCTTCCGATTTTTGAGTTGTGGTACCATCACTTTACGCACGTGGTTTCAACAAGATGAAGCTACGCCTCACACTGCTAAAGAGATATTTCGTGATTTTTTTTTTCGTTAACAAATTAACCGACGTCACTACTTCAGCGAGTGGCACAGAATACTGTGTGTGGTAGATTGCAAGGGTGTATCCGACATGGTTGTCAACATTTCTGTTCATACACGTTATTGATTTTTATTTGTCCTTTATAGTTTTTTTTTGTCAAGGATATTGTTTATATTTAGTTTTGAATCAAAGTTCTTGTAGAGTCTTCGTTTTTCCAACAAAATTCTTTGGAGTAAACGAAGCCTTTTAGTAATTAAAGTTAAAGTTTAGTAATTAAATATGTGAAAAGCTAATTCTTCTACTGGAAACCCTAGATATAAAGGATGGATTGTAAATGAAGATGTGAAAATAGGTTAGATTATTAAATACCGGTGAGAGATAATTCAGAGTTACAATCAACAAACAACAAACAAATATATAATATTTTTATTGTAGTTACGACTTATCACCTCGACTGTACCAAAATATTATTCAAATAAGTAGTGAACTGGAAATAGTGGAAGGGTGTTACACTTGTCGCGGCGCTCGCAAAAACTTGTCGCAACTTTCCCTCGCACTCCACTCCCCCATCGCCTCCAACGACGTCTTGTTACTACTTGCCAACTTGTGCGACATTACCCGACTCTCCTCTCTGCCTAATTTATTACTAAACATATAAATGTTTAATACCAACACCCCATCATATTTATATAATAAATTAACATGGTCCCGTAAACGAAATAGCGCTGGCGATACCAGAGCGTCTAGGTCATTGCTGGTTGTTCCTCGCCACTGCTCAGCTGCGTTTCGTGGTAGCTTTAAGTACACCGCAACCAAATGTTGGAACAACTTGCCACCACCTCTTCGTGACTTCGTTCTTGCATACAATAAATATATTTAAAAAAAATACATAAATCTAATTTTAAGTATGCAGTCAGGAACTTGTTCTTTTGGACGCGGTGAATTTAGTACATGACTTTGTATTTTTTAATTCCATTGTACTATACGTGTATTTATGTGTATGTGTATATGAGTATGAGTAGTTATATATATGGATGTATTTGTATGTACGAGTGTGTCAGTATGAATGTCGTCACTGTGGTCCGCGATCTGACCACGTTGGTTCTTGCTGAAAACCAGCGCCGGGTGCTCCAATAGTGCGCCCGGCATATGCTGAGCAAGAACCATTTTATGACACGCGTTAGATTAAAATTATTTTCTTTTTGTTTTGTGTTTTTATTTGTATATAGAATATTATTAAGGATTTAATTTTAGTAATTGTAAAAAAATGGTGTCATAAATAAAGTATTTCTATTCTATTCTATCTTACTCATTTTAGGTAATTAGACAAGCGACAGAAGATATATTTGTACTTATCATGATGTCTAGAACGTAGGAAATTATAGATATAATATTTTTACGGCGGTAAAAAAATTATATCTATAATTTCCGACGACCGATTGGCTCAGTGGCGGGGCCCTCCACCCGCGGAGTCAATGGTCGCGGGTTCGATTCCCGCATCGGAATAAATATTTATATGGATTTATAAATGTTTATTCTTAGTCTGGTAACCCCCCCAGTCCGCATTTCCTTTCCTGCCCATCCTTTCTTCCCTATCCTTTCCCTTCCTCTCCGCCAATCCACGGTCTGCCGTGCCAATGGATGCGTGGCTAGGGGCGAGCCTAGTCGCAAGCGTGCCGATCGTCCCGGGGTCGGGCTCCCCCGGGTACTATGGTGCCTTACCTCAGCATGCAGGGCTCTGCTGGGGCTGACCTCCATCCTCCCTTGCGGCTCGTGGGATTCACTAAGACGAATTTAATATACCTAATTTGCCGAAAAATGATGGCGACGTGGTTCGCCACCCGTCACGTCCTGATTCTCACGAGGGCGAGAAGCGACCAATGACGAGCCGTTTCGCTGCGATGAATGGCAGCGGATGGAGCTCTGCCAACCCCTGCGGGGGATAGGCGTAAATATATAAAAAATAATAATTTCCTACGGCCGTGAAAATATCTATAATTTACACAGAACGAAGTTTTTGCAGCGATCATTGTTGAAATTTTTTTCATGTCCCATTTATGTCCTACTATTGGTCACAGATGGAGGGGTCGGTAAGGGAAGACCACGGATAACATACCTTAACCAAAGTGCTCAAGTTTTTAAAGAAAGGGCAAGTCAAGAGTACCCTTAACCAACGGGCTTGCATGAGGAGAGTAATGAGTGTGGCGGAAGCAAGGAAAGTATGGCGAGATTGTAGCAGATGGAGATCTGTGGTCTCTGCCTACCTCTACGGAAGATAAGCGTATGTATGTATGTTGGTAACGGGCCTCCCTACTCCTGGAGGAACGGACATTAACCCATCACGCTGGTTACACTGTATTACTAATGCATTAAAACTTTTTATATTATATTAATTTTTCATTCGCAATATTCAAATTTAAAATAAAAAAGAAATAAATTGTTTTATAAAAAAAATGCATTAGTTCGACTGACATCTCGAAGATACACATGTCACCCGTCCGGCATAAAACATAGAAATTTTATGTATATATATATATATATATATATATATATATATATATATATATATATATATATATATATATATATATATATATATATATATATATATATATATATATATATATATATATATATATATATATATTTAAAATGATCTGTCACGAAACTTAATGTGGCAGGCCAAATTCCACGCGAGCGAAGCCACGGGCAAAAGCTAGTTGATATATAAATGTACAATGAATCGCAGGAATAAATTAATATCGTTTTGAAGAATTTTATTTGAAGAAGCCCCCTAAAGATCCCGGATGTCGCTGTAAGCAGTACGGCAGGCACGCTACAATGCGTATTTTTTAATGATTTATACATTACTTATAGCATCATACACTATGACAATGATACGTCGCGTATAAGAAATATACGTACCTATAGGTACGTATGCTTTTTATACGTGACGTATCCTATGTACATACGTTTTGGATTGTTATTGTTTTTAAGACTGCCATCGGCCGTCATTCGTACACTTACGTATGATCCCTGTCCCACAATTGGCTGTTGGGATGTTAAACCGCATTACGATTTTTATTTACATGTATTTACGCGTGCGGGGTGCGCATGATGGCTTATAAAAGCTTACAACAAATAAGTACAGGTGCAAAATTAAGCCGGCCTTACTACCGCGGGTTAGTGGGTACGCGAGCCTCCCATAACCGCGCGTTACGCCTTCCATTATTATAACTCTGGTGTGGTGCATAGCGAACAATGGAAGTGGCAGGCCTTGGTATTTTTCAATTCCTGCTAGTGGTTCACACTGTCCAAGTATTATATTCTGGACGATGCTGTTAGTAACCCCTCTGCCCAGCATCGTGAATATCCAGGTTCTTCTTCTTCTTTTAGTATCTCTCTTAGCTAATTCAGCACAACTATCACAGTCTAGAACGAAGCGAAAAAGTTTGGTAATATTTATTATCCTTGCCTACACTCTGATTTCGCGTAGCCATCTTCGTTCTACAACGAAACCCTTGTTTTCCTATCATGATCTATTATCATTGAATGACATTGAAAGGTGAATGAAAGGTGAAATCAGGTTAATGGAGCTCTGCGCTCCTTTATGAAAAGTCAGAATGAAAACGGTTCATCAGGGAGAGCTTGTTTCGACTCTGATGTACTGTAGTGAAAGTTGGGTTTGACAGAAGAGTCTTGAAAGCAGCCTGAATGCAAGAGCATTAAGAAGTATGTGTGGGGTAACTTTGAATGATAGAATAAAGAATGAAGATATATGAGAGCGATGTGGAGTAAAATGTGTCGTGACAAAAGTTGAGAAAGGGATGCTTAAATGGTTTGGGCACATAGAGAGGATGGATGAAAGATGACTAGCAAAAGAAATTTACGTTGAGGATGTGAAAACCAAGGAAAACATAATTTGATCAAATTGCCGAAGTTTTTAAGAAAGGTCAAGAGTAACCTTAACCGACGAGCTCGCGTGAAGAGTGATGAGTGTGGAGGAAGCAAGAAAAGTATGCCGAGATCGTAGCAGATGGAAATCTGTGGTCTCTGCCTACACCTACGGGAAACAGGAGTGACGATATGTATGTATGTATGTATTCTTTTAATTGTTTAGAGATAGCAAGTTGTACGCACTTCCATCGGTTCTATATCCGCGTACGTAAGGTTATAAGTTACGGAGGTCGGATATTTATTTGTTCGGTTGGATTGTAGTTTTATGGGCGGCCGTAAATGCTCTCTTATTGGTTCGCATTTGAATAATACGAGCCAGCGAGTGTACAGAAAGAACAAACGGACGCGCAAAAATATTTACATTGACACGACGCCGTTCGATGTATCGTACAACAACGCACATCGCTATAGGAAACAACGCTTTCCAAATGAATTGTGACATTAACAGAAATAAGTGTTGATGGACGACAACAATGAATGACGACAACGAATGGCGACAACGAATGACGACCACGAATGACGATAATGAACGACAACGAATGACGACAATGAATGACCACGAATGACTGTGCTGCCTGCTCTTAATGGTAACAGTTTCGATCGCTGGGTAAAGATAAATATATATTTAGCCCACAGATATTTATTCTGAATCTGTCAAGCATCAGTCTCTTGCAAAGCTCGTCAGCTTGCACCGCATCGCTGCTATCATGTTTTGACCAGTGTAATACGAGCGTACCTTAACTACTGATTTATTATTAAATACCCACCACTTATAACACTGATAATATACACACCAGTCACCCCTCAAAATCCGCTGTATATTGGATAAGTGTGAAATTTATAATTAGATAAAAATAAAAAATAATAAACAGGTCCTTATACCGATATGGACTTAGAGCTTATGGCACTTCAGAGTTGTCAAAGTTGTACAAAACAAAGTTAAATAAAAATGATTCAGCGTTTTCAGAATAAGGTACTCAAGGGTATTGTGAATGCTCCATGGTACATACATCAGAAACGACCACCTTCACCGTGACCCTAAGGAAGATCTGGTCGATAATATTAAAAAAAAAGAACGCTAAGGCTCATGATCGAAACTTCATCATCACGTTAACACCGAAATCATCCAGCTCCTCGACAAAGACGGACTTAGTGAGGAGACTCATGAGAACTTAACCCTTTGTGTTAGTTCATTTCACTGAAATCACTAGGTAGTTCTATTTCTAGAAATTCAATTTCTATTTCTAGAAATAGAAAAAACTTTATTCATGACACCTTTTTTCACAATAGCTAAAATTGAAACCTTCATAATATACAAATAAATAAACAAACAGAATTTTAATCTAACAAGTGTCATAAAATGGTTCTTGCTCAGCATATGCCAGGCGTTCTATTGGAGAACCTGGCGCTGGTTTTCAAAAAGATCCAACCAACGTGGTCAGATCGCAGACCACAGTAACGATATTGCGGACACACCCATATACACTTGCATCCCTATATATATACCGCAACCAAAACAACATGTTCGTGTTTGCATACTTTAATTAGTAATAAGTAGAAATTGAACAAACTACGCATTAGCTCACTAGCTCATGGTATCAGCTCATTAGATTGTAATTATAACGAGTAAATCTATTGTACAATAGTAATCATTACACAAAAAAATATGATTGTCTGTGGAATGTTGATTCTCAAAGACAGATACGCCGTTGTATAGATTAAAGATTTCAATTAGCGATCACTTTTACGGTTAGAATATCAGAGATCGGAACGCATTCGCCAACTGTCTCCCATTGCGTCGGTGATTAAGACGGCAGGAGCGTCTCCGCCATTCCTGCTTTATTCTCATTTCTTTTTATATTATTCCTTTCTTTTATAGCGAACGCCCGTGTTGCCATATTTAAATTTTATTCGCCTTAATGTTGCCACACACGCGACTGCTTGCAATATCATACCTATAATATTGCAAACTTGACAGTGTACTGTTATCCTTCTTACTACGTTGTATTAGGGTTTATTTTTTAATAAATTGGGTGTATGTATTATATTGTACGGGGTACAGATGCGGGGCAAATAGAAGCGATTTGGAACCAATGTTTTTATTTAGAACGAGCCGTTTGCGCTCGAAAGGGGACGTTTGATGTTCTACCTGAGCTTTGAATCGTCGGGAGCCCGAGGCTGGTTGTGATTATTTTGTTAGAGCGACCGAGGACGGAGGGCAGAGGACAGAGGACGGTGGAGGAATTACAAAGAATCATTGATTGCGCACATAAATATTGATTACAATAATAAAGTTCGGGATTAATAAAATAGAGAATGTATATAGTTTTGTTTTAACGGTGCAATAAAATATGAAAAATCAATCAATGTACGACCGGATTGGTTCAATGGGGATCGTAGCTTCTCTTGATGACACACGAAGTTGGAATAGCTACTTTTGTAGCATTATTATAATACAAAAACAAAACGAAAAACAGAAGATTGCTTGTTTATTGACTGTTTTTTTCCGGTTAATTTAACGTTTGACGTAGTCGACAGTTTTCTTTACATACATACATACATATCGTCACGCCTGTTTCCCGTAGGGGTAGGCAGGGATCATAGATCTCCATCCGCTACGATCCTTGCACACCTTCCTTGCTTCCTTCACACTCATCTTTTCATCCATCCTGGATCCTCTCATATTTATCGTAACGAAATACCTCTCCGTTAGTCGCTTAGAATAGAATAGAATAGAATAGAAAAACTTTATTTATGACACCATTTTTTTACAATTACTAAAATTAAATCCTTAATAATATACTATATACAAATAAAAACACAAAACAAAAAGAAAATTATTTTAATCTAACGAGTGTCATAAAATGGTTGTTGCTCAGCATATGCCGGGCGCACTATTGGTGCACCCGGCGCTGGTTTTCAGCAAGAACCAACGTGGTCAGATCGCGGACCACAGTGACGACATTCATACTGACACACTTGTACATACAAATACATCCATATATATAACTACTCATACTCATATACACATACACATAAATACACATACAGTACAATGGAATTAAAAAACACAAAGTCATGTATTAAATTCACCGCGTCCAAAAGTTTCTGACTGTATACTTAAAATTAGATTTTTGTATTTTTTTTTTAAATATATTTATTGTATGCAAGTCACGAAGAGGTGGTGGCAAGTTGTTCCAACATTTGGTTGCGGTGTATTTAAAGCTACCACGAAACGCAAGCCCTCGTGGGAATCAGAACGTGATGGGTGGCGAACCATGTCGCCGTCAGTTTTAACAAATTAGCTTTATTATAATTCGTCATAGTGAATCCGGTTTATCTTGTTTTTAAAATAATATATACCTACATTTTGACGCAAGTCTATCTGTGTTTAACTTTGTTCTTAGTCAGCTAATCTCTGCGATAGAATCCTCCCGCCATCTTTTATAATAAGCTGTGTATCGAGTTATTGGACAAAGAGTGCATCGCTTTGCACGGACTAATTGCATACAGCCAGCTCAGTCCCGACGCCCGTGAAGGTGTGACTTGTGAAATTTTTTCAGCTCTAATTAAGGGGAGGGTCGCCGCCTGCGCTTGGCGGGGCGTAAATCATCTGCACTTATTAAAAGAAATTCTCCAGAATCGAACCTTAAGAATATATAGCTAAACTTATACGCGCGTTACGGAAACGAGGGCTTACGAGGCCAACTATGTGGTTGAATTTCCAATGGCGCGAGCGGTAGAGCTGTATAAAGTGAATGATTAAGTTGTTTGTGTTAGTATTGGAGAAGTAATGGTCTTTAATATCGACGATTTGCGCGACTGTGAGTGATTTTTGTATTTACGGCGGGTGTAGGTGCGCCATTTTGCTTTATTAATTTTCTTTGAATGTGAAATATATTGCCGCGGTACTGTATTGTTGCATTCAATATATAATGCCTACAGATATTTCTTTTTTTATAACTACTTTTATAATTACAGCAATTGATATTTTAATAGTTACTAAGGGAATGGCAGTTACTGCAGGTTTAGTTCTATTTAAGCGTACTATCAAGGTTTTTTTTTTATGCGATAGGAAGGCAAACGAGCAGGCGTGTCACCTAATGGAAAGCAATCTACGTCGTTCACAGACATCCGCAGCGCCATAGGCAGTGCGGAGTCGTTGAGGGAGGGGAAGGGGATGTGGAGGGGGAGGGTATTGGGCCTCCGGAACTCAGGCCGCTCAACCGTACGAAGCGCGATAGCTAAGCTACCAGTCAGAAACCGGTTTTCTGCGGGAGTGTGGTACTTCCCCGGGCGAGCCGGCCCATTCGTGCTACAGACAAATATTATGCCATTCTTGACAAAGTATTCGTCTGCAGCGTGGCTCTACCACGATTAAGTTGCTGCGATTGATCACGATGGGAAAAGTCGCGGGGAAAACACAAGTTGATCGAAAAAGGAAGTTTTGGCTACGTTATATTAGGGAGTTGACCGGGACAGCGAGTGCTCCAGAACTGCTGCACCTCGCGAAGGAGGAGGAGAGTTGTGCTGAATTGGCTGCCAACCTTCGCGAGTCGGAGAGGCACTCTTAGAAGAACAAGATCAATATATTGATTTTGGGTCAATGTTCTGAAACGTATACACAATTTAACATGGACATTCTTCTGTAATTATTTGTATCTTGAATCCCGAAAAAGTAATAATTTCATTTTTTTTTTAACTATAACACACAACTAGATTGTATGGTGCAATTTTTTTATTGGTTAAGGAGGCAAACGAGCTAGCGTAATCTGATGTAAAGTGTCATTGAGAGAATGTCAAGAGAGGGGAGGATGGTTGGGCCTGCGGAACTTAACCGTTCCTACCGGTTTCTTACGAAAGTGTGGTACTTCCTCGGGCGAACCGGCCCATTCGTGATACATACAGTAATATGTCAATCTTGACAAAGTATTTGTCGTCTTCGTCCTACAGTTGTCTAGAAGAAATGCTATTAGCGATAAGACCGCCATTTGTATATAAATATTACAATCAATTATTGTGTTACTTTGTTTTTGGTATACAATAAAGAATATATATATTTAAGTGTCAAATAATTACATCTGGATTATTGTAGTGATTCGTCGGTGTGAGGGGGTGGAGTGGAGGGGTTCGGGGTCGGCGAGGTACATTATTAGCCCCCACTTGATCCGGTATAAATTACACCCTGTGATCGGAAACGATTGTATCACGCACACAGGATGTTAGATTTTCCTTTAATAAAACGATTAATGATGCTAATTTTTTTTTTATTCCCAACTAGGTAGTGGTGCGTGGAAAGTGGTTTCGGAAAAAACGCATCATTGTAGCCATTCATTCAAATGGTGGTCATGAAACTTAATTTTGTGGCAGGTTGTACAGCAGTGGAATTTGGTGGCAGGAGTTTTCCCGAATGATTTCACGGAGCAATGTGTGTTAGAATCATCTGTCTCTCACTTTTGAAATACTAGCAAATAAATAGTAAATAAATAATTACTTCATCTTTATTTTATCGGAAAGGGAGACAAAAGAATGATGATGAAATGCAATCAACGCCGCCATAGATATTAACAAGACTAGAGGCATCACAAATGCGGTGCCGGCCTTTAAGATATTAGCAACCCATCCAGGCATTTTTAAGGTGTCATTTCGTTTCGATAATACGACATTGTTATATAAGGTTGGGGAAAAATAAATCCATTATTCTTACGTGAAATTCAAAACTTTATTTAATATGTTTCGGATTGTCCGATTTGAGTCAAATATGCGCAGTTTTCTTGAATAATTTGTTGCCATTTTAAAGGAAGCTTCATAATGCCTCTCTCATAGAAGCCTTGGTCCTTATTGGCAGAAAACTCTAGTTATATATTTTCAAAATCTTCTCTTTATCGCAATTTCTTATCACTCTTTTTGTTTTTTTCAATATTTTACGAGATATCGATCACTGCAGCCATCTATCGAGAAAATAATGGATTTCTTTGTTCCCCGACCCAATATATTAGACGACGGTGGAATTCCTTGATTTTGACCTGGTAGTTACGCTTAGCGAAGCGGTAACAAACATCACCCTGTATAAGGCCAACGGCCCCTTTCATTCGAGCATATTTTCATAAATGCAAACATTCAGAAAGAATTTCCTTCGAAAGCCCATAAATATTACCCACTTTTACTGTTCCCATCAACCTCCAGCCAAACGATAATCCACTCTATCTAGGAGTGTTAGAGTTCAAAGTACAGTGATGGGGAAAACTCATAAGCGCGTTTTAAAACGAATCGGTTGGAGGGCGAATTAAAGATTAATCGCGATCTCCAATAAATATCGGAGCGATTCGGTTTGAAATTGGAATCGAAGAATTGGAACTTATTTTGGATCCATTTGTAGATGAGGTGTTTTTTCCAATGAAACACGGCTGGAGGGAGATTTAATGTCCACTCCCGGACGTCCGGCCATCGACACTAACTCGAACTCTTTTTTAAAGGATTCATAGACAACTTTAGCTAATTAAGAAGGATGCGCTTTTTTCTTAATTTGCCAAATGGATTTTATGGCTTGTTTTTTCAAATTAGACAAATTGTAAGGTAAAATTAAGCATACTGGAAGTTAGTTTTCATTTTTAAAATATTTGTTAAGGAAAAGGATTAAATTTAGTATAGAATAGGAAAAAACTTTTTTTTAGATACATATCGTCACGCCTGTGTCGAGTAGGGATAGGCAGAGACCACAGATCTCCATCTAGTACGATCTCGAAGTACTTTCCTTGCTTCCTCCACACTTATTACTCTTCTCATGCAAGCCCGATGGTTAAGGGTATCTTTTCCTAGCCTACTTAGGGTATCTTGGCCTAGCCTACTTAGGGTATCTTTGCCTAGCCTACTTAGAGTATCTTTGCCTAGCTTACTTAGGGTATCTTGGCCTAGCCTACTTAGGGTATCTTGGCCTAGCCTATTTAGGTTTTCTTTGCCTAGCCTACTTAGGGTATCTTTGCCTAGCCTACTTAGGGTATCTTGGCCTAGCCGTAGTTATAGTGTTGATTCACTAAGACGAATTTTAATAAACCTAATTTGTTAAAAAATGACGGCGACGTGGTTCGTCACCCGTCATGTCCTGAGATGGATGAGTGTGGAGGAAGCAAGGAAGGAGTGCTGGGATCGTAGCGAATGGAGATCTGTGGTCTCTGCCTGCACCTACGGGAGACAGGCGTGTCGAGATGTATGCATGTATGTAGAAAAGTGTTAATGGAAATATTCTTTGTTGTACTCTATTTAGCAAGTTAAGTTAAAAACAAATTAGTCATTAGCACATAGCTAGATTTTAATTATTATAAAAAAATCCACAATAGTAGAGAAGGTTATCATTATAAAAACAAAGAATTATGACATGGGTTTTTGTGTATTATAATATGAATTTCAACAAGTGTCACAGTATTAGGAGAAATGTAATTTTAAAATCAATCATTGAACTAAAAGTAATGCCTTCGAAAACGGGGGCTAATAGTAAATACTACATATCTATATATGTATGCACGCTATGTACGTACATATCAACGCAAAAAAACGAAAAAGCTGTAAATGACACATATGTCCAAAAACAATTTATAGCATACTAGCATTTGGTCTGTCACATTAACTTTCGTGACAGATCATTTTAAATAAATAAATATATATATTTTTTTTACTTAATTTATGGTTCACAATTTTGGTCATAGTGGCTTCCACATAAAAGGTAGATATATGCTGTGTAATAAAAGTATGCTGTCGCGGACTTTTATTTAGAACTATTGAAGACAAACAATCCTACGGTACATCATCTTTGTGTAACTCCAATGGTTTAAGCAACGTATGCCAAGATATCTCTCAGAGGCCAGATATTTTTCCGACTTAATTGACATGTATCGTTAAATTACAACCCAAAAAAAAATACATAAAATCATTACAAATTGTAGCCTATATGTTATTCCGATGTATAACCTATATTACTGTAAAGTTTCATCCAAATCCGTCCGGTAGTTTTTTTGTGAAAGAGTAACAAACATACATACTCACAAACTTTCGCATTTATAATATTAGTAGGATAAAATAGGAAGTAGGATTCTGATATGAAAAAACACTGCGTCAAATGGTCACTGAGTCTCACAGCTCTACTAACAATACAAAACTTTGTACAGCGTTGAAATTGACTATGTTTGAGTGATCGGATACAATTTAGATTTAGAAATCTTAAAAGTTTTCTTATCTCCGGTGGTATGTTTTCATTTTGCGCTTTACTACGTTTTCGCTTTTTTGCGCCAACATGTATACATATAGTATAACCCCACCGAACCTCCATATTTAAAAACCCACGCCTTACCTGCCAAATGTTGCCATAGAAAATATCCGTTTCCGATGGTAACTGCATTAAGAAGCCACTTAGAACATTGGTGAACATGGAACGCATCCAAAACTACACCACTCGCCACACGGCGGGTCTTACAGACCATGGGGGGAGTTATAAATCGCAATTTGCGTCCAGATCGACGCCTGCTACCTATACTGTAGACATAGGAAGGGCTAGACAAGGGAAAAATAGCATTTATTATGTGGTAAAGGTATAAACTATGAGACGATTATGGAACACCAGTATAGAAATGAAATAAAAACAAAACGTCACTTATGTAAGTTGGCGGGAAAAGTTCCTAAAAATATATACATTTCGGCAGGCAGCAATTGTACTCTGTACCTTTAATAAGAGGGGGGGATGTCCAGCAGTGGACTGCCGCAGGTTGTTTACTGATTGATTGATATAAGCAATCTTTTCATCTGGTAGAGTGGCGATCCAATGCAGTGCGTTTTTTTCAGAATCCTCTTTCCACGCACCACTACTCTGTGGAATCAGCTACCTCTAGCGGTATTATCGATCGAATATGGTATTGAAACCTCTAAAAAATCTATACTTTTAACGAAGATCGGCAACGCTTCTATGCCTATGGCACTGTGGATGTCTATGGGTGGTTTTGATTGCTTTTCATCAGGTGACACGTCTGCTGAAAAAATAAACAATCCTTCGAGGTAGAATATTAGAAACGTCAATGAACAAACACGCTGCAACGTTTTCCTTAATGTTGGCCTCAAAAGCGATGGTACAGCTTCTAGTGTTTTATGGTGGTGCTGAAAACCTCCCCCTCAAGAGGAAATTGAATTTATTTGTCCCCGATGCGGAGCCCGACTAACTGTCGGTTAATAGGGTCGGATTTACGCAGCGGTCGGCGTCTAATGTGTACCTCCTAACAGATTTATATGCACTTGGTATAGCCCAGGAGCTAAACAACGATTAATATTTTTTTTTTAAATTAAATAAAATAATTTTTATGTTTTTTTCGCAGCCCATATATGTCCCGGGCCTCCCCATTTCTGAAGGAACGGACGTTAACCCACCACGCTTGTCCAATGGGGATTAGCGGGGTTACGAGCCGAAGCCGAAGAGTTACAAATAAAGATCTGTAAGCCATACATATATTTATTCGCATGCGGGGATTGAACCCGCGACCGTTAACTCCGTTGGTGGAGGACCCCGCCACTAAACCAATTGGTCGTCTCAATTAAATAATTTATATATTATAGTTAATTTATTTTCGTAGAGTCATAGTAGCAAGAACGCTCAAGGTCTGCTTTTTCCTCTCGACCGGAGTTAACACTCTCACCCAATATCGGCATCAACATACATATGTATATATCGATGAAGGAAAACATATTTTCTATAAATATTATAGAAAATGACGAATTTTGTTTTAAACACGATTTGAATCAGCTGCAAGAAACTGCGTGGAATGGTGTCGGTCATTTTTTTAGCATATAAGCTGTCATATAATCACCAATATGGTGGTAACATTTTAATATGTGACATTTTAATTGTTCCACTCTGTGGAACAAGCTACCTTCGGTGGTCTTTCTAAACCGATACGACATTGGCACCTTTAAAAAACATACCTACACATTCCTTAAACGCCGGCAACGCTTCCTCGACTCCTGTGGTGTCGCGGTTGTCTATGGGCGGCTTTGATTACTTTCCATTAGGAGGCAGGCTTGCTCGTTTGCCCTCCTATCCCATAAAAAAATATGTATGAAGTATTAAATAGAATAATGTACTTACTGTGGATAGTACATTTTTTTTCATTGAATTGATAGAAAGTATAATGTTATATTATAATACATATGAGCCCAATAAACCTTATTGGTTTTTTGGTCAAGACCCCTCTCAATTTAATTAAATAATTTATTAATCTTATAATCTATAAAAACATAAATCATAATATGACAAACTTATCTATATAATATTATCTGATTTAAATCTTATGAAATAAATGGCGATCTACATATGTTTTGAACGATCGGATCCATAGGATATTATCGATGGTACCATTACTTTATACATATATAATAATATTCGATAAGGTATCTTATATTAAATTAAATAGTTTCTGCTCAATATAGGTCGCAAATCGTTCCATAGGTACATAAATAAATAAATAAAAGAAATCCAATAAACATGAGTTAGCTCTTTGACTAAACTCAATAGAATCCCAGTTGAGTTGTAGCAGTTAGTTGTGCTAAGTGTCGGTGAGCGAACAAGCGGTTTGAACCTTTTACCTAATTAGAACAAATGGACGATTTATTTCGCTTTGCAGTCTACAAACAGCCCGTTAACAAATCTTCGAGTGGCGGCGATTTTTAGAGAAACGTACTGGATTCCTCGCTGAGGGTAAGCACTTTATTTGTGAATGTGAAATATAATAATACGAAAGCTTTGTTTATTTTAAAGTTTTATAGAAATAAATATATTTTTTTACACAAACACAGTCTATATACACATGGCTATAGACTCGGGACAAATATCTATAGGCCATACATATATTGCCAATGCGGGGATCGAACCCGTGACCCGGAGTCAATGACTCCATGGACGGGGGGCATTAATAATTAAAAAGATTTCATGAACAGAAAGATTGACAAACTTCCCCTATCCATCCACATATCCATATGACTGATAGAGAAGGGCCAATGGTATTAAATCCGCCTATAGTTTAGATAAATAAATAAATAAGTATGTATGAGCTATATCCTTTTAAAATATTATAGTTTTAAATGTTATACCATACCGTTTTAAAGTAATCTATCTATTCTTTTATGTATTGTTATCGTAGTTATCGGCTTGCAGGAACAAAGCGATATTTGATGCGATGCTGTACCTCAAAGTCAGATATCTGCGGTGCGGTGACTGGCCCAAATGGACGTCCTCTCTAATTACACCAAACTACCAGTTAATGTCTATCCAGGGCTGCCAAAGCCATCGCTGTGTTACCCATAACTGAAGTTAATTAATCAATATCACATACAGGCTCGTCGGTGCGAGAATTAGGTTATAGTACAAATAATCAGTACACGCATACCTACTTATTTTCTGTCAATACTGAGAGAACATCCTGCCTTCATTTCACTTCATGGTTTCAACAAGATTCACGTGGTTTCACATGGTTTTATGCTTGCCATTAGGTGATATGCCTGCTCGTTTGCCTTCCTATCCAATTAAAAAAAGGAAAATGGTGCTACGCCCTTCTTTATGGGATAGGAAAGCAAACGAGCAGGCGTGTCACCTGATGGAAAGCAATCAACGCCGCCCATAGACATGCGCAGTGCCATAGGCAGTGCAGAAGCGATGCCAGCCTTTAAGGAAAGTGTCACTATGGGAGGGAGGAGAAGAAGAGTTGGACTTCCGGAACTCAACCGCTCACCGAACTATAAATATAACGGAAATATAAATTAAAAAAGAAAGAGATAAAAGGATGACGAGTTACTTGGCAATACTAGAAAGAACTGGTTCAGAAGTTTGATTCCAGCTTTGGGATAAATAAACAAATAGCCTACAGCAACTCATTTCCCCATCACCTGGATGGCTGGTCATCCATCACCATCCGATTTAGTCGTAATTTTCTGTTACATGCTGGGTTCCCATTACGACACAGAGGAGACATTCAAGAGACCAGTATATGTATATGGTTCTAAGAGATTGGTGAGGCTACTAAATGCCTCTGGCATTGCGCATGTCTATGGGCGGCCACTTACCCCCAGGTAATCCGCATACTCGTTTGCCTGCTATGCTATACCTAACTTTGTTGACGCAGTGACCCAAAATGGAGCTTGGCCTCCGAACAGATTTTACGCCACCGTGCACTGTCCTGCACCACCTCCTGCCAGTTGCAGATTTGAAGGTTGCACAAGTCATCCTCGATCATGTCTCTCCAGCGGTACTTGGGGCGCCCCACAGGACGTCGTCCAGTTGGGTGACACACATACGCTCTCTTGATTGCGCGATCCTCCCTCATCCTCTCAACGTGGCCCAGCCAAAGAAGTTAGTGAGCCTTAGTCACTCGTATTACATTGGGTTGGGTCATAGATGCTCGATTTCGGCATTTACTTTTCAAAAAAAATTCGAGATCTACCTATCCTCTTTAAACAATTATGGTGGGTGCATATCTATTCTCCAGAAATAGGGACGCTGGTGCCTAGAAGTTGGAGGTATATGGGCTGTTAAGTATGCAAATATGCTGTCTCGTCTTCACAACCCTAGCACCACGGCACCAGTACACGCCCAACTTTGAACTTCGTCCTTGCGAGACGGTTAATTAGCGGATTAGGGTCCAGACGAAATATTGTACTATTAGCGCGTCCGGGCACACGAGGGAACAAGTTACGCCCGCCCCAACCGTCGCATTAAACTACGCTTTACAATTGTATTGGGCGAACCCAAACGCTAGTTAACTGTCGTTTATTACTAAGGAACAATTAACCGAGAAAGGTTCCAGTAATTAGCTGATGGTTAAGTACATCTTAACGTTTAAAATATCGAAGCATTGATAGCATTCAAGGCCGAGGTCCCAACGCAACCTGATTCTGTTTAGCGTTTCAGCTGGGTCTAAGTAACCTTACTAAGAAATACTACTACGACAATGAAGTTCACAATGAAGACAAATTTCAATAGTGGTAGAGCCACGCTGCAGACGAATACTTTGTAAAGAATGGCATATTATTTGTCTGTGGTATGAATGGGCCGGCTCGTCCGGGGAAGTACCACACTCCTGCAGAAAACCGGCGTCTGAGTGGTAGCTTAGCTACCGCACGTCGTACGGTGAGCGGCCGAGTTCTGGAGGCCCATCACCCTCCCCCCACCCTCTACCCCTCCCCCCTCACATTCCCATAATGACACTTTCCTTAAAGTTCGTCAACGCTTCCACACTGCCTATGGCAATGCGGATGTCTATTCGTGGCGTTGATTGCTTTCCATCAGGTGACACGCTTGCTCGTTTGCCTTCCTATCCCATAACAAGAAAAACATACCTTGACCAAATTTCTGAAATTTTTAAGAAAGACTAGGTCAAGAGTACCCTTAACCGACGAGCTTGCAGGAAGAGTGATGAGTGTGGAAGAAGCAAGAAAAGTATGCCGAGATCGTAGCAGATGGAAATCTGTGATCTTTGCCTACCCCTACGGGAAATAGACCTTATGGTATGTATGTATGTAGAATTAATGGAGAAAAACACTGCAACAACAAAACAACAACAAAAAAACACTAACAACTGAAAAAAAAATCTATAAATAAAATCGATTTAAGTGTTGTTCTCTTTTATCGCCAATAATGTAGGATTTATTATTCGCGAAACGTTAATAACGACTTTATTAGTCAGTGAAACCGATAAATATTAAACAGGCGGTAAGTTTTTTAATCGCAAACTTTACCGTTTCGAGTTCGATTCAACAATTTATTGTTTTTAATTCGGTTCGGCGTTACCTGCCCCACCCCTCCCCCCTTACACACCCACCCCGTAATGAGCGGGCTGCATTGTCAACGATCATTCGCTATGAGTGAGGCTAGTGATGTTCTGTTTATATATTGTGATCGCATTACGTATATTATCGATATCCAAAGAAAAGTATATGAGCCAATTTTTAAAAAGAATATAATGGTGGTGTTCTGACTGAATCTATTCTGATAAATCTAAAGTTCCTTTGTTTCTTTTATTAATAGAAATTACAATGATTTGTAACAAACAAATTCGTGTGCCCATTAAATCTTTTTACTAGGCCGAAATCCCAGTTATTTCAACTTAATAATTTAATAAGCTACAAGTAACATAAACATAAATAATAATAGTATCAAATAAATATATTATACTTATATAGGGAGCTTAAAAGATATCTGTGGAATTCAAAGCATTTCGTTCGTAAACTCGAACTAAATGCTTCGAAACTCAAAAAAACTCAACTGGAAGAAGTGGATTTACGGGGAACTCAAACTAAATCTTACTGATTTCTATAATAGATTTCAATAACCTTAACGGTTGTCTTCCGTAGAGTCTACTATACCTGATGATGCCTCGTGTTGAGGCAAAACACTTGTCGTGTGCAATGTGGAAAAGTGACAGTGTGTGTTGTCTCAGTAAGATTTACTTTAAATTCTTCGTAAATTCATTTTTTCCAGTAAAAAAATTCATTATTATTTTTCTGTTATTGTTCGCTTATCGCGTATCTTAGCTAAGTAAAAGTTCTAACTGTCCACATAGTAATGGATTTCCGCAAAGTAACGCATTAATCATTTTAAAATGATGTTAAAATTATTTGAAAAATATTTTGTTATTAAACTCTTGTGAGATCATTATTATCCTATCAATTCTTCCCTAACTTAAGCGTGTAGCATTTCTCATTGTATTTTATATATTTTTCTATTAAATATATTAATGGACACAGACAAATTAAATCCCTTGAATGCCTTTAATTTATATTTCTTTATATGTATCATTATATTGTCCATAATTTCAGAAATAAAAGCCATCCCGAGTTTCGTAATTGTTATTTTATCGATAGATGTAGAGGCACGTCACTAACACGTCGAGAATACTGTATAGACGTAAGCTTCCGTACAAGTGGCACCTGCACAAAGTGTTCATTACCACGTGAGCTGGACTACATCGATCCTTATTATGTTTTTAATTAATGGATAAACAACCTACTGAAAATAATTAACTATTGTATAAAGCTGCATTACCTACCACTCGCTGACTCACGGACATGTTATTTGGGAAATTGTATGATTATTAATGGAGTCAGGCGTTACTTTGCGGAAATCCATCACTATATGGACAGTCAAAAGTTTTACTTAGCTGAGATCCGCGACAAGCAAAACAATAACAGAAAATTAATAATGTGTGTTTTTCTGTTGGGTTAAGTGGATTTATTTGGAACTTAAACCAAAAACTTATAAATTATCAGGAGGATAGTCAATATGGGTGTGATCCCTGCATCGAAATAAATTTATGTAAGTATGGCCTTCAGATATTTATTCTGAATCTCGTTACCCAAACAATCTACATTAATCAATGGAGTCAGACATTACTTTTTGGAAATCCATTACTATGTGCACAGTCAACATTTTTACCTAGCTAAGATCCGCGACAAGCAAACAAAATTAAAGAAAAATGTGCTATAAACCGGTATGCTTTCCATCAGATGATACGCCTGCTCGTTTGCCTTCCTA
The DNA here is from genome assembly GCA_031353405.1 of Baronia brevicornis. Taxonomy (NCBI): domain Eukaryota; kingdom Metazoa; phylum Arthropoda; class Insecta; order Lepidoptera; family Papilionidae; genus Baronia; species Baronia brevicornis. The sequence goes on from JASFAT010000953.1 coordinate 320,893, forward strand.
CCCCAGAAAAAAAATTATTAATTAATTACATTTATTTTTTAGAATCGACAACTTGTCCTTTGACAAAGACCTTCTTCAAAGATTTTCATGCCGCTCTATCTCTTGCTAATCCTAGCCATCTTTTGCCAGCAACTCTTCTGTGGTCATCTTCCCCGCGTTTTGTCTATTGTCCTTTGCTCCTTTTTCCATCCCTTGGATACCATTCTGAGACTATTTTCTATTTCTCTTCTCTCTCCCATATCGTATGTCTCGTTCATTGCCATTTTAATGACTTATGACTCTGAAAGATATACCTTGTTCACTTGTCGCGGATCTTAGCTAAGTTAAAGTTCTAACTGTCCACATAGTAATGGATTTCCGCAAAGTAACGCCTGACTACATTAATCATTTTAAATTGATGTTAAAATTATTCGAAAAATATATTAATGTTAAACTCTTGTCAGGTCATTACATACTATCCTATCAAATTCTACCCTAGCTTAATTGTCTAGCATTTCTCATTTTATTTTATATATTTTTTATTAAATACTAACTGACCCGGCAAACTTCGTACCGCCTCGGAATCAATAAATAAAAAAGCTGAACGATAATTGCGGAATGTTTCAACTTTAGTAAAAAATGTGGTCAAAACTTAACAGGAATGAAATATATATAATAAAAAATCGTAATCAATAAAAAATGAGAAAAAAAAACAACTTCACTTTTGAATTAGTTTGATTTCTGAACGACTTTTAAATTTAATTGATTTCTGAACGACGCGACGAACATCAAATATTTGACAGGTAGGGATAGTTTCTAAGGGAAAACGAATTTGTTGCTTTTATTATTAGGTCGGGGCAAAAGTATTTTCGTATTGTTCATACAAAGGAAAATATTTTTTTAGGTATAATTTTTTATTTATTTATAATATGTATGTGCCGTTCTGAGCGATGACTTGTTGCCATCTTGTGGGTAGTGCCATGATCCCATTCCTGTAGAAATTTTGAGATTTTTGATTAAAAAAATCTGACAGGTAGTGTTCACAGTGTTCTTTTGAGGTTAGCTTTATGCTTCCTAAACAGTTCTGCAATGATCGAAACAGGTGGAAATCTGATGGAGTAAGGTCAGGACTATACGGAGGATGTATCAACATATCCCAGCCAAGCTCTCTCAATTTTTACTGCGTGGCTATAGACGAGTGCGGTCTGGCGTTGTCATGGTTTCTCTCAGTGAGATCATGTGGTACCTACATGTCAAGTTTTTTCTTGTACCCAGACTTTCGTAAATGACGTAAAACTGTTTTATGATCAACATCCAGTTCTTCAGCAATGTCGTAGCTACTAATATGTCGATCTTGCTCCACTTTCTCAAATATGGCACTGATTTTATCTGTGACAGGGCCAGTTTCCAGAGCGAACCTCATCTTTCACACTAAAATTTCAAGACTTGAAACGCTTTAACCACATTTGTGCTACTCTTATTGATACCGCATTAGGTCCGTAAACCGCACAAATTTTATTCGCGGCGTTCGTCGCATTTATACCTTTTTTGTAATAAAACTTTAAAATGTACCGAATTTCTTCGTCACATACGTTCATTTTGCTTGCTTGAAAAACAATTGAAAAATGGCGGGAACTAGGTTTTTTATTTATTTATTGCATCTTCAGAATGTCACGTTCAAATGGTATTAAAACCAGCCAGTTACATTCAGTGCAGCCAAAGAGGTTTGATTACTAATAATACATTCAAAATACGAAAATACTTTTGCCCCGACCTATATTCCTAATATTTTTATCATATCATCATTTCATCATATCTTTTAAACCTCAGGGAAGGTTTAAAAGATATGATGAAATGATGATAAACTTTCAAAAATAGTTCAAAACCAAAATTAACTGAATCGGTCCAATCGTTCTCTAGTTTTAGCGAGACTAACGAACGAACAGCAATTGATTTATATATATATATATATATATATATATATATATATATATATATATATATATATATATATATATATATATATATATATATATATATATATATATATATATATATATATATAAATATATAGATATTAATGGACACAGGCCAATTTGAAGGCCCTTAATTTCGTATTCGTCGTATTTATTATACACGTAGAATGTTGTTCATAATTTCTATTGTTTGAGAGTCACTTATTAAATAATGCGGCGAGCGCTCGTCAAAACTAACTGACTGATACAAGTCCTAACCGAGCGTGACACTTAAGCCGTTTAATTTTCAATCACCATAAAGGGGTTTTAAATCAAGCGGATCACTTCGGTGTCGCTGTACAAACTAAAATTAAATCGCCGAAGGGCCGGCGCCGCGGCGAGGGTCCCTAATTGCATTATTTAGGGGCCCGCGGCCCCCGCCGTGGGGACTCGGGTGCATTTTGCAATAATGGAATATTCTCGCTCGATTAAACCGAAGTTTTGCAAACATCATAGCATCATGCGACGTAATAATCTTATTACAGGAGTCGACCGTTGCTGACGATAATTCAATTTAAAACTATTTGGTTTATTAACTTCTTTTATTTTACATACATACATACATATCGTCACGCCTGTCTTCCGTAACGGTAAGCATAGGTCTCCATCTGCTGAGATCTCGGCATACTTTCCTCGCTTCATCCACACTCATTACTCTCCTCAGTCAAGCCCGCCGGTTAAGGGTACTCTTGACCTGGCCTTTCTTAAAAACTTCAGCAACTTGGTCAAGGTATGTTTTCCATTACGACCAATTGACTCAGAGTCAATGGTCGCGGGTTCGATCCCCGTATCGGAATACATATATGTATGGATTACAAATATTTATTCCGAGTCTGGTAACCCCGTCAATCCGCATTGGACAAGCGTGGTGGGTTAACGTCCGTTCCTCCAGAAATGGAGAGGCCCGTGCTCAGTAATGGGACATATATGAGTTGTTAAAAAAAATGTTTTCCACAATCATCCCCTATTTATTTTTTCTACAGCCTATAAATGCCCAAGTACTGAGCACAGGCCTACCCATGTTTTGATGCTACCTTTTTAAACAACCACATTATTCCAAGGTGGATCGGTTCGGGTTCCTTTGCTAGTGATAGAGCCACGCTGCAGCCGAATACTTTGTCATGGATGGCATATTATTTGTCTGTAGCGTGAATAAGAAGTACCATACTCCCGCAGAAAGCCGGCGTCTGAGTGGTGGCTTAGCTACCGCGCTACGTCCGGTGAGCGGTTGAGTTCCGGAGGCCCAACACCCCTCACCCCTCCCCTCACCCGTAACGTTAAATCGTATCATGTAACTTCATTGATTAGTTTTTTTTTAACATTAACAAATATCTAGTTTACCACCATCCCTTGTCCCTAAAACGGTTGTTTGAAAAAAATTACATATAATATTGAGATAAAATTGAATTAAATATTCAATTTAATTGTTTTGATTTAGTTTAACAATTAAACTATGCAAAATAAATGAAAATATAAATTTACATCTTAGATCACAAAATAAATTAACATTAAAATCAATCGAAACTTTCCACTTTGTTATTGTTTGATTATATTTATTATAAATATTAAATTAAATATTTTATTTATTTATACAGTTACCTTTATAGGGCTTACCCTAATGTGGTAATGTAAATTAATCTTTATGATAGTTTTGAATTATTGCTATAAAATATGTTTTACTTAGCTAAGATCCGCGACAAGCAAAACAATAACAGAAAATTAATGATGTGTGTTTTTCTGCTGGATGAAGTGGATTTATTTGGAACTTAAACCAAAAACTTATCGAAAATCAGCCATGTGTTTCGCTCCAACACGAGTCGAAACACGTGTCGTTTACAAGATGGAAAAGTGGTAGTGTGTGTTTGGTGTTGTGTATAGTGGTTGGTGGGTGGAGAATTGATGGTCGATTTTCTTCGGTAAGTTTTTGGTTTAAGTTCCAAATAAATCCACTTCATCCAACAGAAAAACACACATTATTAATTTTCTGTTATTGTTTTGCTTGTCGCGGATCTTAGCTAAGTAAAACTTTTGACTGTCCACATAGTGATGGATTTCCGCAAAGTAACGCCTGACTCCATTAATAATGCTATAAAATATTATACATAAAATAATAATGATTTCATGTAATGGGAATATCTAATATAATGTAACTACTTCGTATTACAGTAAATCATTTTATTATTATTTTATGTCAAACTAACATCCGCAATTTCATACAAACTGCATTACATCCGTACATGTCCGCGTCCAAATCTCGTCTGAACTGAACTGAACGCAACAAAAACACGTGGGTTTCTTTTCGGGGGGCAAGGTGGAGCTTAATGAGACCGGCGGCCAATCGAAACCCGCATCGACCTGCCTTCTCGTTCGCACGTCGGACGTTTCTTTCTAATAAGCAGATTACCGTAGTCGATTCTTCATATCTGGGGCTTGATTTTTTTTTATAGTCGTTTTTAAGTTTGGTGCTCTCGCGAACATCGCGTGGAATCGCCTTTTTATTCGCACGTAGCCGATTTTAATGCACACGCGTTGAGATTATTGTACAATACTCGAGTAAATTCATTTTAAAATCGATTTTAATATGACTATTACGATAATTATTTTTATATTAAAGTAATTAGTTACTTATTTTTGGACCGAGAAATCATCAAACAGGAACTCACTAGATTATGTTTTTTATTTTATGACTATGAATTTATATTATTGTTATAAGCTGGGGTTTAGGGATAAGAAAAATGAATTCGGCCATTAATTTAATTTCTCTTCTATTTACTTCCACTTCTTCTCTTCTGTTACTTTCTTCCGATTTTCTTTCATATAAAAATTTTAATCTTTGACCTTTGACGCACCGTAGCACATTTATATAAGTAAAACGATCGAAAGTTCTAGCATTCCCAAAATTCGAAAATGTTCCAGCAATGTATATTTTTTCTAGAGATCGTCCTGTCTCTTTTCCGCGCGCAGCTATTCTCTATTAACTGTTCTTGTCACGCATTGACGGACGTCTTGTCAATTTATTTTTAAAAGTTGTAATGGCTTGCTTAACCAGAATTTTGAGATTTCAAAATGAGGTTTTAATCGATTCATATAAAAAAATAATTTTTCATATGTGTTACGCAATATTATGTATGTCTAATATTCTACGGTAATTATCTGAGTTATTGTCGTTACTGGTATCTTAAAGTATCAAGAGATTTAACTGTGTAAAATACATAATACCATGCTTTTTCATGACACTTTTATCAAAACCTTTTCTCATTTTTTTTATGGAATATAGGCAGGCAAACGAGCAGGCGTGTGACCTGATGGAAAGCAATCAACGCCGCCCATAGACATCCGCAGCGCCATAGGCAGTGAAGAAGCTTTGCCGACCTTTAAGAAAAGTGACATGATGGGAGTGGGTGGGGGAGAGTGTTGGGCCTCCGGAACTCGGGCTGCTTAGCATACGAAGCGCGGTAGCTAAGCCGGTTATCTGCGGGAGTGGGGTACTACCCCGGACGAGCCGGTCCATTCATGCTACAGACAAATAATATGCCATTCTTGACTAAGTAATCGTCTGCAGCGTGACTCTACCACTAAGAGAAATTTATATATTTTGTTCAAATTTTCAATCGTTAATTAAATAATTTTTATTCGTCCACTTATCCACATTTGAATATCAAATATATATATTTTTTAAATTTGTAGTGGATGATAATTGATGTTAATATAGTATTTCTGAATATTAAAATAAATTTAATTAATATTAGGAATTTATTATTTTGTTTTATATCACTTGTTATTATAGTGATGTGATGAGGCAGCGAGAGTCCTGCGAGACAAATGGAGGGTTAATAATACCCTCTCGCAAAGCTAAGGTGTCTACGTAATTGACGGCGATGAATGGCCGGCGGTAAGGGCACGGCCACACTGTCAGCGCATCGGAAATATTACAAGCCATTTTATAAATCTTTTCATTCCTAATAGAAACTAGAATGGATGATTATCAATGGTTTTTAATCAATTAGAGCCAATTAGATAAATGTGTTCATTATTGTACTCCAAAAACTAAGTTGTACAATTATTGATTATTATATTGTAAAAATAACAGCGACGTGGTTCGCCACCCGTCTCGTCCCGATTCCCACGAGGGTGAGAAGCGACTAACGGAGAGCCGTTTTGCTACGATGAATGAGAAGGAAGAAGAAGGAATGATTGATGAAAAGGTGGATGAGTGTGGAGGAAGCAAGGAAGGTTTGCCAGGATAGTAGCGGATGGAGATCTGTGGCGTGACGATATGTATGTATTTATATGTTGTTTATATACAGAAGGCGGTCTTATATAATAAAGCGTTTTCTTCTGGACAACCGTTAAATGGATACGGTGGTAAAGTATTTAGATATATTTAGTATGGGCTGATGACACACTATTAATAGGATGATATTAATTTTCGATTGGATTTCTATGGATTATTTTTTAAAAGTTATTTCCTCTTAATGTTGACCACTGAAGGGCGAGTGAAAGCTAGTAATCAGGTTAATGGAGCCCTGCACTCCTTTATGAAAAGTCAGAATGTGTCTAAAACGGTCCGACTGTTGGTTCATCGGGGAGTGCTTATCGAATCTGATATACGGTAGTGAAAGTTGTGTATGGCAGAACAGTTATGACAGTGGACTGAATGTGGTGAGAGCATTGAGAAATGTGTGGGGTAAGTTTAAATAATAGAATAAGGAATGAAGATATAAGAGAAAAATGTAGAGTAAAAAAAAATGTGACAAACGTTGAGAAAGGGATGCTTAGATGGTTTGGGCACATAGAGAGGATGGATGAAATACGACTGGCATAAAAAAAACAGATGTGGACGGGGGAGTCGGTAGGGGAAGACTAAGGAAAACATACCTTGATCAAATTGCTGAAGTTTTTAAGAAAGGCCAGGTCAAGAGTATTCTAAACCGTCGAGTTTGCGTGAAGAGAGATGAGTATGGAGGAAGCAAAAGAAGTGTGCCAGTATGGCACACTTTCTTATAGCAGATAGAGATGTATGGTCTTTGCCTATCCCTACTGAAAATAAATGACATGTATGTATGTATAAATTTTTCACTTTATATAAAATAAATTAGATAAAGTAAATGTCGGCTTGTCATCGCGGCACGCCATCAGTGTGGCCACACCCTGTGGACTTTTATAAAGCGCAGAGAGCAGTATTATGTTACGTCCGATGTCGGTGTTCTGTCCGGTCCACTGCGACACTGCGCCGCGGCTATTTGTGTTTCGCTTTCGAAACACAAATAGCCGCGGCGCAGTGTCGCAGTGGCCGTTGAAATTATAAATCAGGTTTCAGGTGACAAGCTTAGTGGGTATATGAAATAACTGCTTTTATGCAAACTTAATTAAGATGTATAGTTTTTTATAAGCTATAGATGATGATTCCTTCTCCACCAGAGAACCAGAGACGCAGATCCTTTTGAGTTAGTAAACAGAGGTAACAATATAGTGTTAACATTATTAGTCAGTTAGTTTGTCGGAGATCCGATATCCGCTGGAGTAGACTACTTATAGTAGTATAGTCACGTTGCGGACGAATACTTTGTCAAGAATGGCATTATATTTGTCTGTAGCATGAATGGGCCGGCTCGTCCGGAGAAGTAGGAACCACACTCTCGCAGAAAACCGGCGTCTGAGTGGTAGCTTAGCTACCGCGCTTCGCACGGTGAGCGGCCGAGTTCCGGAGGCCCAACACTCTCCTCCTCCCCCTCCCTCTACCCCTCCCTTCCCACTCCCATCCCGATTCACTCCCTGATATTACGCAGCCAAGACTTTCTTCTCCGATTTACTTGTGTTTTGCCCGCGACTTTTCCCATCATGATCATTTGCAGCAGCTTGTACTTGTCTATATGATCCGGGTAAGTAATTTTTCTACCTTTGAGGGTCTGCAAAAATGCGCGAATAATAAAAAAGAATAATAAAAATAAATAAAAAAATACCCAAATAATCTTCCGTAGAGTCTACTATACCGGATGATGCCTCGTGTTGAGGCGAAACAAGTGCCGTGTATATTGCGGAAGAGTGGTGGTGTGTGTTTGGTGTTAGTCATAGCAGTGAAGTGATGGAATGTTGCTTACGGCTGTTTTTGAATAAGAAATAATGGCTGTTTTTGAATAATTCTATCTATGATTTTCTTTATAGATAGAACACTTCTGTTAGTAAACACACAATATTATTTTTCTATTTTTGTTCGTTTCTCGCAGATTTTAGTAAAGTAAAATTCTAACGGTCCAAAAATATTCATAAAATATTCTATGGTGTTTATAAAAAGTTACTTTAAAAAATATCACGGCTAGGAAGGGATGTGATCGGCGTACGTTTTTTTATTATAAACCATGCATTGTTATATTTATTTATTGTGCAGCCATATTTAATGGGGGAAGATGTTTTTAATTTCAGTTAATGCCCGCCATTAGGGATTAAAAAGGGCTTATAAAATTGACTCCGGTGTTGTGGTGGAACTTGTACCCAGCGAGATTTTTTTCAATTCTTTGTGTAGATGCGAGCTTTTTCAAACAGTACCTAAACCGGATACGGTTATAATTTTTAATTGGATGGAATGGGGTTGATAAGCTTATTATATGTTCGTAAATGATGTCGGATATAAAAAAGGAATATATTTTTAATATATAAATATTAATCAAATTTTTTATGATTATTAATGGAGTCAGGCGTTACTTTGCGGAAATCCATCACTATGTGGACAGTCAAAAGTTTTACTTAGCTAAGATCCGCGACAAGCAAAACAATAACAGAAAATTAATAATGTGTGTTTTTTTGTGCTGGATGAAGTGGATTTATTTGGAACTTAAACCAAAAACTTCACCGAAAATCGATAAGTTAAACACAACACCAAATACACATTACCACTTTTCCATCTTGTAAACGATACATGTTTCGCCCCAACACGAGGCATCTTCAGGTATAGTAGACTCTACTTAAGACAACCGAAAAGTTTTCCAATTGATGGCCGATTTTCGGTAAATTTTTGGTTTAAGTTCCATAAAAAATCCACTTCATCCAGCACAAAAAACACACATTATTAATTTTCTGTTATTGTTTGCTTGTCGCGAATCTTAGCTAAGTAAAACTTTTGACTATCCACAATTTTTTTATTTCAATAGTAGGTAGTATTTTTTACAGAAATCTAGTAACTCTCCATTTCCCAACCACTATTTTTTTAATACTACTATTTAATAATATATTTTTATAACTGATTCCTCATATAAAAGCACCATTAAACGGCGAGCTTGTATGAAGAGAGTGATGAGCGCGGATGAAGGAAAGAAAGTGTGCTGAGATTGTAGAAGATGGAGATCTGTGGTCTCTGCCTACCTCTACCGGAGACAGGTGTGATAATATGTATGTTTAAAAATGATTGCTTATATTTATTTTTGCTATAAGTTATCATAATTAAAATGTAAATCCGTTATTGGCTTCTAATAGTGGTAGAGCCACGCTGCAGACGAATACTTTGTCAAGAATGGCATAATATTTGTCTGTAGCATGAATGGGCCGGCTCGCCCGGGAAAGTACCACACTCCCGCAGAAAACCGGCGTCTGAGTGGTGGCTAAGATACTGCGCTTCGTACGGTGAGTGGCTGAGTTCCGGAGGCCCAACACTCTCCTCCCTCTCTTTACACCTCCCCCCTATTCCTGTTCCCATATGCCTATGGCGCTTCCGCACTACCTATGGCGCTGCAGAAGTCTATGTGCGGCGTTGATTGCTTTCCATCAGGTGACACGCCTGCTCGTTTGCCTTCCTATCCCACACAAAGTTTTAGTGTTAGCATGTGATGTGCTTGTTGATTTTTTATTGAATAAATATATAAATAATACCATCCTCCACCATCAAAAATGATACTGATGGTTCAATGACAAATTTAAACATGAAGTAATCAAAAAATAATAATTTTAATGTTCTCTCGTCGTCGTATATGACTGAATGGTTTGGTCTCGAGGTAAAAATTAATAGTTGTCACACACTGAGGATGTGCTAAACGCCATAAAACCTAATCGCATCCCCGACCCGACCCCGGGCAGATGCGGGACGGTCCGGGCATAATGCCCTGGGTGTTTTATTTCCGTCCCGGATCGAGTGCTCTCAATTAATACAATATTTGTCACATAAATTATCCAACGACAAACGATCTTACTATACCGAACCAAATAAACTTTTCTATTCAGTATACGGCTTATTATTCTGGACACAATAGCGCACTAGTGCACGCGGCTGCTGGGGGGGGTGAGAGCCGCGCGGAACGAGGGGCGGAGGGGGGGGGGTAGACGTAGCAAAAACTGCACCAGACTTAATTATAAAGAGACAAGAAGCGCTATTAAATACCGATTCGTTAAATCCACGCTGTCGTGTTAACACCACGACTCTTCCCTCTCTCTCGGCCGCGTGTGTCGGTGAGCGAGACGGGTGTACTTCGAGAGCGCTCTCCGACCGAGGGGCGGTTACCGCGATATAAGGTTTAGATTGACTGGGCGGTCTCTATACACTTTTTTTTCGGCCCGCGTCCGGTTTGAGCTTTTCATTCGTAGCCGAGACGCGATCGTGAGCGGTCCCTCACGCTGCCGCCGGTGCATCACCGCGATGTTGAGTGCTCACGTGTTTAAATACAACATGTATTAGTTAAAGACTCTCCTGTGTGACGTGTGGTGAACATTGTACAGACATGTCCGAACTACGCGGCTCCTCGCCTCTATCGAGGATGTCTATGGACGGGGGTTTTGGTGCTCCGTTGGCAGCTCTCAGCTCGCTCGCCGAGCATCCTCCTCCAGCTCCGAATCCGCACGGAATCGACCATATACTATCGAGGCCCACGGTCGGGACGAACGTCGGCGCTGGGCTGTTGACGCCGAGGCTGTCGCTAGCGGCGGCCGCTGCGGGAATGGCGCATTACCTGCAGCACAAACCCCTATACTGGCCCGGTTTCCAGGGTCTGGTGTCGAATCCAATGGCGTGGCGAGACCGGTTACAGTCCAGTGAGTAATAATGAATATACATATTATTCTATCGACTGTCCTTATAAAAGACATCAACGCATATCGATTTCGATCTTTTTAATATTGCCATTAAATATGTAGGTGTTTAAAAAAAGACTTATAGGAATTTATGGATGGTTTTATGCAATAAAACTTTTAAATTGAAAACGGAACGATCGACTTTTGCTCGTAAAAATCATATAAATCCTTTGATTATCCTTACAGTTCGATCGAAACCATCAAGATATCTTTATTGATATATATAATAACACTATAAAGTTTAAAAATTTCAATTTGCAAGTCTTTTAACAGAGTAAAATATTTTCATAATCCAACATTATTATCAGGCATATTGTTTAATTGTGGTGGCGTTTTATATAATATAGTTCGATTAAGGTGTATAAGTGAAGTGATATGAAATAAATGCGTGTATCGTGACTTCTTAAGTTGACCGAAGAAGTCTATAAAAGGTTTTGGTAGGATAGCCACCATTTATCGAGACGTAACGTGTTTAGTTGACTAATTATATTTCAAAAGATTTGATGTTGTGAAGAAGAATCGTATTTTACTTGACACTGGCATAATAGTAAAAAGAAGTGATAAAATTTGCAAATAATAAAAGAAAAGTTATTTGGAAACCAGTAGCGACTTTAATAGTAGGTACTGTGGTGCGCCGGACGTTCTTCTTACGGCGACACCCGGGATCTTTAGGGGGTTTTTATCTTCTAATAAAATTCTTAAAACGAATATTAATTTATTTTTCTTGTTTCATTGTACATATGTATTACGTTCACACACTTTATGAAAATTATCTTATTGTGCTACGAAAGGCGATATGTTACCTATATTCGAGACGTCAGTCGATCGAATACATTTTGTTTTATTCACAATTTGTATCTTTTTTATTTTAAAAATTAGGAATGTAAAAAAGTAAATAATAAAATAGAAAGGTTTTATGCACAAGTGACACATTTATTAATGTATCATTACAGTACATATGAATTTTTAAATACATGAGAAATATAATAATAATTCTTTATTTAAATGAGTTCGGTGATATCTTTAAGAAAATTGAAAGTATATGATAATGATGTACAGCTTAATATAACTAAATCATATATACATATACATACATATTATATAAATAATCTTTATAGACATACAAACCAATCAATTTTATTCTGTTTTTATTGAATTTTTATGGCCTCATCCGAAGTGAAATCTTTGAAAGCTTTCTTATCTTCGTTACTATCTAATTGCATATTTTTTTACTAGAATAGGAAGGCAAACGAGCAGTCAGGTCACCTGATGACATTACTTAACGCCGCCCATCCGCAGTGCCGTAGACACTGCTGAAGCGTTGCCGGCCTTTAAGAAATGTGTAGGCTTGTTTTTCGAAGGTTCCAATGTCGTATCGGTTCGAAAAAACCGCTGGAGATAGCTGGTTGCATAAAGTAGTGATGCGTGGAAAGAAGTACAAGAATCCTTTTTATTTGACTTTAATGTTAGAGCAATAAAATAATTATTAAAAATAGCATATTTCACTTATCTACGCAATTATCGTATGCGAAGCACTGAGGACGCTCTCTGCCACATAACATGGGGGATATAGGAAGATAAGTAAATAAAAAAAATTATAAATTAAATATTACAATTATGTACGTTTAACTTTGAATGATAGAATAAGGAAAACATACAAGAGAGCGATGTGGAGTAAAGGTGTCGTGACAAATGTTGAGAAGTAGATGCTTAGATAGTAGTACATAGTATGAAAGACGACTGGCGAAAGAAATTTACATTGCGGATGTGGATGGAAGGGTCGGTAGGGGAAAATCAAGGAAAATTAACCTTGACCAAATTGCTGAAGTTTTTCAGAAAGGCCAGGTCAAGAATACCCTTAACCGGCGGGCTTGCATGGAGAGAATGATGAGTGCGGAGGAAGGAAGGAGTATGTCGAGATTATAGCAGATAGAGATCTGTCGTCTTTGCCTACCCCTAAAGGAGACAGGCGTGACAATATGTATGTATGTGTATTAATATATATTTTTTTTACACAAAAAAATGAAAAAAAACTTAACTTTTACTATCTTCCTAATTTTTTTTTATTATATTTACTCACCTTTTAAACCTTTTGGATTTCCAAAAATAATTCAAAACCAAAATTAGACATATCGGTTCAAGCGTTCTCGAGTTTTAGCGAGACTAACGAACGAGCATTTGATTTTTATATATATAATAGATACAATTAATTATTTCTAAATCTCGTTCACTTGTTTTAAAAATAAAAAATCAAAAATAATCAACCACTGTGTGTTATTTGTGAGTAATGCACTTAGATGTGACCCGGCCGTCGAAAGTGTATTCCTTTTCGATATTATGTGGACGCCGTCGGTATTTTTGCGTCATAGTACCTCGTATCATATGACCCGAAATATATTATATACCCTTATTATATTAAAATACCTTAATATATGGAATCATTTAAGCGACGAAGCATTTTGGAATACGTAATACCATTGACACCATATCGAAATAGCATAAAAGTTCATTCGTACGAGAAAAACTAGTAATAAAGAATAAAATAAATCCAAATTATTTTATAAGACTTCATAACATTAGTATTGTATAACCATTATTCTTGCTTCTTTAATGGCAAATGACTATAATGTCAGTGTCGAGAAAGTTTGTCACGATACATATTATATATATATATTGTCTACTGTTTTCATATTTATGTTATAATACTTATGTATTATTTACGAAGGGAAGAGCCTAGTTTTCCAAAACACAGGGAATCCTAGTGTGGGATCTAGTGTCCTGTAACATATGTAAACATTTTGAAAATAAAGTTATTATACACAATACAGGCATTTAATAAATAAATTAATTAAAACAAAAATTAAAAAATAATTTAAAAAATACGTCTTGATAAAATGGCGGCCGTTTTACCAAAATTTATATGCACTTTTGTAATCAATTTAAAAAGTCACGATACACGCATTTATTTAATTTCACTCCACTTATACGCCCTAATCGAACTATATTGTACAATACGCCACGACAATCGAACAATATAACTGTTAATAACATATTATAAGATTATTAAATTGAAATAAAAACACAACGTCACTCGTGTAAATTAGCGGGAAAAGCCCCGTTTTTATATTAATTTAACTACAAAAGAGTAATTCGTCAATCTTTTGCCAGATCTGATTCAATTAAAAAAATACGCTTATCTGTGATATTAATATGTGTATTATAAATGTCTTTATATGTATAATTCTTAATAAGATTTTTCCTGCCAATTTACATTAGTGACGTTGTGTTTTTATTTCATTTTCATAATCTTATATTATTATCAGTTATATTGTTTAATTGTGGTGGCGTATTATACAATATAGTTCGATTAAGGTGTGTAAGTGAAGTTATATGAAATAAATGCGTGTATCGTGACTTTTTAAGTTGACTGAAAAGTCCATAGAAGGTTTTGGTAGAAAAGCCACCATTTTATCCAGACGTAACGTGATAAGCCGACTAGTTACATTTCAAGATATTAAATATTATTATATTTTACTTGACATTGGCATAATAGTTGTAACTAATTGCTATTGAAGAAAAGATATGAAATTCTTAATAAAAACACGTAACTGGTGTAAGTTGGCGGGAAAAGTCAACCATTATTCATACCGTCGGCTAGAAGAGTTAATTCTGCTACAAATAAACAGGCAAAATTATAACAATATTACACAATATAAACAAATAGATTATTAATGAATAATTGACTCTTAGACAATAATGTTCTGCTATTGAACTGAGCCTAATAAATTTCGATAATAAAATAAATATTCATTTCATTCGAAATTTAAAAAATTACAGAAAAACTGTGATGATGTAGGTGATGATTTTATACACAGAATATTATTATTCTAAATCTTATTCATATTATTAAATTATGTGAACAGTCAGAATTTTTACTTTAGCAGCAGTAGGGGTAGGCAGAGACCACAGATCTCCATCCGCCACGATCCCGGCACACCTTCCTTGCTTCCTCCACACTTATCCATCTTTTCCTCCATCCTTCCTCTCACGTCATCGTTGCGAAACGTCTCTCCGTTAATCGCAAGATTCGCGACGAGCAAACAAAAAAAACTGCGTGTTTTACTGGAAGAAGTGGATTTATGGGGAACTGAAACTGAATCTTACCGAAAAAACGGTCGTCAGCAACTCTTAAGTTAAGTCTTGACAGTTGTCTTCCGTAGAGTCTACTATATGATGCCTCGTGTTGAAGCGAAACACGGGTTGTGTACATTGTGGAAGAGTGGTGGTGTGTTTGGTGTTGTTGTTGTTGATAGCGGTTGGGAAGTGGAGTGTTGCTGACGGCCGATTTTTCTTCTTTTATTACCTCCTTCCTCTTTCATTATAACCTTCTTAACTCTAAGGTAGGGTATTACATCTGCAGTGTAGTGTAACAGATTTCGATGGGTGGCGAAGATTGCTTACTATCAGGAGGTCGGTTATTTATTTGTCAGATAGGAGGGCAAACGAGCAGGCGTGTCGCCTGATGGAAAGCAATCAACGCCGCCCATAGACATCCGCAACATCATAGTGTGTTACGGAAGCGTTGCCGGCCTTTAAGGTATCTGTGGGCATGTGTTTTGAAGGTACTGTAGTGATACATTGATAAATGTATCACTAATCTATTAAAACATTTAATTAATTATAATAAAACCTTTCTTTCTATATTAACGTTCGTAATTTTAAAATTTAAAATAGAAAGATATCAATTGTTTTATATAAAAACAAGTTTCGCTTGACTTGACGTCTTTCGAGGGACTTGTCAGCTTTTATGGCATAAGAAATTAATATTGAATACAAATTGTAAAGTGATTCATTAATATAAAAACATAATTCATTAATTATTTAAAAAAAATAATTAAAAATATCCGCTAAATATCCAGTGTCGCCGGATCAGTATGGCTGGCACGCTATAGTACTGAATATATATAGTAGCTGGTTCCTGGGTGCCTGGAAAGAAGTTACGGGAGAAACACACCGTACTGGATCGCCGCTCACCCAGATGGTGGGGATGAGATATTTTATCTATCTATCTGTTGCATAAAAAATTAGATATACGTTTATCAGAACTAATTGTAATATATTAATATCTCGGCGATAGGACGGTATCAGCCAGGTAGGTCTCAAGTCACAAGTGGTATAATCAGATCGCACGTAGTTTACGAGGTAATTAATGGCGTGAGTGATGCGGCCCCCTCCCACCCCTATCGCACTCCCTCCCCCCCGCATCGCCAGCTCCGGGCTTATTGCGTCGCGACACCGGGCCCGATAGCGCGATATTACTCCATAATCTGCCACTCGAGATACTCACCTCGATACGGTAATTACCTAGAATACACAGTCAGGCTTATTTCATCTTTATTGGCAATATCATTGAATATTTAATATCGTCGCGTTGTGGCATAAAACAGATTTAAATATATCCCGTTTTTAGTTTAATTTCTCCTCTGTCAGCAGCTTCATCTCAGAATTACGCTATCATGATGATGATTTCATGGTGGCGATGACATGAGAAACCTTTCAGCACATCATGAAGATTTTAAAGTGGTAGAGCCACGTTGTAGACCAATACTTTGTCAAGAATGGTATATTATTTGTCACAAGCTCAGAGTCCCAATGAACAAATCCGCCGGAGAACTAAATTCACCGACATAGCCTTTCGAATTAGCAAACTAAAATAGCAATGGGATATATATGGTGTTTACAGTCGTTAATAAAGGTATCATTCATTCATTCACTCGTTCAAATCAAGTACTTCACGCCACATTGCAAAGAATAGCTAATAGCTAAAAATATTTTTTCTTTTTTCACAAGATTTTATCTGTTAAACGCAGGCGTTGTCTGACTGAAATGTATCTATTTATTTATGAAACAATTAGTATCTCCATTTACACTCCGTGGCCAAATTATTAGACGCACTGCAAGATTTCATGTAAAATATTAATTACCAAGTGATATTGTACCGTTTTATTATTTTAAATTGATTTGTTTTTAATGTTTATATTATCTAATCAATTACCGATTTATTTGACATAAATAAAACAGCATTAATTTAGAAAACCATAAGTTTATTTAGTTTTAAAGAAAGGTGAAATTAGTGTTAGTAAAAGCCAATATTTAGATCAGCCACCTTTAGCCGCTATCAAAGCATTAATTCTGCGCGGCATGCTTTCAATGCAAGGCTGTACTGTCTCCTGCATTTAAGGATGATGATTCCACCCATAAATAATCTTATCTAGGAGCTGGGTTGTTGGTAATCACATCTTTAGTAAATTCTCTTTTCATCAGCTCCCACACAATTTCAATTGGGTTCATATCAGGGCTATTACTTGGCCAATCTAGTATATTTAAACTACAATAATATTGTAGTTTAAATCCTATCCTATCTTATTTACTATTAATATTATAAATGCGAATGTTTGTGAGTATGTATGTTTGTTACTCTTTCACGAAAAAACTAATCGACGGATTTGGATGAAATTTTACAGTAATATAGGTTATACATCGAAAAATCATATAAGCTACAATTTGTAATGATTTTATGTAGTTTTTAGATCGTAATATAACGATACATGTCAATTAAGTCGGAAAAAAATATGGCTTCAGAGCTATCTTGGCATACGCTGCCTAAACCATTGGAATTACACAAAGATGATGTACCGTAGGATTATTTGTCTTGAATAGTTCTAAATAAAAGTCCGCGACAGCATATATATTCCTTTTATGTAGAAGCCACTATGACCAAAATTTGATGACCAAAATAAATTAAGGAAAAAAATATATATATTTATTTAAAATGATCTGTCACGAAACTTAATGTGGCAGATTAAATTTCACGCGAGCGAAGCTGCGGGCAAAAGCTAGTATACCATTATTGCATAAAAACATAAAATTATTAAAAAAAATTACATTGCGTCTAATAATTTGACCAGAGACTGTAGGTACATAAAGTGCATGGGGTCCAGCGCACTTCCAAAAGTGGCCCGGCGATAATTAAAAATCTGCCCGCGTGGGTGGCGCCGCGGTGCTCGTAACGCCCGCCCAAATTAATAATTAGCGGGGGCCTGCGGTCGCACTGGGCTAGCACGAATGAAGTGGGACATATTTTTTTAATTACCTCCCCAGATAGGGCTGCTGTTGAATGTGCTTCTCATATTTATATAATGTCTTTTTTAAAACTCTCTGAATTTGATTGTGTTTTCCACTTATATAACATACATACATACATATCGTCACGCTGGTCTTCCGTAGGGGTAGGCTGAGACCACAGATCTCCATCTGCTACGATCTCGGCATACTTCCCTTGCTACCTTCACACTCATTATTCTCCTCATGCAAGCCCGTTGGTTGAGGGTACTCTTGACCTGGCCTTTCTTAAATACTTCAGCAATTTGGTCAAGGTATGTTTTTCGTGGTCTTCCTCTACCGTACCCTTCCATCCACATTCGCAAGGTAAATTTCTTTTGCCAGTTCCATTTATTAATATTGTTTTAATATACACATATTATTTATTATATGCCTGTAAACATATTTATGTTTAATACAAACATATAACAAATACACATCTGACATGAAAAAAAATTTAACATTAAAATGTCTTCAGTAACAATCATGCATGCGTTCGAATGTCAAAATAAAAATTTAAGTTTGACGTACTTTATTTATAGAATAGGAAGGTAAAGGAGCAGGCGTGTCTCCTGATGGAAAGAAATCAACGCTTATATACGCCAACGATAGATATTTGCATCACAAATGCATTGCCGGCATTTGAGAAATATCTCGCTCATAAAAAACAAATCTGCCTCATAAGGTAGGCTTGTTTTATGTAGGTTCCAATGCTGTATCGATTCGGAAATTCCGCTGAATGCATCCGGTTCCGTATAGTGATGGTGCGTAGAATGAAACGTCGGCAAAAACGGACCATATTGGTCCATCCAGATGGTGGACCCATCGCCGCTTATCCAGGTGATGAGGATGAAACTTTATAGATACATACATACATATCGTCACGCCTGTTTCCCGTAGTGGTAGCTCTTCGTCTCACAATTCTACGACTAATAGCAAATTTTGTACAGCGTTCAAACTAACATGTCAGATGTTGAGAATGTGATACTTAGATGGGCACATATAGAGGATGAAAGAGAGACGACTGGTAAAAGAAATTTACGTTGCGGATGTAGATGCAAAGATCGATAGGAAATAATATTCGAAAACGTACCTTGACCAAATTGCCGAAGTTTTAAGGAAAGGCCAGATCAAGAGTACCATTAACCGGCGAGCTTGCATGAAGGGAGTAAAGAGTGTGGATGAAGCAAGGAAAATGTATTTTGAAAATATCATCATTTAATAATTCAAAATGTGTTCCTAATAAATGGCCGGCTTCATATTTCGACTCCATTCTATTCCGTTAGTATACACGGCTGCTTACTTCCGGCGAGCGAGGCGGCCCTGTTCCCCCCCATCCTAACCCCCTTGCGGCCGGAGGCGGCATATGTCGCCAGGAATTAAAATTTCACTTGCCGAATGCAGTTTTGAATGTGAAGCCGTTATGGGATATGTAGGTAGGTGGGATTCCTATGCTTTTATTTGGTTCGCACTGCGCCTAATGTCTTCTGTGTGAGCTGAAACTGAAAATGGATTTTATAGGAGACTTTGGGTTATTGGCGATATATATACTTGATTGAGTCAGGCGTTATTTTACGGAAATTCATTACAAGGATTTTTATGTGATAGGAAGGCAAACGAGCAGGCGCGTCACCTGATAGAAAGCAATCAACGCCGCCCATAGACATCCGCAGTCCCATACACAGTGCAGAAGCGTTGCAGGGCTTTAAAGAAAGGTTTTCCATCAAGTGACACGCCTGCTTGTGTTGCCTTTATATTCATCCACTTTATTTATTTATACTTTTTATTCATCCACCGAAATTTATAATAAATATATTTTTTTAAACTTGTACTGGATGACACAATGTTAATACACATTTTTCAAATATTAATTACATAAATTTTACACTTATACACTTATATAAACACACATTACATGTGTGTTTATATAGGTGTGTTTGCGCGTAAATGTGAAAGTGTGCGTATGTACATACATGTTGTGTGTGTGTGTGTGTGTCTGATAGAAAAATTATCTTATGTAAGATATTAAGCAGAATATAAATTTCGGAATAAAAACCGTCAAAAAAAGTAGGATTTAATTTAAAAAAGATATATTACATGTTTATATAGATGTGTTTGCGCGTAAACATGAGAGCGTGCGTATATTTTTACATATATGTTTTGTGTGTGTGTGAAGAATATTGTATAGTTCGTCATAAGCCCAATCATACATATAATAAAAAGAAAACTAGTATTCCATTTCAACCGTGCAGCAGCCGAGATCGCCAACAATTACTCACCTCTCCGACGCACGCGGACTATTAAACTTGGGTCGCTGTAAGCCCGCTGCTACAATCTCGCTCCGGATGGCCTAATGAAATTAAATTAAGAATAACGCAATTCCGCGCGGCTCGCCGGTCGCCGCGGCGAATTTTCGCGGGCTTTTGCCCCCTCCCCCTCCCCCCTCGCCCGTCGCCCGCCCGCACCGCACGCGCCCGACTCCATCTTTGTTTTCGGGAACGAGGTGACGGTTATTATATTGCCGAGTCCATGCGGTTAGATGCGGAGTAACAATTAGTGATACAAAATGTTAAACTTCGCACCGTATTCAGAGTGTAGGCAGAGAAGCGTACGTTAGAATGATTTACTCTCTTTTGATTTTACCCTGTTCTTCTACCTACATACACGCCTGAGGAGATAACGAATGAAAAATTTATCTGTGGTATTTTATAATTTCATACATACATACATATCGTCACGCCTGTTTCCCGTAGGGATAGGCGGAGACCATAAATCTCCATCTGCTACGATCTCGGCATACTTTCCTTGCTTCCTCCACACCCTGGCCTTTCTTAAAAATTTCGGCAATTTGGTTAAGATTATTAATGGAGTCAGACGTTACTTTGCGGAAATCCATCACTATGTGAACAGTCAAAAGTTTTACTTATCTAAGATCCGCGACAAGCAAAACAATAACAGAAAATTAATAATGTGTGTTTTTGTGCTGGATGAAGTGGATTTATTTGGAACTTAAACCAAAAACCTACCGAAAATCGGTCATCATCAATCGATCATCAATTCTCAACCCACCAACACCAAACACACATTACCACTCGTGTCCGTTTCCATCTGCGTGTCGTTTACAACAATTTGGTCAAGGTATGTTTTTCGTGGTCTTCCCCTACCGACCCTTCCATCCACATCCGCAACGTAAATGTCAGCGTGGCTCTACTACAAAACCTCTACAAGACTCTACGAAAGACACTCCACGGTTTTCTTGACACGAGCACGCGTCTAATGGAAAGCAATCAACGCCACCCATAGATATCTACAACACCATAGGTATTACAGATGCTTTGACAGCCTATAAGGTAGTTGTAGGCTAGTTGTTGAAGATTTCTATGTCGTATCGATTCGGAAAACCCGATTTTGTTGCGATTAAGTACGGTCCATTTTTCTCGAATCTTCTTTCGACGCACCACTATCCAATAGAACCAGTCACCTCCAGATTATCTGTTGGAAGATTTACTGACGGCTTGCTCGGTAAGTGAGTTTGACAGCTAAAAAGTTAAAAAGAAACTACAAAAGATATAGATAAAATTTAATAAAATTTTCTCTCTCTCTCTCTCTCTCTGAGTCCTAAGTCCCCCTGGTGGGGCATAGGGCAGACACGACGTTTCTCTATCTCGACCTGTCGGAGGCCATACGCTTCAGATCGCTCCAGGATAGGCCCATCTTTTGCGCTTCGGCCGTCACAGTACGCCACCAACTTTGTTTCGGGCGCCCACATTTTCTTTACTATTAAAAATAATAAAGGCTTAATAAAAGACATTTTATTAAGCCTTTATTATTATTATTAATAGTAAAGAAATTGTTAATAGTAAAGAAAAAGCCTTTATTATTAAAAATAATAAAGGCTTAATAAAAGACATTTTTAATTAACAATAATAAAGGCTTCGCTGCGATGAATGGTAGCAGATGAAGCCCTGCGGTCTCTACCAAACCCTGCGGGGGATAGGCGATAGGAATATATAAAAATAAAAAAATATAAAAGACAATGCCCCGCCATGGCGTCCAGTGTGTCGCGAGCTTTATCGCGTTATCTGCGGAACAGGTGTAGTGCGTGTACGGAACACACGGCGCCTCTCGCCCGCGATACCGTATCTCTCGCTTTGTTGACGCCGATCGCGTGGTTTGCCGAGCGATAACGCTGCGTGTACGCGCGATATCACCGCGCCTCCTTATGGCGGATTCGCTTTGTACACGCGATAAGGAAACCGTGTTACAGTTATTGCTATTTGTAAAATAATTTTAATTTACGTAAAGGAAATATGTCCGAACATACCTTGACCAAATTGGTGAAGTTTTTAAGAGAGTGTAGTGGGACGAATCTACTGTAAATTTTGTCCCGACAAAATTTATCGTATTTTTATTAGAGTGGTAGACCCACGCAGCAGACGAATACTTGGTCAAGAATGTACATATTATTTGTCTGTAGCATGAATGGGCCGGCTCGCCCGGGGAAGTACCACACACCCACAGAAAACTTGTGTCTGTGGCTTAACTACCGCGCTTCGTCAGATGATCGTTTCAGTTATGGAAGCCCAAACCACCTCCCCCCTCCCTCTCCCATAATGACCTTTTCTTAAATCCGGCAACACTTCTGCACTTTCCGTCAAGTGACACGCCTGCTCGTTTGCCTTCTTATCTCAAAAAAATATAAGATGCAAAGGCAAGAACTATTTCGAATAATTCGTCGTAGCATTCCCCATGGTAAAATTTCATCGACCTTCTTTAAAATACTTGCCCTCCCAAAAGAGACTACAATAATACTAACAATTATTCTACTTCCTAAGAAGTACACTCGAGGAGAATCCATGTCGACAATTAAAACGACCTCATGTTTACATCGCTTGGCAACGACTTGGCTTTATTTATTCGACAAGAAGTACATTCGCTCACAAAATACTTTACACTGACTATTGTATTATACAGTTTTGATGCGTATGCAAAACGTGTTAAGGTTTATTTCGCTGTGAAGTTCTCTGCAAGGGAAACTTCGTTGTCCGCCGTACTACATCACAATTACTTTTGTACAAGTTGGCGGATCTTGCGGTCGCGAATTTGGGAGGTTAGCGCCGCGTTCCCCCCCCCCACTCCTTTCTCCCCGTTCCCCCCGTAGTGAGTGGGTACGAGAGGATTTATTTACACACGATAGAGCGCAGATTTCCCTGCGCGGTCCTGTTATGTTTGCCCGTCGACAATTCAATGAACGTGTGTGTGTATGTGTGTGTGTTTACGTTGTATTATTATTGGTGTCACATTGTGTACAAAGCCAGATATTGTAATGATTAAGCCAGTTATTGTAATGATCAAGCCAGTTATTGTAATGATCAAGCCACATATGTTAGTAGTAGGTTATAAAGCGTATAATGATGCTCACGTACTAAACTGAATAAGGTATTGAAATTGTAACTATTTTTGCGGATTCACTGGTGTTTTATTTAAGTTTACATTATCAGCCTATAGCAGTCAATATGCATGGCGGTGGATGGTTGACAGACCGCATAGTTAGTCGGGGTTTTGTTTCCTTGGGTGTCCAGTGGCAGAATTAGATTTTTAGACTTATTTATTATTTTTAAACAAAGAATATTCGACTTTATCCACTCGACAGCCTTTATATTCAGTCTTATAATAAATATGATATCGATCGTTACGTTTTTTTTTAAAAGAAGTGTAGTAACGTAAAAATTAGTAACTTGTAAAGTTACTAGAATTTTTTTTTAACTGTTCTAACTAAACTTACAACGTTTGTTCTAGAAAATGGTTTATTTAAATTACATACTTAATTTTTGATGATCCAAATGGTATAGAAGTGAAATGTATGCTCTGTGACCCTTGGTCATCGGTGCGATTCCCTCTAAAAAGATAAATATGTTATTTTATACAAACTTCTATTTATAATATATAAAAATGTATAGCACTTGTCTATTTAATTGTATTTGTCTTTTATGCGATAACAACATATATACAAATATAATATATGTACATTAAAAAGTTTTATATAATGTGTATTATAAGATCACCTTTAAAAAACAAGCCTACACATACCTAAAAGGCCGGCAATGCTTTCGCGACTCTTACGGTGTCACGGTTGTCTATGGACGGCGTTGATTGCTTAGCTTACTCGTTTGCCCTCCTATCTCCTATTCCCATAAAAAAAAGATCATGACATAACGAGAATATATATATATATATATATATATATATATATATATATATATATATATATATATATATATATATATATATATATATATATATCACGATCTTTTTTATATGGATATAGTATATATATATTATATATCCCGCCAATCCCCCGCAGGGATTGGCAGAGACCACAGATCTTCATCCGCTACCATTCATCGCAGCGAAACGAATTTTCATTGGTCGCTTTTCGCCCCCATGAAAATCATCAGGACGTGACGGATGGCGAACCACGTCGCC
Organism: Baronia brevicornis; assembly: GCA_031353405.1. Classification (NCBI taxonomy): domain Eukaryota; kingdom Metazoa; phylum Arthropoda; class Insecta; order Lepidoptera; family Papilionidae; genus Baronia; species Baronia brevicornis. The sequence continues at coordinate 345,588 of JASFAT010000953.1, forward strand.
TTCATTTTCAACAAATACTAAATTCGTCTTAGTGAATCCCATGAGCCGCAAGGGAGGATGAAGGTCAGCCCCAGCAGAGCCTTGCATGCAGAGGTAAGGCACCATAGTACCCGGGGGAATATATAATGCGGATTGGGGGGTTAAAAGACTCGGAATATTTATAAATCTATACATATATTTATTGAACCCGCGACCATTGACTCCGCGGGTGGATGGCCTCACCACTGAGCCAATCGGTCGGAGAATATACATTTAAATATTTTTCTAATAAAGTATGCAAAGAAATAAACAAGCCATATTTATATATATCATTTACGTAAACATATTTAGGGTAAAGCCTTAAGAGGAAATCGGCGCCGCAAATAAAGCGAGCGTGTACCGCGCAGTACATAACCCCTATCTCCCCTATTTTTCACTAACACGAGAACCGAAGAGCCCACACCAATATGTACACACGTTAACATCCCGAGCCTCCCGGCGTTCGCTCCTCGTTAGACCCCTACAAATTGAGGCACGGAACGGGGGCGGGACGTAGGGGGGGGGAGTGAGGGGGCCGCGGGGACGCCCCAGGGGACGAAGGGGTTGTGCGGTCTACGCCACGTCTGTACACCGTTTGTGTAAGTGCAGAGATTTGAAGCGTTAAGATAATTGCGCCAGGGTTGAGCGTGTAATTGTTATTCGCTGTTTTTAGTGCTGCAAATGTTTTGGGAGTTCGTCAAGATAACGGCGCGACCCCAGTTTGGGATGTGTGTTAACTACATACGAACGTTTACAGGTCATTTGTTGACGCCTACGAAATAGTGTATTTTAATGTATTTATGTGTGGTTTTTAATATATACTTAATAAAAATTAAAAATAGAAGTTGTCAAAGCTTTACAGACCTAGTACTAAAGGTCTGACAAGCTTTTTTTGATACAAAAAAATGTATAACCTATGTATAAATAATCGTAACCAGTTTTATTGTTGTGTTACTTTTAAAAGTGTCACAATATTTATAAATACATATGTATAAAATAAATTAAGTTTGGCTTGATACTTTTTGTTATAACTTTTTTTTCTTATATGTACAGAGTGTCCCAGAACTCAACGTTAAACCGAAACGGGGTGATAGGATTGATTGTAACCATCATGAGAAAAATCAGAAAAAAAGTCTATCTGAAGATCTTAAAATTAAGAACCTACCAAGAGCTTGTACGAATAAAAAACATTTTAACTGAGTAAAATGGGTTAGCAAAAATCGGGTTACTTGAGGTTTTTATTTTTTACTACTAACAAGTATTGTACCATTTTACTATCCTGATTAAATGCGCCAACTTTTAATGGCACTTGCCAAGGCACTCTAGTACTATTTTTTTAAAGGAGGGCCTTTCAAAGTCAACAAATTTTGAAAATTTTAAATTCATAGTTTAACAAATAGTCTTAATTCTAGGAAACTTGGGGCAATTGTGTCATTATATTTTACTGTGATTCTTGAAATGTTATTTAGCGTACGGTTCCAAAGTTTAAATGAACCATAATAATAAAAATTAACCACAATTATCGAAAAATGGTTACAGTTTGACCAAATTTCGAGGTTTTTCTTATATACCCATAATTTTCAAACTGCATGGGATAGATTTTTTTTCTGATTTATCTCATGATGGTTACAAACAATTCTGTCACCCCGTTTCGGCTTCACGTTGAATTCTGGGACACCCGTATATATTAGGGCGTTTCAAAAAAAATTTTTTTCTTTCTCGGAATCAGGCTCAAAAGTTTCGTTTCAATGCCAAAACAGGCCTCTGAAAATAGCCCTGAGTATCTGAGCCCTTAATATTATTGTAATATTAAGGTTGTCCGCATCGCATACATTATCAATTTCATCATGATAGTAAATAACTGTCAATTATCAATTCAATTTTATCGACAGATTGCCCTTGAAATAAGTGAGCTCTTGGCCCCCAAATTAGATGCAGAGTGGGCTAACCTCAACGTCTCTCCCAGACGAGGAGGGGCTGAGCGCGGCCGCCCGCCCCATTTCAGTCAGATCGTCAGTTTTTGCGACGCCATATTGCAGCGAAACGCGGCATGCATTATGCAGTTCCCTGGCTGATATTGTCCCGAGAAATTTCTACATACCCCGTTTATATAGTTTGATTCTCGATTCGAACTTGTATAGTGATACCAGTTTATAATTTGAGCTTTCCGTTGGCATTTATTTCAAACCAAAAGCTATCAGTGCAACCTTGCAGAAAAAGCAAAGGAACAAAAAGCACAAAGGCTTTTCAAGCGTAGTTAAAAGGAATTTAAAATGCAGAAATATTCAAATATATCAATCTATATGCCCTGTTTATATCTTATATATAATTCAATTCTTGTTCAAACTGATTTTTTAATACTAAACTTATAATCAACGAAACATGGACGCTGACAGTTCGTCTGCTTCACAAGCTCAGAGTAGCTCAGAGAGCTATGCTCGGAGTTTCTCTGGTAGATATGATTCGGGATGAACAAATCCGATAGAGAACCAAAGTCACTGAGATAGCTTTTCGAATTAGCAAACTAAAGTGGCAATGGGCTGGACAAGTTTGTCGGAGATCAGAAAATCGTTGGAGCAGACGAGTGCTGGAGTGGAAACCGCGTCTCGGTAAAAGTAGTGTGGGATACCCTTCGGCGAGATGGTGCGGCTGGCAGAAACTGGATGCGTGGAGCCGAAGATCAGGCTAGGTAGCGCTTCACGGGGGAGGTCTATGTCCAGCAGTGGACTGACGCAGGCTGTTGATTGATTCGAACTCATAATCAAAGCTTTTTATAATTTTATCGGCATTTAACTTCAAAAGCTATCATCGAGGACGAAAAAGCAAAGAAATCGATATCAATAAAGAATGATAAAATATAAAACCATATTAAGCATACTTATAAGGAATTTATAAGATTTTCAATGAGCATATAAGCGTTTTTCAATTAGGCCATGATAAGAATCATCATCAAGGAGTTACAGCCGTGGGTGGGCCTTAGCCTGGTTCAGCAATTTTTTCCTAAAGTTTTACAGTAAGAAAGGGTTTTATTCCAGTTAACCGAGTGAAACTTGTATCCGGTAATAAAAAAATATGTACACGTATCTCATTGGGTGAAGCTATAAACATTACGCAACAATACACCGTACATTGCGTGCTTAATACCTCTTAATAAACAAACTTAACATAATAAAGCTTACGTGTACAGCGAACGACCGAATGAAACCGACACACCAAAATTTAGTCGACAACCAAACAACACATTGAAAAGACAATTATACTATAGGTTATTGTTTTAAAGCTCAAAATTGTTCGCAGCACAATTGTTTCGACCGCTGAAAGTGGTTAAGCAAATTGCGACTATATATTTGACCAGTAGAGTTCGATTTCAGTATTATACGCGTAATATTCAGTTGGTGGAAAGCAAGTTACAAATAGGCTTGATATCAACGCGTTGGACATATTCACGTTGTTCTATGGTGCACAGTACATAGTGAGTTTTCTGTCTCTCCGTTGATAACCTCATTATGTAATAGATTGTTTAAACCGACTTGGAAACTGAAAGCCATCAGTTTTATAATTATTACATCGTTAAAATTTAAAAAGTGTTTCTTATTTTATGGATTAATATATGGGTGAAATAGCAAGTGTGTCTTTTTTATATGGGATAGGAAGGCAAACGAGCAGGCGTGTCACCTGATGGAAAGCAATCAACGCCGCCCATAGACATTCGCAGCGCCATAGGCAGAAATATTGAGAGGCTTTAAAGAAAGTGTCATTATGGGAGGGGAGATGGGGAGGGGGGAGGGTGGTTGGGCCACTCAGTCTCTATTTTCTATTAGCTGTTCTTGTCACACATTAACGGACGGCTTGCTTGACCAGGATTTTGAGATTTCAAAATGAGGTTTTAATCGTTTCATGAAACAAATTCATTTTTCGTGTTATTCGTTTATGTGTTTCACAACAATATGTTATATATAGAATAACAGATAGATAAGTATGTTCAAGAGACGACCGATTGGCTCAATGGCCGGGCCTCTGCGCCTGCGGAGTCAATGGTCGTGAGTTCGATCCCCGCATCGGAATAAATGTATGTATGGATTTATACAAATATTTATTCCGAGTCTGATAACCCCCCCCCCCATCCGCATTTCCTTTCCTACCCTTTCCTTTCTTCGCTATCCTTTCCCTTCCTCTCCGCCAATCCACGGTCTGCCGTGCCAATGGATGTGTGGTTAGGGGCGAGCTTAGTCGCAAGCGTGACGACCGTTTCGGGATCGGGCTCCCCGGGTACTATGGTGCCTTACCTCAGCATGCGGGGCTCTGCTGGGTCTGACCTCCATCCTCCCTTGCGGCTCGTGGAATTCACTAAAACGAACTTAATATACCTAATTTGTTGAAAATTGATGGCGACGTGATTCGCGACCCGTCACGTCCTGATTCCCACGAGGGCGAGAAGCGACTAATGGAGAGCCGTTTCGCAAGCGATGAATGTGAAAGGAAGAATGGATGAAAGAATGAATGAGTGTGGAGGGGGCGGGGAGGGTGTGCGGGGTTCGTAGCGGATAGAGCTCTGTGGTCTTTGCCAACCCTGCGGGGGATAGGCGTGAATATATAAAAAAAGAAAAAATGTATTTTCAATTAAGAATTAAGTCCGTAATTTTTTTATATTACTTCTTCATATCGTGACTCCAAGACAATGCATATATATTGGCCTTAGTATTTCAGAATGTAAAAGTCCATACGCCAACGCATATATATTCCACGCATCCATAGTCCAACGCATATATCTTCCATAGAATAATTACGCGACACCAACATTTAGGCTCATTTCTCTTTCTTAACATATGTACATACACTTTTTATTGTGTACATATTTTAACATACATCAACTCAACGTAAAAAACGAAAGGAAAGAACGGATCTGAAAGTCAATGTATAGTGTTTGATTTTACAAACAACAGGATACCACTACGTAAAACATTAAATTTGATTTATTGTTGTATCACAGAATACGTAATAACGTAAGATATAGAATGTTCGGTCCGGTTTTTTTTATTATTATGGGATAGGATGGGAGCAGGCGTGTCACCTGATGAAAAGCAATCAACCCCACCCATAAACACCCGCAGTACCATAGCGTTCCCGGCTTTTAAGAAAAGTGTCATCGTCAAGGGGAGTTTGGGTCTCCGGTATTCAACCGCTCACCGGACGATTCGCGGTAGCTAAGCTACCACTCAGATGCCGGTTTTCTGCGTGAGTGTGGTACTTCCCCGGGCGAGCCGGCCCATTCATGCTACAGACAAATATTATGCCATTCTTGGCAAAGTATTCTTCTGCAGCGTGGCTCTGCCACTACAAATCCGATGGCACAATTAGATTTTCAAACAAAAATATTAAAAAAAAAGCTACAAACGATATAAATAAAATTCAATAGCTTTTACGAAGAAGAGAAGTACAGTGTGTATACAAATATTTTTTTTAATTTTTTCGTCTAAACGCTGTCCACCACGTCGGACACACTTGTAATCTAGCCACAGTATTCTGTGCTTGTCGCTGAAGTAGTGACGTCGGGATGCTGTTGACCTCGACGAAGATATTTTCTTTTAGTGCTGAAATGGTCGTTGATGGTCGGGTTTATTTCAAAGACTTTGCTATTAAAGTATCCCCATTGGAAAACGTCTATAGAAGTGAGATCCGACGACCTGGGTGGGCAGGAGATATCGCCGAAACGGCTTGTTAATTTTTTAGGGAAGAAATCGCAAAGAAACTCCGGTCTCTCTAGTAATGTGACTCTCTATCATTGTAAGGCGTGACGCCATCTTGTTGAAACCACGTGCTTGAAGCGAAGGCAGGATGGCAATACTGGTAGAAAACAATCAGTAAGCATGCGTTTATTGATTAATCGATCTATAACCTGATTCTGCCATCGGACACCTGTATAAAATTCTTGAATATAGGCAGAAAATAATCAGTAAGCATGCGTTTACTTATAATTCGATCTATAACATGAGTCTGCCACCCTATATAAAATGGGACACCTATATAAAATGGGACACCCTATATAAAATGTTTCAGCAATACACTACCGTGGAACAAGCAATCCGTACATCGTACACAAAAGGATAGACAACACGGATAAACTGATCCCGGTAAAAGTTATATTAATATTAATGTGGCATTACATTAACCCTGTCTTGAATTTGCGCGCGCCGTATAAATATTTATTTTGAAACGAGGGACATGAATCAATTCCATCCGCGGTACGGACGGGAGGCGACCCAATAACTGAAATTGGATTTATGGATATCTTTATCAACTTCTACATGAATGTTCACATGTTTTTCTTTTATGGGATAGGAAGGCAAACGAACAGGCTTGTCACCTGATGGAAACCAATCAGCGTCGGCCATAGACATCCGCAAAACCATAGACAATGAAGAAGCATTGCTTACCTTTAAGAAAAATGTAGGCTTGTTTTTTTGAAGGTACCAATGTCGTATCCGTTCGGAAATACCGCTGAAAGCAGCTGAGTAGTGCTGTGTGGAAAGAATATTCTGGAAAAACGCATTGTACTGGATCGCCACTCATCCAGATGGTGGAGATGAAACTTTTCTTTGCTACAAGTTGTGCAGTAGTGGAATTCAACGGCCGGAATTAGTTCAAACGATTCCTCGGATTACTTCCCATGGTAAAAACGATAAAAGATGCTTAGAAATGAGATATCCCTCCGCAGCCCCAAAGGATCTAGATTTTCGGTTCGGCAGGTAAATATTACATCAGTGCGAACCCTTGAATTTGCTTACTCCGGAGAAACTGTAATTGATACAAAAGCTCGTCAATTAAAAGTGGAGATTGTGACTGAAGTGAAGTGAAGTGCTACCTGAGAGACATGTCGGGACAGAAAAACTTTAAAACTGGCAACTTTAAGTTAGCTATGAATATACTCTTGCTTTAATTCGCTTGCTATTCTAAAAGCTTTGTTCGCAATTTAAAAGTCAAAATATAACCGCATCAAAATCCATGGAGATACGTTATTCATTTGAAACGTTTCCACGCAGCACTCCCCGGGGAGGGGGTGGGAGGGGAAAACGAAATGGAAACAATGATAAAACCGTCGACACCGCGAGGGAGCGGCTCCCGCCAACTTTGTCCACGGACGGACTCCAATATGGAGGCACTTTACTCCATTTTTTTGCGATCGAAACTACCGGGAACATTTTTATTGCACACTTCTCCGTCCGTTAATAATTATAGAATGAATATTGCTTTATATGTTATATTATGTATTGACTTTTTCTGCTGGCTCAGTGACTTGAAGTAGATCTTGGCCTCCGAAACGAGACTTCTCCATCTTTCCCTGTCCTGCGCTAATTCTAGATTCTAAATCCTTGGCTTGAAGTTCGCGCACGTCAGCATTCGCCTGATTTCTCCAGCAATATTTGTGTCGACCATACGCCTTCTTCACACTCCGATCCTTGCACATTCGCTCAAGGTGACCGAGCCAACGAAGTGGATGTGCCTTAATCTCGTCCATAATGCTTGATTTTAATGCACCAGACATTAGGTCTTCTATCTCGGCGTGTTTTCGGTTTCTCCATGACCCATCCTCACTTCTGGTTCTGCCTACGATCTTATGGAAAATTTTCGCTCGACTTCTTATAGCTTATATGATTTTTATACAATTTGGTAGACATAGAGTCACGCTGCAGACGAATACTTTGTCAAGAATGGCATATTATTTGTCTGTAGGATGAATGGCCCGGCTTGCCCGGGGAAGTACTTCGGGGAAGAACCTTCAATAAAATGCAGCTAATCTAACCTGTAATTATATTATATATTTGAAATGTCAAGGAGACTGCATTGCTGCGAACTACAATTGTAATTAATGAGACCACAGCGCGATCATTAGCTGTACGAATCGATTCAATGCCGATGATCGAACGATGTGTGTACATTTAATCAATCGAAGGCAATTATCCGAACATATGTTTTAAATGATGTTATTAATGGAGTCAGGCATTACTTTGTGGAAATCCATCACTATGTGGACAGTCAAAAGTTTTACTTAGCTAAGATCCGCGACAAGCAAAACAATAACAGAAAATTAATAATGTGTGCTTTTTCTACTGGATGAAGTGGATTTATTTGGAACTTAAACCAAAAGTTTCTTTTCGGTTGTCTTCCGTAGAGTCTACTAAACCTCAAGATGCCTCGTGTTGGGGCGAAACACGGATCGTTTATAAGGTGGAAAAGTGGTAGTGTGTGTTTGGTATTGTGTATAGTGGTTGGTGGGTGGAGAATTGATGACAGATTTTCGGTAAGTTTTTGGTTTAAGTTCCAAATAAATCCACTTCATCTAGCAGAAAAAGCACACATTATTAATTTTCTGTTATTGTTTTGCTTGTCGCGGATCTTAGCTAAGTAAAACTTTTGACTGTCCACATTTTAAATAATGGTAATTTAATAGTCACAGCTGTCTGTCTGTGTCCGATGGTAAATAAGGTTATAGTCCGAATGATCAGTAAATGAATGCTTTCTGATTATTTTCTGCCAGTATTGAGAGAATATCCTATCATCACTTCACACACATGGTTTCAACAAGATGGCCCCACGCTTTATACTGCTAGAGAGGCAGTGGGGCTATATCGTGATTTCTTCCCTAACAAAAGTCGGATCTACGAAAAACTTGATCAGTTCAGTTTGCTGGTGTACGTATTTTAATAAGCGGAGGTTAATTTAAAATAACATACATAGATATCGTAACGCCTGTTTCCCGTAGGGGTAGGCAGAGACCACAGATTTCCATCCGCCAAGATTCCGGCACATCTTTGTTGCTTTTTACACACTCATCCACTTTATCATCTATTCTTACTCTCACATTCATTGTAGCGAAACGGCTTTCCGTTAGTCGCTTCTCGCCCTCGTGAGAATCAGGACGTGACGGGTCATTTTTAACAAATTAGGTATATTAAAATTCGTCATAGTGGATCTGGAAGAACTGCCGATGATTTTTGTTCTCTTGCTACTTGGAGTAAATTTATATTTCTTGATATTCTTATTTTGATTAATAGTTTATTCTTGTTTTGCAGTGAGCAATGGAGCCCTTAGCGCGTGCGCAGCGCAGGGGGGAATGGACAAAGACGGCAAGAAGAAGCACACGCGACCAACGTTCAGCGGGCAGCAGATCTTCGCGCTCGAGAAGACATTCGAGCAGACCAAGTACCTCGCGGGGCCGGAGCGAGCCAAGCTCGCTTACGCGCTCGGCATGACGGAATCACAAGTCAAGGTAAGGAAGGTTTCATTGTATAAGTCATTAAATATTTTTTTTAATGGATTAACAGGAAATCAGTAATAATATTACTATAAAAGACAATATGATTATTTTTTTGTTAAGATTTAGATTATTATAAAACTTTTATATTTGTACGCCACAAAGGCCAAACGTGATGGATCTATATTATGTACTTTAACAACCTGCATGCTTTGTGTGATTTATGTACACCCAATGTTTCCACAAATAAATATCTTGAATCTAGAAAAAGCAATCACTTTGTAAGATCCCCACACACAGATCAGAAAAACAATATTGTCTGTTTCCGAAAAGGTGCAAGTTTCTCTCAGCTGTTCTGTGTCGATCCTGATTATATAGGTTTACACAATTAATATTTAAGTCAATTACTCAAACAAAAAAATATATATAACACAAAAGACATAAAAAGCAACATATATGATGCAACACCTGAACCAACCAGGTCATATATAGATGATCATGTCACTGCATAATTTAGGTGAATATAAAAATTATGATTTAAGCTAATAATAGATTAGACTATTTTTTACATAAAAGATTTATTATGATATTTTTACTTTGAAGATTGAAATGACTCTTCAAAGTAAAAATATCATAATAAAGAAATATAAACTGTTTTAATTTTAATAGAGCTCATGCAAAATTAATTATATAACTGTTTAAAATGTAAAATCAATGTTAATGGATACATCATTTTACTTAAGCTAATGATGGATGAGGCCATTTTTCACATAAAATATTAAAGACGCATGACTGAAATGACTTCTCAAAGTCTTAATATCATAATTTCAATTAAGACAGAAAAATAAAACTGTTTCAACTTTAATAAAACTCTTGCAAAATTAAATTATATCGCTGTTTAAAACGTATAACCGATATTAATGGATACTTTCGTTTTACTTAAGCTAAAGATGGATTAGGCTTATTTTCACATAACAGATTAAAGACGCATTGTTGAAATGACTTTTAAAATAAGGTATACCTAAATATTACTATTTCAATTAAAACGTAAAAAAATAACTTTTTTAGTTTTAATAAAGTTTATGCAAAATAAAATTATATAGCTGTTTAAAATGTTAAATCGATGCAAATGGATACATAATTTTACTTAAGCCTATTATATTAGGCTATTTTTTACACAATATAGTGAAGACGGATGATTAAAATGACATCTCAAAATATAAATATCATAATTTCAATCAAGACATAGGTGAATGACTGTTTTAATATTAATACAGCTTACGCAAAATTAAATTATATCGCTCTTACATTATTTTATATCTGTTTCGTGAATACTTTCCGTCATTGAGATGGTATTAATCGGCTGTAAAACATGCATAATATTACAATAAGTGACACATTATAACAATTAACTAACGGCCGGCGATCGGTATGGCTCCCGATACACTTGCCTTGTACGTACGATAAAACAGATCTTCACATCAGGACACAATCACCATCTGTTGAACTGGTTCAAGCGATTCTGAACGGATATTGCGAGACACAAGAGCGATTTTAGCGTGGCCGCTATCGAAGGCCACATCCACCCGTGTTGCACGCCATCAGTAATCGGATTATATAGATTGAAAAGTCAATCAGTTAGTCCCGCGGCGCAGTCAAACGCTCAGCTCTATTACTGGGGATTAAACGTGGGCGACATGTGGACGAATCGTCGGTGGACTTTGTTTCCATTTCCAATTCCGTTCAATTGAATGAGTGTACTGACGTTTGATTAGGAGAAACGCTTTAGTTAGATTAATACCACACACTCCACTCGCTTCGTACGTTCTATTACTGCGATACGATGCACGGGAGTGTGTTACAAATTATATTTGGTATACGGGCTTGTTTTTTGTAAAATTTATTTATGTCATTTTCATTTAGTTGCTGAATATAAATGAAATCTTAATATGCCTGATTCGTTAAAAAATGTCACGTCTTGATTCCCACGAGGGCGAGAAGCGACGAACGGAGAGCCATTTTGCTACGATAAATGTGAGAGGAAGGATGGATGAGTGTGAAGTAAGCAAGGAAGTTGTGTTGAGATCGTAGTGGATGGAGACAGGCGTGCCTACATGTATGTATGTAGGAAAATATACATACGCTTTTTATTACGTTGGTTTACAAGTACAATACATACAATCTGTAGACCATTCCGATGCGGAGAACGAATCTGCGACTATAGACTACGATTTGCTAAGAAATTGTTTTTATTTATTTATGGACCACAATGGATGTTACATTCATTATATATTACTCAACATTAACATAAAGTGAAAGCAAAATAATCAAATATTATACAGAGACGTAATGTTAGATTTAATACGGTGCGTGAATTGTAGCACACTGTTGTAGAGGATGTGTAAAGCGTTGTTTCTTTTTATCTATTCGTGTTACAATTCACACAACAATCGAAATGGGGCATTGGATCAAAAAACACTCCTTACATTTCTTGTGAAATAAACTAAAATTTTGCTATATATATATATATATATTTATTTATTTATTTTAGTACAAGATAAGCAAAATGGTGGCATAGGAAGGCAAACGAGCAGGCGTGTCACCTGATGGAAAGCAACCAACGCCACCCATAGACATCCGCAACGCCATAAGCAGTACGGAAGCGTTGCCGACCTTAAAGGAAAGTGAAATTATGGGAGTGGGAGTGGGAGTGGGAATCGGCGTGGCAATCGGAGTGAGAGTGGGAAGGGGAGGGTGTTGAGCTTCCGGCTACGCGCGGTAGACAAGCTACCACTCAGACGCCGGTTTTCTGCGGAAGTGTGGTACATCCCCGGGCGAGCCGGCCCATTCATGCTACAGACAAATAATGTGCCATTCTTGACAAAGTATTCGTCTGCAGAATGGCTCTACCACTAAATATAAGTTACCTAAGTATTGTATTTGTTAATAATTTTGTTCATTCTACAATAAATATTATACTTAAATATACCATGTGACAATTCTCGTTTTAGTTGAACAATAAAATAGGCGTAAAAAGGTCCATTTGATTCCGAACTAATTAGGGTGTGATGTGTTCTACCCTCGTCTGAATGCTCGCTAACTGCTAGGGGGCCGGGTTTTTGTGTGTCGTTATAAACTTGAGTGCGAAATTATTTCAAATTACATTATACATTGCTTACTGTTTTTGTTACATCGTAAAATGGGAAAGTGTATAACCAGAGATGGATATATATCTTCATTCAATGTATTATAAAAATGAAACTTCTCGGCGTGAAATGTCCCAGCGGTTTTACCCCACAGTCGTGTGGTCACGCGTGCTTAGTCGCCTATAAAATACAATTGATACTGTACTGTTTTTGAATAACAAAGATATGCTAGAGAGATGATATCATTTTATCTAATATCTTTAGAATTATATATTTTTTTAAAATAATTGTATGGAATATTTCCCGCGCGAATTCCACAACCACACAACTTGCCGTAAAGGAAAATTTCATCCCCCATCTGGATGAGTGGCGATCTACTACGGTGCGTTTCTTTCGTAACTTCTTTCCACGCACCACCAGTTTGTGGAACCAGCTACCCTCGGCGGTCTTTCCGAACCGTTACGACATTGGAACCTTCAAAAAACAAGCCTATACATACCTAAAAGGCCGGCAACGCTTCCGCGACTCCGGCGGTGTCGCGGTTGTCTATGGGCGGCGTTGATTGCTTTCCATCAGGCGACACGCTAGCTCGTTTGCCCTCCTGTCCCATAAAAAAAAATAGTTTCCTAAACCTCAACACAACATATACATATACTAATAAAGTCTTAATCATAATCATCACTAATAATAATTTTCTCAATCATGAACCTCTTGTGTGACTATGGGAGAGCCACATAAAATAATGGCACATCTGACATCCTGCCCTCCGCGCCCTGTCAAGATCAAGATGAACACCGAGATATTTGACGGATTTAAATCGTGGGATGTGGTGACCGTTCATAGTCAACCTACGTTGGGAGGTAAACCCCTACTTAATAAAATGCTTCCTGGAGAACATTATAGTCTCGGTTTTAGAAGCGTTAAGTTTTAGCTTTCATTTCTTAAAATATTTAGAAAGAAGTTCAATAGAGAACTATAGTCTACTAACAATTAAATCTTCGTCATTATACGATACAATACCAAGGATTTAATTTGAAATTGTAGAGCATTTATTTTTCGTTTTTGCCCTCGTTTAGTTTAGAAGTACAGTTTTGGCGATACTTTAGACTATTCTTTAGTTTTAATCTTTTTTTAAATGAAGTACCTATACTAGCAGTGACATATAATTGGTTAATAATATATGATAATTTGCATAAAACTAATGAACAGACAAACACGCTTTACTCGAGCGATTGTAGCCATCGTCGGAGCACCCCAATGTGTCGGATCACTTAGAGTAATATAATTTGTACCCTCGCATATCAAACGCTAAATATCCGATATGATGTACGACCCGGGACAGTTTGCCAAACTGAGGGTGCATTTTGTTTTGTGACGAGATGACGTTTTGATATTGTTATCCTTTTAACTAAATTGTGATTCCTTTTCACAGTCCATGTATGTCCCACTACTGGACACGGACTTTCACATTTCTGAAGCAACGGACAATTTGAATCGGCACTTACTGAGTATTTGATGAATTTTTTAGTTAGAATTTTGTTTTTCTGCGTGTTTTACCAAGAGATGATTTCGAAAACTCATTCGGGAAGATCTTTGTAGAAATAACATTGGTTGCTAAATGCTGTTTCTATATTTAATAGATTTATATTGGTAGAGTATTTTATAGTGGAAGAGCCACGCTGCATACGAATACTTTGTCAAGAATGACATATTATTTGTTTGTAGCATGAATGGGCCGGCTCGCCCGGGGAAGTACCACACTCCTGCAGAAAACCGTCGTCTGAGTGGTAGCTTAGCTACCGCGCGTCGTACGGAGAGCGGCCTAAGTTCTGGAGACCCACTAACCTTCCCCCTCTCACTCCCCTTCCCCCCCAACTCCCATAATGTCACTTTCATTGCCTATGGCGCTGCGGATGTCTATGAGCGGCGTTGATTGCTTTCCATCAGGTGACACGCGTGCTCATTTGCCTTTTTATCCCATAAAAAAAAGGATTTGTACTTATTGCCTTGTCAGTTGAGGGAACACAACCTGATAAAAAAACTGGTTATGAAACTATTCAATATATTATAATTAAAATAAATAAAAAGGAATCGAGTAAGTTGTCGTAATCGAAGCCATGGGGGGAGCGGAGAATGGCGTTGAAATCAAGTGGAAATAATGAGATTAATGGATACGATTGCGATGCACCCGTTAGCCGGGATGCAACTGTCAATTTCCATAGTACGCTACGTCACGGATCGGAGTGACGTCATGACTGTGACGTAACCAGTATGGGGTGCTAACGACTTTGTTTATAGGACAATCATTATAAATTCTCTTCTCTTCAAGAGACTTCTGCCGCCAATTTACATCAATGACGTTGTGTTTTTATTACATTTACGTAATCTTAGATGGTTTGGACATATAGAGAGGATGGATGAAAGACGACTGGCAAAAGAAATTTACGTTGCGGATGTGGATGGAAGGATCGGTAGGGGAAGACCAAGGAAAACATACCTTGACCAAATTGCCGATGTTTTTAAGAAATGCCAGGTCAAGAGTACCCTTAACCGGCGGGCTTGCATAAGGAGAGTGATGAGTGTAGATAAAGCAAGGAAAGTGTGCCGAGATCTTAGCAGATGGAGTTCTGTGACATAATAGTTTGATACTCTAACCATGGTAGAATCGGTAAATGATGCTGAGAGATGAGATATCCCTCCGCAGTGCTAAAGAATTTAGCCGCTTGAGATCTTGTTTATCGCCAAAAAACTCTAAGAAATTAAAGAAATCGAAAAAATCCGAGACATGGACTGTTAGTAAACGCGGTAACCAGAAATCAAATTTTGGCAACCGTGGTTGCCAACACTATAACATACGTAATCCTTTAAAACGTTAAACACGCATTGACCAACAAACGAAAGATCTCTTTCGCAAATGAGCTCAAAAGCCAATGTACCAAACGGGGTGCAATTATTTTACAAACATCTCGTGAGTACGCAACAAGCGATTTTCAACTCTATTGCCGTGTGTTAAGTGGTGTACAAATAGCGAATGAGATTTGTTATTTCTTTCAATTCAGTGCATGGGTGTCATAGCTCATTTGGCATTCGATGGAATTAATCCGCGACGCAGTTTAGGGTGCACCGGGGATCATTGGGGTTCTCCCTGTGTTTACACATGTGACGCTAGCTGACGCCCCGGTAATGCGAGCTGCAATTAATTGTGCGCCCAGTTTATTTCGCATAGCGATCATTAAGGCAACTTTAGACTCTATTAACTGTTAAACTATTTCCCATTAATAGTTTGTTAAATGAACAATATTCAATTTATTCTAACTTTAGAACAATCAAATAGTCTGTTAAGAAAACTGTACTGCATTAAGTATTGAACTATTTTCCTATTGTAGTTTATTAAATGAACAACATTAAAGTTATTCAAATTTTAAAACAAACTAATAGACTGTTAAGAAAAGTGTACTTCATTAAGTATTGAACTATTTTCCTATTGTAGTTTATTAAATGAACAATATTATAGTTATTCTAATTTTAGAACAAACAAACAGACTGTTAAGAAAATTGTACTGCATTAAGTATTAAACTACTTTCCTATTGTAGTTTATTAAATGAACAATATTATAGTTATTCTAATTTTAGAATAAACTAATAGACTGTTAAGAAAACTGTACTGCATTAAGTATTGAACTTTTTTCCTATTGTAGTTAATTAAATGAACAATACTATAGTTATTCTAATTTTAGAACAAACAAATATACTGTTAAGAAAACTGTACTGCATTAAGTATTGAACTATTTTCCTATTGTAGTTTATTAAATGAACAATATTATAGTAATTCTAATTTTAGAATAAACTAATAGACTGTTAAGAAAACTGTACTGCATTAAGTATTGAACTTTTTTCCTATTGTAGTTTATTAAATGAACAATACTATAGTTATTCTAATTTTAGAACAAACAAATATACTGTTAAGAAAACTGTACTGCATTAAGTATTGAACTATTTTCCTATTGTAGTTTATTAAATGAACAATATTATAGTTATTCTATTTTGAGAACAAACAAATAGACTGTTAAGATAACTGTACTGCATTAAGTATTAAACTTTTTTCCTATTGTAGTTTATTAAATGACCAATATTAAAGTTATTGACGTGAAACATCTTATCGCGGGGTATGGGAGTGTAATCGTCGTCTCAAATCAGGCTCTGAGGGGAAGGGGGTTGGTCTTCGAAATTCAACTGCTCACCCTACGAAGCGTAGTAGCTAAGCTACCACTCAGACGCCGGTTTTCTGCGGGAGTGTGGCACTTCCCCGGGCGAGCCGGCCCATTCAAGCTACAGACAAATAATATGCCGTTCTTGACAAAGTATTCGTCTGCAACGTGGCTCTACCACTATGATTGTGAACTAGGTTATAGAACTGTGAAGGTGGGTAGGGGTGTTAAAATTTGATTAGACTATTTATTAATGGCGTATCTGTAAATGCAGCACTACTTGGCTGTTGCTTATCGATACAATGGGATCCAAGTAATCTGTCTGTCCGTGAGTCCGTCACCGATCCAACCGGGCCATTAAAACTTTACAGCCACACGTGATATACAACCATCATAACACCCTACCGCTTATTGCGCCTCATAATTCCTTCGCGCGTACTTAAAATGCAAATCCGTGTATATCGCCATCGTTCATTTTATGGCGTTGTAAAGCCGCGCCGAATCGTACGGCGTTCACACGAATTGCCCCAACTGCCTTTATTTGCCGCACTGATGAGACTCCACACCATACCCTGTTCGCCTGTTCTCGTTTTACGTGATTATAAATATATCAGACGCACTTATTTATATTTGACCGATTGGCTCGCGGGTTCGATCCCCGCATCGGAATAAATATATGTATGGATTTATAAATATTTATTCCGAGTCTGGTAACCCCCCAATCCGCATTTCCTTTCTTCTCTATACTTTCCCTTCCTCTCCGCCAATTCACGGTCTGCCGTGCCAATGGATACGTGGCTAGGGGCGAGCTTAGTCGCAAGCGTGCCGACCGTCCTGGAATCGGGCTCCCCCGGGTACTATGGTGCCTTACCTTAGCATGCAGGGCTCTGCTGGGGCTGACCTCCATCCTCCCTTGCGGCTCGTGGGAGTCACTAAGATGAATTTAATATACCTAATTTGTCCAAAATGACGACGACGTGGTTCGCCACGCATCACGTCCTGCGACGACGAGTACTATCAATTCTTAGATGATTTATTGAAATTCAGATTACTGGACTATTTTATCCCATAAATACTCCATGCCATTTCTTGTTCTTCTCTTATTCTTGTGGGTGATTATAAATATATCAGACATAAGGATTCATATTTATTGCTACGAAGCATTTAACAGACTGATTACTACACTATTATATTCTATAAAGATTCTATGCCATTCTTTGTTCTCCTGTTATTCTTGTATCTGACGCACTTGCATTCATATTTATTGGTACGAGGTATTCACAAACTGATTACTATCAGTTCCTAGGGAATTTATTAAAAGACTGATTACAGGACTGTAGTAGTTATTCCAAAGACTCTATGCCATTCCTTGTTCTCCTGTTATTCTTGTAGATTCTTATAAATAAAGTAGACGTAATGATTCATATTTATTGGTACGAGACATCTAACAAACTCATTACTATCAGTTCCTAGGGAATTTTTAATTTTTTTCGTCGAGACCATTCCATAAAGTTTTTGTTTCTCTGATTCAAATACGTTTTCTGTCGTCGATATATTTCATTACGGCACGGTCTCCACTCCAGCACTCGTCTACTCCAGCAGTTGGCGGTTTCTCCACCAATTCGACAGACTCATTTCCGCTCATCACCCGAATGAACGAGATTGATTTTTTGTCTCACACGCCGCGACGGTACAGGGGTGCGTCGCTGACAAAATGTGCGCCCCTAATGACTGTACAGATAAGATAAACGGTAGTTTAAACTCATGTAGATGAGTATTGATAGGTCGCCCCGCGCTCGGGCATATTAAGTTATTTTGATGGATGGCACTATAATATAATTTTAATGTGTTTTGATAAAATAGAGAGCTTTTATGAATGCGAAATCGCTTTACGGAATAATGGGTTCCTTTTGTGTGCGGCTGCAATTTTTTAATCTTAATTGAAATATGATATGCGTTCGTTGGGTTCGTGCGGGCCGCTGTGCTAGTGACGGGCGATAGAAGCGGTAAATTATCGAGGCTTAACGATCAAATTGATTCCGAGAACTAGTTGTTATTATCGATAATCTGCTTATATAAAACATTAAATTATTTTATAATGATAAAATACAATTCGATTTAGCTTTGGCTGATTTTCTAATTTTCATTTTGTTGGTTATATCTGTTTTTTTATATGGACAGTCAAAAGTTTTACTTAGCTAAGATCCGCGACAAGCAAAACAATAACAGAACATTAATAATGTGTGTTTTTCTGTTGGGTTAAGTGAATTTATTTGGAATTCAAACCAAAAACTTACCGAAAATCGGCCATTCGAAAAGTCACTTTTCGGTTGTCTTCCGTAGAGTCTACTATACCTGAAGATGCATCGTGTTGGGGCAAAACACGTGTCGTTTACAAAATGGAAAAGTGGTAATGTGTGTTTGATGTTATGTATACCGATTTTCGGTAAGTTTTTGGTTTGAATTCCAAATAAATTCACTTCATCCAGCAGAAAAATACTCATTATTAGTTTTCTGTTATTGTTTTGCTTGTCGCGGATCTTAGCTAAGTAAAACTTGACTATCCATATAGTGATGGATTTTTCGACCAACTTGTCTTTTTCCCGCAATTTTTCCCATCATGATCAATTGCAGCAATTTGTTCATGTCATGTATATTTGAATAATTTAATATTTGAAAAACTGTATTAACATCAAGTGTCATCCACAATATAACTAGTCCGCTTATCACTTTACTTACGTCTGGATAAAATGGCGGCTATTCTGCCAAAACCTTATTATATTAATAATGTGTGTTTTTCCGTTGGGTTAAGTGGATTTATTTGGAACTTAAACCAAAAACTTACCGAAAATCGGCCATCAATTCTCCACCCACCAACCACTATATACAACACCAGGTAAGTTTTTTGTTTAGGTTCCAAATAAATCAACTTCATCCATCACTAAAAACACACATTATTAATTTTCTGTTATTGTTTTGCTTGTCGCGGATCTTAGCTAAGTAAAACTTTTGACTGTCCATATAGTGATGGATTTCCGCAAAGTAACGCCTGACTCCATTAATAACAATATAACTGACAATAATATAAGATTATAAAAATGGAATAAAAACACAACGACACTGATGTAAGTTGGCGGGAAAAGTCAAAAAGTACATTTGTAAGTTTATAAACAAAGCGCACTCTCCTCCCCCTCCCCCGTCCCCCTCCGCGACACGTGTTATGCCGTGGCTGTGCGCACATAATTAAGCGATGCCCCAAACTCCCCCTACGCCCCCCCAACTCACCCACCTCCGTTCAACACAAAGGCCGGACAAAGTTTTAATTAATGACTTCTAGTTGGGATTATTACATTATCTGTACTGATTTCATATATGATATTTATAATATTTTCATAATATGTCAACCTGAATACGAAATTTCGATATTTGGAATAAGTTCTTGAAGTTTATTTGTGACAAAAACAAGTATAACACAAAAACATGTAATCGCCCTTAAGAAAAAGAGAAAATGTAACTCATTACTACAGAAGAAAAGAAATAAATCGTAGAGCCACGCTGCAGACGAATACTTTGTGTCACTTAATAGAAAGTAATCAATACAGCTCATAGAAATCCGCAGTGCCATAGGCAGTGCAGAAGCGTTGCCGGCCTCTAAGGAAAAGTCATTATGGGAGAGGGGGGGGGTTGGGCCTCCGGATCTCAACCTCTCACCTAACGAAGCGCGGTACCTAAGCTACCACGCAGACGCCGATTTTCTACGGGAATGTGGTACATCCCCGGGCGAGCCGGCCCATGTTACAGACAAATTTTATGCCATTCTTAACAAAGTATTCATCTGCAGCGTGGCTCTGTCACTCTAAAAATATTTTTCAGAGTGGTAGAGTCACGATGAAATAATTAAGTTATTCATACTTCAAATGTGTCCTGCCCAATGTCATTTAAATTGTCTAAACCCCATGGTTTCCGATGGACTACCTTTAATAAGATAAACATTTTAGATGGCTAGATATAGTGCTTTTTTCATGAAAATAGGGGTATTTCATAACGCCCTCCCATGAAAAGCTCCAGCGTCCACTATGGGGCCCCCGTTGGAAACTTAAGGTCCAAATCTTCCCCGCACATATATTATTATATGTTTTATTCCTTATTTGTTTATAACTTTATCTGATAGCGAGGTAGCATATATAAGTGTAGTTGAAATTGAGACTATGTTGATAACGACGATAGAAAACGTATAAGTATAATAGATGAGTATATAGTATTTTTCGTGTGACAACGTAAATCTTATTTCGAAGATGACGTACTTTTGTAACGTAAGTTTATTGTGTTTGAATTAGAAAAAACTGCATCGTATGATCTCGGTCGTTATTTAGTCTTCTTTAAAAAAGACCTAGACCATTCGACGCTCTTCATTTTCTGATTCAAATCGTGCACGAACCAAAATATGTCATTTCCTATTTTCAGCAAATACGTTTTGCGTCGTCGATATGTAAACATAGTCTGGCCTGTACGATCGTAGGGCAGACGGGGCAATCAATCGATTGCTGTGATGACAGGCAGCAGGGACTGATGGCGGATCATTAGGCCGGCGACAGACGAGGAGATGGCGCGTTCATTATGACGTAACCAAGTCCGTACTACATGACACAAAAATGATGTATTGGACAAACTCAAATTGAATATCACGATAAAACATAAAGAGGGACAGTCCAATTTACCTAGCTGAGTTCCGCGAACACAAATCAGAAAAACAATATTGTGTGTTTGCGAGAAAGTGTACAGAGAATTATTTGGCGAGAAAATGTTGTCAGCAAATCCTCCAACACCTCGCCCTGGTTACTAACGATGACACCGTCAAACACACAACATGACTTTTCATCACAAACACACCTCGACACGTGTTGGAGGATTTGCCGACAGCTTTCTCGGTAAGTAATACTCTATACACTTCTATGCAAACACACAATATTATTTTTCCGATTTGTGTCCGCTGATCTTAGCAAAGTAAATTTGATTTTTTATCCTTGTAATGGATTTCCGTTCGATTCATCCATCCATCAATTATCCTTGCATTCTCTGAACAAAACCTGTCACTTGGCATCGAATCTAGATTCTTTGGACACAAAGATATCTGTTTTAACTTACAATAAGGCCTGAAGATGCGACAAAACGTAAATGATTCTACTAAAAATAACAAGAAATTGGTTTTAGTTGCCTTATAACAACACCAAACCCACGAAAAGTAAATAAAAGATCATAAACTATAAAAGGGGACTATTGTATTACATATTATTAAGTGCCAGTAACATAGTTTGACTATTAAAACCACTTTAGCACTAAATTATTACTAATAATATATAAAAATCCAAACCGTGCGTTTTTTTTGTAGAATGTATATTGTACAATACTCAACCACAATACAACTGATAATAATATAAAATTATGAAAATTCAATAAAAACACTCTGATGTAAGTTGGCGGGAAAAGTCCTAGTAATCGTATATACGTACACGTGAATGGAATTATAAAACGCAGCTGTCATCGAGTTGCAAATCACTCGGTCACAGTTCGCTCGGAATCGATTCACCCACTCGTCCAACGCTCTCGGCGGCTAATCACTGCCACCGCATGTGCGGGGGCGTATCCGAAACGGATCCGATCGGATGTTCGTATATTAAACAACAATAAGCGCGGCATTATCATCACAATGCGCAGCCCTAATGCTGGATTTATTTGGCGGGTGACAGATGGGCCGCGACCGCTGTGGTCGCTAGCAAATCACCATTGTAATCGACAGTCTGTACCACGCCTTATTAAATAATTGTAATCAACTTTGTTTGCTATTTATTATAATCAATGAAGTCGGGCTTTACTTTGCGGAAATCGATTACAAAAATGCACAGTCAAACATCGTTGCTACGATTCATATCAGGGAATACCAATCGGAAAAATAAAATTGTGTGTTTGCCGAGAAGTGTAAAGTAATAACGTATAACAAGATGGAAAAAGACGTATGAAAGATTCATCACATTTCCACTTACGGCGTACAAATTTAATTAATTATTATAAATGATTTATGTATTACATACATTCGATCCAAATTTTAATGCAAAAAAGTCCTAAGTATTATAAATATTGTCATCTATTAGCCATTCATATAGTATTTTTTTAAATAATCTTGTGTTCATTTGTTTTAGTTCATGAGGTATATTGTTGTAGATGCATGAACACATGAACACATGAACAGGCAGCTTTTGATATATTTACCCAGTCTGGGGTGATCATTCATTATAGGAACATATAATAAAATAAAAAATAGCCTTTGTAAATAGATAGATATATTTTTTATTGTACACCAAAAACAAAATTATACAATTATTGATTGTAATATTTAGACATTTTAATAGCCATTAGCAAAAATATTCTAGCATAAGCAAAAACTTCAGCCAGTGGTACGAAATACTGTCGCAAGATTATAAGAATGTTCCAGAAATGGCGGTCAAAATTTATAATTTTTTGTAAAGTTATTGAATTTCATTTATAGTTTTTTATTATTTATGTTTGAAAATGTAATTCTGCCACTAGACAATCTGAAGATTATAGTGGTAGAGCCACGCTGCAGACGAATAATTTGTAAAGAAAGGCATATTATTTGTCTGTAGCATGAATGGGCCGGCCCGCCGGGGAAGTACCACACTACCGCAGAAAACCGGAATCTGAGTAGCAGCTTAACTACCGCGCTCTGTACGGTGAGCGATCTTCTCCCTCCCTTTCACATAATTTCACTTTCCTTAAAGGTCGGCAACGCATCCGCATTGCCTATGGCGCTGCAGATGTCTATGGGCTGCGTTGATTGCTTTCCATCAGGTGACACGCCTGCTCGTTTGCCTTCCCATCCCATAAAAAAAAGATTAAGTCATCTTCAAATCCGCGGCGATTCAAAGCGCATTTCACCAGTGGTAATGCTATTCGAGAACGCCGTCATAAAACTGATATATAAATGAAATTCGTTGAATGCCACGAAAAGATTCCTCACGAAAACAATAAACGGCGCGGATCTCGGCTACAATCCCACAGTAATAAGGAGCGGGCGTGTGATTGATACAACAATGAAAATCCCTAGTCGACACCGCCATTTGCATTTTTATGGGCGCCGCCCTCGACGCCCGAGCCGCCCTGGCCGCCCTAGCGGAGGGGAAATCACTCCACTCGCACACCGCATTCTTAGTTGACGATGTGTAAAAGTGACTACATTCATATGGTCTTTTCGATACGTACTGCTATATATTTCCACATATCTACATAATAAGTAACAATTATAAATATTCAAAAAATTACAATGACAAATCTGAAGGAGTTTAGAAAATATTCGTTGTACCAAGTCTTTTTTTCTTCTTCTTCTAAGAGTGCCTCTCCGACTGGCGAAGGTTCGCAGCCAATTCAGCACAACTCCCCTTCTCTTTCGCGATGTGCCTCAGTTCTGGAATACTCGCTATCCCGGTCCACTCCCTGATATTACTTAGCCAAGACATCCTTCTCCGACCAACTTGTATTTTTTCCCGCGACTTTTCCCATCATGATCAGTTGCAGCAACTTGTACTGTCATGGCTCATGATATGACCCAGATAAGCAACTTTTCTACCTTTGACTGCCTACAAAAGTTCACGCTTGACTTTTCGGAGAACCTCATCATTAGCAACTTTTTGAATCTAGCTAAAAGCGACAGCTAAAAAAGTCTACATACCTACGCACTGAGGGTGTCTATGGGTGGCGCTTATTACTTTCCATCAGGTGACTCGCCTGCTCGTTTGCCTTCCAAATATAAAATAAAAACCTTAAGAACAAAAAGTAAAACATTGTAATGAAAACACTTTAATAGTTACAATATTAAAAACTGGTACAAAATAATCGTAATAAACCTGATCTTAATTTTGTGTGTCTCAAATGTGGACAGTCAGAACTTTACTTA
This sequence comes from Baronia brevicornis, assembly GCA_031353405.1. Lineage (NCBI taxonomy): Eukaryota > Metazoa > Arthropoda > Insecta > Lepidoptera > Papilionidae > Baronia > Baronia brevicornis. The sequence continues at coordinate 370,182 of JASFAT010000953.1, forward strand.
GCTAAGATCGGCGACAAGCGAACAAAAACAGATAAATAATGTGTTTTCTACTAGGAGAAGTGAATTTACGGGGAATTCAAACTAAATATTTAAAATAAATGCTGTTTGTAAAATGTATTTTATTTAGTATTCCATTATTTTATTTTCAATAAAATGCATATAAGAGTAGGTATATGAAATAAAAAAAATGGACGATGTGAATGCGTTCATTAAAATTCATTGAATTAAAAAAGATCGCGTGTAACCTGTCACAGAGTATATTAAGTCACAAATCCGAATAGCCACAGCGCAATCGTAATAACGTTTAATTATTTTATTTGAATACATTAGACGAGTTGGAGTTTTGAAATGCTTGGTACTAGACTAACATAATTGTAATATTATTATGGACAGTCCTTATTAAAATCATTGATTAAGCAATATAACTTGCTTAATTTTGGTGCAGTAGTATGCAATATAGTTCGATTAAGGCGTATAAGTGAAGTGATATGAAATAAATGCGTGTATCGTAACTTCTTAAGTTGACCGAAAAAGTTCATAGAAGGTTTTGGTAGAATAGCCACCATTTTATCAAGACGTAACGTGATAAGCTGACTAGTTAGGCTTCGAGAGATTTGATATTATTGTATTTTAATTGACAGTGACATGACAGTTATAAATAATTGCGATCAATGAAAAGAAAAAGATTAATTATATGAACGTGCTTACATGTCAATGAAAGGCCCACAACGTTTTGTTACATTCTAGTATTGCAGATAACATTTATATATATATAAGTAGAAAAGATTGTGTAAAGTCTACGTGTTTGAATATTAAATATGTCCCGCGTAATAATATTAAAAATATGGTGTCAATACTTTTAATTAACTTTCGTCAATCGCGGAGTGACATTTCCGGGCGGTCGTAACTACGTCTGAATCGAATCATAATCGACTTAGTATCGAGCGATCGTCGCGACCTCTCGATTATTAATCCACCGTCAAATTGTTTCGGTAGCTACACAGCTCATTTGCATAATTTATTATAATATTATTAAACTATATATGATTATATATCTAAATGAACGCTTAAGCATTATCTGATTAGCCTACTTAGTCTAGTGATTTTAATTTCTACGTTAAATGCAGTATTAACGACTTCCTCGATTAGAAGTTAGTGACTGATATCTAAGTCAAGGATTGTGAATTGAATTCCATTTTGAAAATAAAATAATTTGAAAATAAACTTATTAACCTCCGTAAAGGTCCTATATAATTTTTTTTAATAACCCATTTACGTCCCCCTGCTGAGCACGGGCCTCTTCTTTTCTTTATTATGTATAATTATTAAGTATAAATTCATTACATTTATTGCTAATTGCTATAATTCTGTTATTTATCCATTACATTTATTGCTAAATGCTATAATTCTGTTATTTATTGATAACATTTATTTTTAAATGCTATAATTACGTTATTTATTGATTACATTTATTGCTAAATGCTATAATTCTGTTGTTTATTCGTTATATTTATTGCTAAATGCTATTTAAGTAGGTACCTATCTCATAATCAGTTTATTACCGGCACACTGAGTTTCGAGCCCTTCACGTTAACAGGCAGACTTGAGGAGGTGAACTCGAATGAAACAATTCGACGCCAAACGACGCCACTCTAGTTTTATGTGAGCAAACAATTATTTATTGCACTGAAAACAACCGAACACCCTACACTCCACTCCGCCACTACAAAATTCAACTTTAATCGACATATACTAAGGTTGGAAATCGCAAAACGTTCGCCGATCTTCTCTCGAGCAAGATTAATAGGGCATAAAACGTAAGATAATACAATATACAAGAAGACACGTTGTTAACCGTTCCATTTGATGGCGGCACCGAGTGGATTCATCCATCCCTTTCGCACCGGCGAACATACGCATAGCGGTCTCTGTTCAACCGTTTCAATTATCTGCCTAATCCCTCAATTACGCCGACAGATGTCGCTCGCGTCTTCGAGCTTATGTGCCAGTTTAAAGTACCGTCCGCAAAAGCAATTACCGTTGATCGATGACACGTAACGACTTGTTATTCCAGGCGAAGCTCGAAAACAATCTTATCTTTATTAGCTCGATGCCGTCATGGCGAAACATAGTCTGACTAGTTACTGCTCTATACTATAACATACACTCCAGTGCAAAAAAAACGGGCAGTTGAGACTTTTTTACATTATTGGTGATAATTTAGTTGTAAAGAGATTTTAATAACCGAACTATATCATTGGAACTTAAGAGATCATACTCGTTATTAAATTTTATTTTTTTTAATGTCTTTTTTAATAAAACCATAAATACTTTTCCCGCCAACTTACATCAGTGACGTTGTGTTTTTATTTCATTTTTATAATCTTATATTATTATCATGTTATACTGTTTAATTATGGTGGCGTTTTATACAATATAGTTCGATTAAGGCGTATACGTGAAGTGTTATGAAATAAATACGTGTATCGTGACTTTTTAAGTTGACTAAAAAAGTCCATAGGTTTTGGTAAAATAGCCACCATTTTATAAAGACGTAATGTTACAAGCTGACTTGTTTCATTTAAAAAATTTGATAATATTGTTTTTTACTTGAAACTGGCATAATAGTTAAAACTAATTGCCATCAAAGCAAAGCAAACCATAAAAATACTCGTAGCTTTAATTTCACTATACCCGCAAAAATGTCCCTTTCCACACGGATTTCTGTTTACATTGTCTAAAACATCGATTCTAGGATTTAGGTATTAAAAAAAAATCTAAAAAAGAAATTTCTAGTCATCTAAGCTTAATAATATAAATATATATATATATAATAGCTAAAAATATTAATATTATCTATCGAAAAGCCAATGACTGTAAAGTGCCCATTTTTTTGGAAAGGAATTTACTATAGCTTTTATAAAAATAATGTTTTTTGTGGATAGCAATATAACATTACTAGAACTCTTATTAACGACTCCAAATAAACTAAAAAAAATATTTTATTTTATTATAGCCCCTATATGTCTGACTTTATGCCTCAACATTTCTGGAAAAATGGACCCACCACGCTTGTCCAATACGGATTAGCGGGGTACCAGACTCGGAATAAATATCTGTAGGCCATACAAAGATATATTTATTCCGATACAGAATCGAACCTATCTGGCATTTAAAACTTAGGTTTTCTTCTAGAATCAGTTTATATAACCGCTTTGACTTATAAAAGTAAAAACATAAGTCAAAAATAAACACTCGAAGCTAGTTTTCTCCAATAAAAAAGTCTTACACTTCAGTATTCCCAATATTATTTATTCATTTATCATAATAAGTGTAGTATTGTTGCCACTAAATCAGTTTGCTCCTCCATCGCAATCTACATGGCATCCATCCAAGATATTTGCCATTCATATTTCACTTGTTATCATGTGAAACCCTTTTCCGGCGATTGTATTATATATAATGATTATTTTAATGTACCAAATGCTTTGAGTTTTGTTCTTTGGATATTTCCTTTAAGATTTACTTCTATTTTATTTCATTTGTTTTTTATATGGGATAGGAGGGCAAACGAGCAAGCGTGTCGACTGATGGAAAGCAATCAACGCCGCAATAGACAATCGCCGCTACATCGCAGGAGTCACGGAAGCATTGCCGGCCTTTTAGATATGTGTAGGCTTGTTTTTTGAAGTTGCCAATGTCGTATCGGTTCAGAAAATCCGTCTTAGGTAGCCGGTTTCATAAAGTGGTGGGGCGTAGAAGGAGGTTTCGGGAGAAAGGCACCGTACTGGATCGCCATTCATCTAGATGGTGGGGATGAAACTTTTCTTTATAGCGAGTTGTGCGGTTGTGGAATTCGGCGGCAAGAATTATTCAAAAGGAAAAATTCAAACAATTCCTCGGAGCACTTCGCGTGGTAAAAGCGGTAAAAAATTCATAAAAATGGGCGCTTGGTTTAAATTAAAATGGATACACGGAAACTTGATTTGTTTTCTTGTCTCTGTATGTTTAAAATATCATTAATAATTTAAACTACGTATAATTTACAATGTAAGAAGGCAATGCCATCAAATATCTACCATCTAGTTTGAACATGAAAATTCGCTGTTAACTCTGTAAATGTTTAGCATACACCGACTTCGTTGGCTGGGCCACGTGGAGAGAATGGGGGAGGATCGCGCCGTCAAGAGAGCGTATGTGGGTCGCCCAACTGGACGACGTCCAACTGGGCGCCTCAGGTACCAATGGAGAGACATGATTGAAGATGACTTGCGCAACCTTCAAGTCTGTAACTGACAGGAGGTGGCGCAGGACAGGGCAAAATGGCGTAAGATCTGTTCGGAGGCCAAGATCCATTTTGGGTCGCTGCGCCAACAAAGTTAGTTAGTTAGTTAGCATATGATGTGCTGCGGATTTTGTTTTTAATCAATAAATATAAAAATAAATATGGACGGACAGCCAAACTTACTCTGTTAAGATCCGCGAAGGACTTTTTCCGCAAACTTATATGAGTGACGTTGTATTTTTCATTTTATTTTCATAATCTTATATTATCATCTTATATTGTTTAATTATGGTGGTGTATTATACAATATAGTTCGATTAAGGCGTATAAGTGAAATGATATGAAATAAATGCGTGTATTGTGACTTTTTAAATTGACTGAAAAAGTCCATAGAAGGTTTTGGTAGAATAGCCATGGTGGCCATTTTATCGAGACGTAACGTGATAAGTTGACTAGTTATATTTCAAGAGATTTGATGGTGTCGTATTTTAGTTGACTTACTTGACACATACAATCGGGTATATACAATGTGTTTAAAGTATGTCTATAGTTATTCTTATAGGTATAGATATACCTTAAGCATTGGCATGTTGCTGACGCGAACACATTTTTTTCCCTACCCAGAGTCATGTAACGCGGCTATAGAAGTTTTCACTTGAAAAATATTGTCAACGATAGATTTTGTTTGCTATCCGTACTCAGTGGCCCGTGGTGCGTCCCGCGGGGGTGGGAGGGTGACGCGAGTTAGCTAATAATTAATATTATAATTAATGTCGCAGTAAGGAAAACCGCGGCACCATTAATCCCCCAATTTGTACCCATCGGGTGATTACAACCTTTTTAGCAGTCGCCGGTCTCATTCACTAATTACTTTGCATTGATTGACTTCATTATGTTTCATTGTCTCGCTAAACGCAGTGCTGAGACAGACGGCAATATATCAAAATGGATCTTGGCCTCCGAACAGATTTCCTCCTGTTTCCAGTCCTGCGTCAACTCCTGCCAGTTGCAGATTTGAAGGTTGCGCAAGTTATCCTGAACCTTTCCTCTACAGTGGTAACTCGGGCGCCCCACATACTATTCATTTAAATTCAAACTCTATTCTATATATTAAAGGAAAGCCTATCAAGCTTGTAGGCAGGTGGTAGGCAGAGACCACAGATCTCCATCAGCTAGTCCACCGGTTAAGGGCAGGTACTCATTACCTGGCCTTTCATAAAAACTTCGGCAATTTGGTCAAGGTAAGTTTTCCTGGGTCTTCCTCTACCGACTCTGCCATCCACGTCCGCGACGTAACTTTTTTTGCCAGTCATCTTTCATCCATCCTCTCTATATGCCTAAACCATCTGAGCAACCCTTTCTCAACTTTTGTCACGACATTTTCTTTCACTGTACATCGCTCTCTAATATCTTCAGTTCTTATTCTATCATTCAAAGTTACCCCACACATACTTCTTAATACTCTCATTTTCACCCCGTTCAGTCTGCTTTCATAACTCTTCTGCCAAACCCAACTTTCACTAACGTATATTAGCGTCGGAACAAGCACTCCCTGATGAACCGCCAGTCGGGCCGTTTTAGACACATTCTGACTTTTCATAAAGGAGTGCAGGGCTCCATTAACCTCATTACCAGCTTTCACTGCCCTTCAGTGGTCAAAATTTAGAGGAAATAATTTTTAAAAAATAAACCGGCACTACTCTACTTCGTAAAAGATATTGCTTTTTTGTAGTTTTTTATTATTTATGTTTGAAAAATTAATTTTAAAACCGGACATGCTGTATTTCAAATACAAATTGATGCAATTGTAATTTGTCAAGAATGGCATATTATTTGTTTGTACCATGAATGGGCCGGCTCGCCCGGGAAAGTACCACACTCCCGCAGAAAACCGGAGTCTGAGTGGTAGCTTAGCTACCGCGCTTCGTACGGTGAGCGGTCTGAGTTCCGGAGGCCTAACACCCTCCCCTTCCCACTTCCCCTCCCACTCCCACTCCCATAATTTCACTTTCATTTAAGGTCGGCGACGTTGCTCGTTTGCCTTCCTATGCCAAATAAGAAAAATATTTGATAATAATATCAATGTATAACTGTTGAAGACGAACGTTTTTGAAACGTGACTCTTGCCGAGCTGGTCTTACGAACCGGCTGCCTCAAAAACTCATTAGCCCAGCTAATGACCTTAATGAAATGCTCGCAGGCTACCGCGCTGCAGTGCTTCACTATCCATAATACCCATTATGACACGACGATCGACCGACCACTCACGTCAATTATAAATCATCGCTAACGCACTCGACACGACAATCGAATTCTAACTCTATTTCTACACACATGCAGTTCATAATTATATAAACGTATACATACTTATAAGCCTATAAGGAATGTTAAACGAATACATTTGACAGTAGTGTAACGATTAGTTGTGAGTAGTAAACACGCGTTATGATTAATTAAATTTGAACGTTATTACGTATGGTTTACAGTCGCTAATGGATTGCGGCGATGTGTAGGGTAGTACGAAACGTAGATAATTATCGACGGTTGTATTTAATTTCTCCGATGAGACCGGCGGCTCGGCCTTTCATTTGTCACGCGGAGTGACTGACGGACATATTACCGATGTTATGCCTACGATCGAGTGATATATTAAAACTAGATGGTATTAAGATAAAAACGAGAGCCTCCATTATTTGTGCGGGCAGTTAATTTCTTCGTTTGGTCGAGTGAGATGTTCTTTTAATTTCTACCCAAAGTGCTGTCGATCTCGGACCATATGTAATTTACTCACTAGATTATCTACGCTAGGCATTCTTGAGATCGTATCGGAAATATTTGGTAATGCAGTGACTGATAGTTTATTTATTAATTTACTAATAGAACAGTCAGTTTTATTAGTAAACTAAATTATTACTAAATTAAATTACTAATATGGACAGTCAAAAGTTTTACTTAGCTAAGATCCGCGACAAGCAAAACCATAACAGAAAATTAATAATATGTGCTTTTCTGTTGGGTTAAGTGGATTTATTTGGAACTTAAACCAAAAACTTACCGAAAATCGGCCATCAATCCATCTTGTAAACGACACGTGTTTCGCCCCAACACGAGGCATCTTCAGGTATAGTTGACAGCAGAGGAAAAGTGATAGTATGTGTTTGGTGTTGTGTATAGTGGTTGGTGGGTGGAGAATTGATGGCCGATTTTCGGTAAGTTTTTGGTTTAAGTTCCAAATAAATCCACTTAACACAACAGAAATACACACATTATTAATTTTCTATTATTGTTTTGCTTGTCGCGGATCTTAGCTAAGTAAAACTTCTGACTGTCCATATAGTGATGGATTTCCGCAAAGTAACGCCTGACTCCATTAATAAATTACTAATATAGTACCTACATCAAAGTCACCGGCATAGCACTTCGAATTAGCAAACTAAAGTGGCAATGGGCTGGTCAAGTTTCTCTTCTTCGTAACAGTTATTGAGTTTTATTTATATCCTTTGAGTATTTGGAATCTATGTATTTACCTTAAAGCATTGTTTGTTGATTTGACTAAGGGAACTTATATGCTTAAATACAAATTTATAAATCTTACGGTGTTGCATATATCTATGGCCACCGTTGGTTGTTTTCTATCCGATGACATTGCTTGTTTGGTTCCCTATCCCATAAAAACAAGACATTTGGAGGCCTCCCAAAACCAGAGCTACTGGGCGTGCCATGCCTTTCGCCCCCCTCCCCCACGTTAGTCCACTACTGGAGTGTACTAATGTTATAGCACATTCCATTTCCTTGTCCGAAACCTGGACAGTAAAAACAGGTGAAAAAACATTGAAACATTAGAGGTGTGAAAGCGAACGCGAATACAACTTTTTCGTAAATCTTAAGAGTATTTTTTTTGGCTCTGGTGGTATGTTTTCATTTTGCGGTTTAGTACATTTCCGTTATTTATGGGTAAAAACCTACTCCTCATATCGCGTTCGTCAATCTTTTTCCTCGGCGTGTATTGAAAAAGTAAGTTAGAGAAGTAAACCAGAAGACCATACCGGTCTTACACTGCATCGAGCAAATTGTTAAAGCATTACCTTATCGATTCGCCCGCTACATGTGTAGTCCGCGACTACATCTTCGCCCCCTTGCCACCCCCACTACGGTAAAGTGGGTGGGTTAGGGGGTGGAGGGGAGACACAGACAACGCAAAGTCAATATGTGGAAATAATAATAAAGGATCGCGCGTCCCGCATACGTATAGTTGCATTATCGATGTATTATTATCGATGGAACATCGGTAACGAGTCGATGTAGGGACAGTAGTTTAAGTTGCTATTGTGCATTATTGCTCACTCCGGGGAAGGGGGTTCGATTTATAGTTGTTCGTTGCCGGCGAGAGATCGTTTTGTATCTGAACGCTTACTGCAAACAATCAATTTAGAAGTGATTGTTACAATATTATTCTTTCAGGAATGCTTGAAATATATAAAAATGGTCTTTTTTCGTTTATACTTATATATGTAAATGTGTATATGTATGTTGGTATTTATATATTTATTTATTATTATTATAGCTTTATTTCTCACCCTTAATTTTTGTTAGGTTTTGCTAGATTTCCTTTTACTATTGTGAAGTCCCGTTTTGGGTAAAATCTTTAACCATTTCTCTCTGTCTAGAGCTTGGCTCAACCAGTTTTTTCCTGTTTTTTCTACAATGTCGTCTACCCATCTTTTTCTTTGTCTTCCTACACTCTAAGCTAGGTGAGAACACACAAAGCTAGGTGATGAACCTCGCCAAACCAATTTTCTCACTTTCTCCTGCAGTTTGTCTGGATGAGAATGCCCAATGGCATTAAGTCCGCCTGCTTTGTATTTTGTGCAAAAAAAATTGAGCAGAGTCTACTACTATACTTGATAATGCTTAGGGTTAAGGCGAAACACGTGTCGTGTATGTTGTGGAAGAGTGGTGGTGTGTGTGTTTGGTGTTGTTGATAGTGGTTGGGAAGTGGTGAGTTACTGATGGTAGTTTTTTCGGTAAAATTTAATTAAAGGTCCCCGTAAATCCACTTCATCAAAAAAAAAAACACCCGAGATCGTAGCGGATGAAGATCTGTGGTCTCTGCCTACCCCTATGTGAGACAGGCGTGACCATATGTATGTGTGTGTACACACTATTATATTTCTATTTTTGTTTGCTTGTCACGGAACTTAACTAGGTAACAATTCTGACTGTGGACATACAAAATTATAATTCCAATAACGACACAATGGGAAGAAGAGCTCGCAGAAACAATAGCGGATCAATAAAAAATCTCAGCGCCATCAGCACATACCGGCATGAAATTTGATGAGCCATCACGTCGGGGCGTCGGGTGCGTTCGTCTGTCTCCGACGTTCGACGGGAATCGAATCATGAATACATATCGGGCCGCGCGCAATCAATTCCTCCAGCGTGATTATGTTCCTCCCACTCTTCCCATTTCCATTCATTCGTACGGCTATCGGAACAACTTTATTATTAATAACAATCCGGACGAGTATTTCCTGCATTAAACGAAGATGAGGATAGAGATAATCTTTGATGACTTCTAGGAAAAAGATGATAATATATGTGCAATATTTTAGTATTTTTTCTAGATATCCGATTGCAGAATAACAATTCAGACGAGTATTTTCTGCATTAAACAAAGATTTTAGTGGTAGAGCCACGCTGCAGATGAATACTTTGTCAAGAATGGCATATTATTTGTCTGTAGCATGAATGGACCGGCTCGCCCGGGGAAGTACCACAATCCCGCATAAAATCGGCGTCTGAGTGGTAGCTTAGCTACTTCGCTTCGTACGATGAGCGACCTGAGTTTCGGAGGCGCAACACCCTCCCCCTCTCCCTCCCACTACCCCTCCCTCTCCTACTCCCTTTAGCCCTCCCCCTCCTACTCCCACTCCCATAATGTTACTTTCCTTAAAGGTCGGCAACGCTTCCGCACTGCCTATGGTACTGCGGTTGTCTATAGGTAGCGTTGATTGCTTTCTGTCAGGTGACACGCCTGCTCGTTTGCCTTCCTATCCGATAAAAACCAAATTGGAACCTTCCCCGTAAAAACCCACTAGGATCCAGTAGGATCGACATTAATCCATATGGTGCGTGTTGAAACTTTCATGTATTTCCAATGTTTTTAGAATAGAATGAAATAGAAAAATACTTTGTTTCTGACACATTTTTTTTACAATAACTAAAATAGTTGAAATTTTAGAATCATTCACCAAGAATTCTTCGATTTTTAAAACAAAGTAAAACTAATTCTGATCACGACATTGTTGTTGTATTTCCAACAACCAAACACCAAGTCATGTTGTTCGACGAGAATGGGTTACGTGGAGTACAACACTATTACACAGGAAATGCTATCGCGACGACTTGAATATGTTCCCCGCTCTCCCCTGTGTCACCCGATACACTGTGGGCCCACTAAAATGGTACAGTAAGAAACAACGACATAAATTTTTTTCAATTATGAAAATATATGTACCTATAATATAGACGACGGGATAAATATATGTATGGCCATATGTACCTATATTTAGATTTATTAAATGTATGTATAGTCTACAAATATTTCATCCGTGTTTGCTTACCCAGCATGGGGCAATGGGGTAGTCATACCCAGTAGTGGAATATATATGGGTTGTACAAAAATGTATATTTTTGTATGACACTTGTCGACATATCTTATAGATTTCACTGTCACACACACCTGTTTAAGTTTCATGACACTAAACAATGGCTTCGGTTTAATTATGACCCAAGTAAAATTCACACGTAAGTGAATATGCTTGTACAATAGTATGTTTCATAATCCGAATATACGAATTGATTAATTTCCAGTTTGCCGAGCCTTTAGAGGCACTAGAGCCAGTAACAAAATTCTTTACAAAACAGGATGTAGAAATTACAAATTAAGGTTTTTTCATGGCATTGGAGGGCAAACGAGAAGGCGTGTCACCTGATGGAAAGCAATGAACGCCGCCCATAGACATCGTGTCATAGGCAGTGCGGGAAATGTTATCGGCCTTTAAGGAAACTATGATTACGGGAAGGGGGAGAGGGACGGGTTTGGGCCTCCGGAACTCAATCGCTCACCGGACAAAGCGCGGTAGCTAAGCTACCACTCAGACGCCGGTTTTATGTGAGAGTGAGGTACTCCCCCGGACGAGCCGGTCCATTCACGCTACAGATGAATATTATACCATTCTTGACAAATGCGCGAGCTTCGAGCAATTAGCAAGAATTAGCGCAGGACAGGGAAAGAGGACTCTCGTTTCGGTGGCCAAGATCCACGGGTCACTGAGCTAACGGAGAAAAAAAGTAAGTATCGGAATAAAATAAACCAGTATATCATATACTACAAACAGACGAAGTAATTAAGAACCTACTTTTGCAGTTTACTTGTTGTAAATTGTAGTTTCATAGTAGTTCGTTGCGCCATTTTTATCTTACCACTGGGGGTGTATAGTTTCGTGCGCCCCGAGTGTATATGTCGGGCTGTATAACGGTGTTATTGGAAAAGTTGTCGACTTCGTAGCGTCACCGTGTAATGTAGGGTTGTCGCGTCGCCGTAGCACTGCTACGAATGTTCTCGCGTTTAGTATGTTATAATCTTGAAGTTTGTAGAGTACGGTTGTAAGCGTTTGTACTTACATCAACGAACTTGCTACGCTTTTCTTAAATAACAATACTTCAGTATTTGAAAAGCTAACAAATATGTCAGCTGTGAAATTTTACATATTTTTTCAAAGTGGTAATTTTCTAAAGATATTTACAATTTCTTTACAAAATTACCACTCAATCAGAAGTCTACTACTTAGCAAATTACCAATTTTTTTTGTTCGTGTTTTCACAATGACAAATTTTTTTTCGTTTCTTAGATGGCAATTAGTTATAACTATTATGCCAGTGTCAAGTAAAATACTATAACATCAAATTTCTTGAAATAAAACTAGCCAACTCATCACGTTACGTTTTTTTAAAATGGTGGCTATTATACTAAACCTTATATGGACTTTTGCAATCAACTTTAAGTCACGATACACGCATTTATTTCATATCACTCTACGCATACACCTTAATCGCACTACATTGTACAATACGCCGCGACAATAAAACAATATATAACTGATAAATACATACGATTACGAAAATGAAATAAAAACACAACGTCACCGATGTAAGTTGGCGGGAAAAGACTCAACGAATATTTGCTCTAAAGCATATTGTGATACGATGATAACAATAGAAACATTATTAAGAGAGCATTCATTTTTATTTTTCTGATTTGTTTAGCACTGAAATATTTTGACAAATTCTTTCTTTTAAATATTTTAAAATTTTAAATTAAAACTATTCAAACTATTTGGTTAAAATGTATTTTAAAGAACACCTTTATCGTTCTTTAAGGCCAGCGATTCTTCTACAAAACTTCTCAAATACAGTCTTTTAGGCCAGGTCAAGAGTACTCTTAACCGGCGTGCTGGCATGAGGAGAATAATGAGTGTGGAGGAAGCAAGGAAAGTATACCGAGATCGTAGCAGATGGAGATCTGTGGTCTCCGCCTACCTCTACAGGAGACAGGCGTGACGATATGTATGTATGTATGTATGTCTTTTTTTATGGGATAGGAAGGCAAACAAGCCGCCCATAGACATCCGCAGTGCCGTAAGCAGTGCAGAAGTGTAGCCGGCATTTAAAAAACGTGTAGGCTTGTTTTTTGTAGGTTCCAATGTTGTATCGGGCAGAAAACACAAGTCTTCCCTACAGATGTCTTTGTTCAATCTTATCGAGAATTATAGTAATGTTGATAGCATTGATAGCCAGTAGTGAATGTTCCTCTGTGCGTTTAGCCTTACCCCGGAAGTACGCGGAACTTAACGATCGCTACGGTTTATGCTACGACCCATTCCGAGTTGCTTACCGGACATGTTGGGTGTTGTCGAGTTTTATTGGCCCCATTCGTAGCGCTAGTGTCGTAGCGATTGTATTTAGGTCGTAACCGGAAAAGTGCGGACGTGCTTGTCATTGTATACGGCGGCCCTTGAATGATTGTGACGAAGATAAGTAACATGTAATAGCATAGCCGGAAATATTATTATATAAGTCGTATAATATTGTCAATGTGGATGGAAGGGGGTCGGTAGAGAGAGACCAAGGTAAACAAATCAAAATGCCGAAGTGTTTAAGAAAGGCCAGGTCAAGAGTACCCTTAACCGGAGAGTTTGAATGAAGAGAATGATGTGTGTGGTGGAAAAAAATAAAATATGCCGAGATCGTAGCAGATGGAGATTTGTGGTCTCTGCCTACCCCCACGGTAAAACAGTCGTGATAATGAAAAAATTTACCTATTATTAATAAATTGAATTCCGACTTAGCATTCGGTCGTAGATATTTCAAAGAGAGTTTTCCAAATATAAATAACAAAAATTACGAATAAAATTCAATAAATTTTACGAAAAAAGAAGTGCCGGATATAATTTTTAAAACTTATTTCATCTACATTTTGATCGCCATTCCGGGCACACTCTTGGAATCTAGCCACAGTATTCTGTGGCACTCGCTGAAGTAGAGACTTCAGAATGCCGTTAACCTCGCGGAATATATTTTCTTTTTGTGCTGAGATGATCATCGGGTTTGTTTCATAGACTTTACTTTTGAGGTACTATCACAAAAAAGTCTATAAAGGCGAGACCCGATGCTCAGGGTGGCTAGGGTATTTCGTTGAAACGACTTATTATTCAGGGAAGAAGCCACAAAGAAGCTCCGTGATCTCTCTAGCAGTGTGGAGTGTGATCTCTCTAGAGTAAACGTCACGTCTATCGCCTCAACACGAGGCATCTTCAGGTATAGTAGACCAGTTTTAGAGTTTTCGGTTTACAAGGTGGAAAAGTGGTCGTGTATGTTTGGTGCTGTGTATAGTGGTTGATGGGTGGAGAGTTGCTGGCCGTTTTTCGGTAAGTTTTTGGCTTAAGTTCCAAATAAATCCACTTCATCCAGCGGGAAAACACACACTATTAATTTTCTGTTATTGTTTGCTTATCACGGATCTTACCTAAGTAAAACTTTTGACTGTCCATATAGTAATGGATTTCCGCAAAGTAACGCCTGACCGCATTAATAACCTTATATATATCCATATCATAATGAACTAATTTATTCTAGATTTGACAGAAGGATTAACAAAATTTAACTATTAATTTAAATAGTGTTGCGTTGGTACTTTATTTTTATTCTGTTATAATCCTATTTTAAAAATAATGGCGCAATAATATATAATAGATAAGTAAAAAACTAAAAATAAATTTAAATATAGACGAAGGACTGATACCATCGACAATCCCGCACGCGACCAAAGTGAAACCATAAATAAACAAATGCTTTGTTTGTGAAAAAAAAAACTCGCCGCAGGCGGGAGAGCACGGGAGCACATCCATTTGTTATCCATTTTGTCGTGTGCATCTCCGCTCCATTAATAACATGGACTTATCCCGGCCTAATCTGCCGCTCATTCCCGCTTTCCGCGGCCGATTCTTTTGCGCGCGAAAAAAACCGCCGCCATTTTGTCTCCTGTCCGCGCAGATTTATGGCGTCCGCGGATTAAACGCTTGATAAATAATAAAACAGTCCGGAGTGAGATTCCGATTGCGGTGGCGCGATAGGTTTTATGGGGAATTTTCAATTTGTTTCGGCGGTGCGATATCGAGCCTCCTTGGGGACTGGGCGGATGCCGTGTCAGCGCCCCATCTTCCATCGGACCCCGACAATATTGATAGTTCCGAGTATTTGAAGTGTTTGCACGGTGTTCGATGGATCCTGAATAGTCACTTTAACTGTGAAATATTGGTAAATAACCCATTTAGTATGTTGAGTGGATCTTAGAACAAAGTGATTAACAGAGTCAAGCGTTAGGTTTTGAAAAGAACATGATACGATAATAATGACTTGACAAGAATTTAACAAGAAAATCTTTTTCAAATAATTTTAACATCAATTTACAATGATTAACAGAATCAGGTGATGCTTTGCGGAAATCCATTACAACGTGGATAGTTAGAACTTTTAATTAGTTAAGATCCGCGACAAGCAAATAAAAACAAAAAAATAATAATGTGTTTTTATAGTGTATAGTTAGAAGATTAACGAGGAACTTAAACTAAATCTTACCGAAAAAACGGCCGTTAGAAACTCTCCACCTTCCAACCACTATCAACATCCGTATCCACTTCATCAACCGTAAATTCACTTCTTGCAATATAAAAACACGTATTAGTATTTTTCTGTTTTTGTTTGCTTGTCGCGGATCTTAGCTAAGTAAAAGTAAAAGTTCTAACTGTCCACTTAGAACAAAGTATCAAGTACATACATATATATCATCACGCTTATTTCCCGTATGGGTAGACAAAGACCACGTATCTCTAACTGCTACGATCTCAATTCTCTTTGCTTCCTCCACACTCATCACTTTCCTCATACAAGAACGCCAGTTACTGTTGGCCTCGCTGTTCTTAAAACCTTCGTCAATTCGGTCAAGATATGTTTTTCCTTGGTCTTCCCCTACCGACGCTTCTATCCACATCCGCAACGTAAATTTCTTTTACCAGTGCTCTTTCATCCATCCTCTCTATATGCTGAAACTATCTAAGCATCCCTTTCTCAGCTTTTGTCATAACACCTTTTACTCTAAGTAAGTATCGAGTAACTTACATAAAAGTGAAAAGGGACTTTCGATAATTACAACAGACGTTAAGGGGAGGTCTACAAAGTGTAACATCGTGAGACCAGGGGGGGAGGGAAGATGGAGACGTGGACGGGTTCCTGACGTTGTCGTCGTCAGCATAATTCAAAGATTCTTAGATAGATAGACGTGTCACCTGATGGAAAGCAATCAACGCCACCCATAAATATACGCAGTGCAATAGGCAGCGCTGAAGCGTTGCCGGCCTATAAGCAACGTGTCATTATGGGGGGGAGGGAGGAGGATTGGGCCTCCGGAACTCAACCGCTCACCGGACGAAGCGCGTTTACTAAGCTACCACACAGACGCCGATTTTCCGCGGGAGTGTGGTACTTCCCCGGACGAGCCGGCTCATTCATGCTACAGACAAATATAATGCCATTCTTGACAAAGTATTCGTCCGCAGCGTGACTCTACCACTACAAAACTACACTATTATAGTCCTATTCACAATTATTTATAATTTTTTTATATGTTTTTTATATCTTTTGAATAGTGAAGATAGGTTGTTTTGCGTGCTATGAGCTATAAACAAATAGAGAACGCACTATTGTAATGATTGTGCACATTACGAGGGCGGTGAGATGCTATCAGTGATGGCTTAGTTGTCATTTAAATTTAAATTAAGGTATTACATGTCGTTCGGAGCGAGCCGCTACACAAAAGTTTGAATCTCGCGTTGGTTTGTTATCGCGGGGGGGGGGGGGGTGAAAGCGATATCTTAAAGCCCCTGTACACGTTGGTCGAACGTGTAAATAAATAATGATTAATAGAGTCAGGCGTTACTTTGCGGAAATCCATTACTATGTGGACAGTCAGAACTTTTACTTAGCTTAGATCCGCGCCAAACAAACAACAACAGAAAATTAATAATGTGTATTTTCCTGCTGGATCAAACTAAATCTTAATGAAAAAACGGCCGTCAGCAACTCGTCACCTCCCAACCACTATTAACAACACTAAACACACACCACCAATCTGTTAAGTCCAATTTGGATGGTTTTGATAACGTTCGACTCGGTTTGGTTCGCACGATGCATCTTTATAAAATGGTGGCCGATCTACCAAAAGCTTATATGACTTTTGCAGTCAACTTTATAAGTTACGATAGCAAGCATTTACATATTTCATTTCATTTCACTTCAATTCGTTAATCAAACTATGTTATATAATACGCCACCACAATTGAACAATATAACTGACTAGCCTTTGTCCGCGGCTTCGCTCACGTTGAATTTGGTCTGCCACATTAAGTTTCGTGACAGATCATTTTAAATAAATATATATATTTTTTTTCCTTAATTTATGATTCACAATTTTGGTCATAGTGGCTTCCACATAAAAGATAGTTATATGTTGTCGCGGACTTTTATTTAGAACTATTCAAGACAAACAATCCTACGGTATATCATCTTCGTGTAACTCCAATGGTTTAGGCAGCGTACACAAAGATAGCTCTCAGAGGCCACATTTTTTTCCGGCTTAATTGATATGTATCGTTATATTACGACAAAAAAATTACATCAAAAAAATCATTATAAATTGTAGCCTGTATGTTATTCCGATGTATAACCTATATTACTGTAAAGTTTCATCCAAATCCGTCCAGTAGTTTTTTCGTGGAAGACTAACAAACATACATACAAAACAAACTTTCGCATTTATAATATTAGTAGGATAACAACATATGTAAGATTATAAAAGCGAAATAAAAACGTCACTGATGTGATTTGGCGGGAAATGTCCCGAAACGCCCTAGTGACGCAATCTCAGTATTTGCTTTTAATATTTAAAAAAAAAGGTCTTCACTTTTTTGTTTTACAATAATACAGACAGCGACATGATGTGGGGTTACTCAGAGCCGTCAACAAATACCGCATCGGCTTGGACTAATTCCGACTTGATGAGTGGCTTACAGCCGATAGCGCCTGGATTACCGCGAGGGGGCACCCTCGGCGCATTTTAAAGTTTTTGATCCGCCCGATAACCACACACAAACATGGTGGGGTAGGGAGTTCAGATGAACTTTATTATCGCTTGACGCTGTTTTCTAGCTATTACATACATTTTATCTTTGTAACTTGAATGTTACCTAAACATAACCGATTTCTTTTACCTTTGTATAATAACATGAATGTTTTATTTTTATTTATTTATATATTCACGCCTATCCCTCGCAGGGGGGTTGGCAGAGACCACAGAGCGCCATCCGCTACGATTCCGGCATACCCTCCCCGCCTCCTCCATACTCATCCATCCTTTCATCTATTCTTCCTCTCACTTTCATTGCAGCGAAACGGCTCTCCATTACTCGTTTCTCGCCCTCGTTGTTGATGAATCATGAATGTTACCTAAACATAACCGATTTCTTTACCTTTGTAACATGAATGTTACCTAAACATAACCGATTTATTTACCTTTGTAACATGAATGTTACCTAAACATAACCGATTTATTTACCTTTGTAACATGAATGTTACCTAAACATAACCGATTTATTTACCTTTGTAACATGAATGTTACCTAAACATAACCGATTTATTTACCTTTGTAACATGAATGTTACCTAAACATAACCGATTTATTTTACCTTTGTAACATGAATGTTACCTAAATATAACCGATTTATTTTACCTTTGTAACATGAATGTTACCTAAATATAACCGATTTATTTTACCTTTGTAACATGAATGTTACCTAAATATAACCGATTTATTTTACCTTTGTAACATGAATGTTACCTAAATATAACCGATTTATTTTACCTTTGTAATATGAATATTACCTAAATATAACCGATTTATTTTACCTTTGTAACATGAATGTTACCTAAATATAACCGTTATCCTGACTATCTGTGAAATCATAAACATATTGGATGATGGAATGGATCGACACACATTGCCATGATGTATATATAATACTTAAGATTTGCGGAAACCAGTAAAAAAATCTTATTTTTATGATTATGGCGCTAAAAAAAGAGTGAAATTATGTTACTTTTATAATCATCATTCTTTTTCTTCTTCGAGTTAGCGATCACAAGCTACCAGCTAAGACCTTGGCCACTGACACCGCATCATCTGTTGTCCTCATAAAGTTATCTGCTGTGCAGGTGATATGGCAAAGAGAGCAGGACGTCAGGTGTGCCATTGTTTGTTCTTAAGGCGTATCTGTGAAAGCCGTTGGAAGACGATCATTATCATTCAAAAACTAGGTTCCAATGATTTAAATTATGATGGAAATATTCGTTGTTTTTTTGTTTTTAATGAATATTGTAGCGTCAGAGTGGTAGCTTGGCTACCGCACTTTATCCGGTGAGCGGTAGTTTGTTGGAGATCCGACTATCGTCGGAGCAGACGAGTGCTGGAGTAGACATCGCATCTCGGTAAACGTAGTGTGGGACGCCCCCTGGCTGACAACGACGATCTGCGCAGGGTGGCTAGCAGAAACAGGATGCGTAAAGCCGAAGATCAAACTAGCAATCGCAGGCTGTTGATTGATTGATTTTTGCTTTTTCATTTAAAATGAGTAAAAAATAAGTCGAAACTGGCATAAATTAATATCTGTCACAGGCTGAATGTATTAATCACGTAAAAAAAAACATCCAGCCGCGTCACCGGCGCGCTATCAGAAATCTACGTAATTTCATTAAGTTACCAGAAGTAAAAAAGAAATGTCGCCGAAACAACGGAAGAGCAGAGATTAAATTTTAAGGGCACTTCCTCTAAATTAATTAATAAGGGAGAGGTGACGGCGAGAAAAAAATTAAATGTCAAAATTACAACAAGATTCGCTTTAATTATGTCCGTGGGGGAAGTCGAAGCCCCCCCCCACCAGCCTCCAGCCGGAGAGCACTAATTACATTTTCTTAATTTGCAAAGTTACCGTTGTACTTACGGGTGTCCAATTTTTTTGTGCGGCTTTCGAGATCTCAATCTGAAAACTTTATTTGACAAATTTTACGTATAATTTTCTATGAAATTTGTAGGTATTATTGTACCTACTTTGTTTTTCTGAGCGATTAGATATTATTTATTTGCGATTTTATTTTAATTTTATCTATTTTCGCAACCGACAATATATAATGGCGTATAAACAATCAACTTGATACGTTTTTTATTAAAAAAATAATATTTTGCAAGTTTTTTTTGTTATCTGTATTCTGTAAATACTTTTTCGACTTTTCCCGCCAACTTACATCAGTGATGTAGTGTTTTTATTTAATTTTCCCAATCTTATATTATTATCAGCTACATATATCGTTTAATCGTGGTGGCGTATTATACAATATAGTTCGATTAAGGCGTATAAGTGATGTGATGTGAAATAAATGCGTGTATCGTGACTTTTTATGTTGACTGCAAAAGTCTATATATAAGGTAACGTGACAAGATGACTAGTAAACTTCAAGATACTTAATATTATTATATTTAATATAACACTGGCATGATATAATTCCCATCAAAGAAAAGAAAAAAAATTGAAATAAAGATAATATTAATCGCAAGATCACTTTTCCCGCCAACTTACATTACTGACGTTATGTTTTTATTTCATTTTCATAATCTTATATTATTATCCGTTAAATTGTTTAATTCTGGTGGCTTATTATATAATATAGTTCGATCAAGGTGTATAAGTATCAATATTACTTCGATATGAAATAGATGCGTGTATCGTAACTTTTTAAGTTGTCTGAAAAAGTCCATAAAATGTTGGTAGAAGAGTAACCATTTTATCAAGAATTAACGTGGTAAATTGACACGTTATATTTCAACAGATTTGATCTCATCGTATTTTACTTGACACCATGGCATAATAGTTTCAAATAATTGCCATCAAAGAAAAGAAAAAAAGATCACTTTTCCCGCCAACTTACACCAGTGACATTGTATTTTTATTTTGTTCTTATATTATTATCAGTTATTATGTTTGTGGTGGCGTATTGTAAAATATCGTTTGATTAAGGCGTATGAGTGAAGTGATATGAAATAAATGCGTATTCACTATACGATACGACTGCAAAAATCTGAGTTTTGGTAGAATGGCTACCAATTTATCAAAACGTAACGTGACAAAGTGACTAGCGTTATAAATTTCACTATACTTAATATTTTTATATTTTACTTGACACTGGCATAATAGTTATTGTTTATTGCAATCGAAGAAAAAAAAAACAAAAAACATACAGATAATATCAAGATATTAACATTTTTAAACGCGTCGATGTTAAAAAAAAGCGGGAAAGGGTGCGTACCACCGGGCGGGAGACTCGAATTGTAGATAATTAAGTTTATCGTTTTAATATCCCTTGTCTTTAGAAATTTGCAAATGAGTTTTTTTAATAACGCCAAATTTGTAGCGGAGAGCCCGCCTTAATCCTTTTATGATTTATGGCAGTTGAATGTAGATAGATATACAGACAGATAGACACCTATATATTCTCCCTCCTTCTGTGTTCATTGAAATACTTTCGTTATATTTTTTTTCCCGGCTACAAAAAGCACTTGATTCTTATTAAAATATAAGAAATATGTTTTATATTATTTTAATTACTGCTTTGTCAAAAAATAGCTTCTGCAATCCTTTTCTAAGATTGCATAAGGAGTCTTTATGATATTATTTTACGTTCTTAGCTCAGTAATGAAATGTTTTTTTAATGTATTCAAAAATATATATATTAAAATAATAATAAATGTATCATGTTTTTCATGATTCTGACTATATTAAAGATTAACCATTGTTAATCTCATACTTACACATATTTGATCATGATAGGGTAGGCAGAGACCACAGATCTCCATCTGCTACGATCTCGGCACACTTTCCTTGCTTCCTCCACACTCATCGCTCTCTTCACGCAAGCCCGCCGGTTCAGGGTTACTCTTGGCCTGGCCTTTCCTAAAAACTTCAGCCATTTTGGTCAAGGTATGTTTTCCGTGATCTTTCTCTACCGACCCGTCCATCCACATCCGCAAGGTAAATTTCTTTTGCCAGTCGTCTTTCATCCATCCTCTCTATATGCTCAAACCATCTCTTTCTCAACTTTTGTCACGACACCTTCTTTTACTCCACATCGCTCTCTTATGCTCACTCTACACATACTTCCTAATGCTCTCTAAATACATAAGTATATATGTGCTGTTTCCAAGAGTGAACTGCTTTAGGTTTTGATGTTTGAATAATTAACAGTACGAATGTCATTCTATATGTTTTTTTTTAATTTTAAAACCTGGTAATATTAAAATGCTCACATAAACTAATATCATATACAATTCTCAAAGGCCCGAAACGCAGTTGTGATGTCTATCCAATATCCAATATCAGCCCGCGGCAGTCCACTGCTGGACATAGGCCTTACCCAAGGCGCGCCACCTAGCCCGATCTTTGGCTACACGCATCCAGTCTCTGCCAGCCGCCTTGCGCAGATTATCGCTCCATCTAGCAGGAGGGCATCCCACACTACGTTTGCCGAGTCTCAAAGACATAGACATAGACATATATATACAATAAACACCACCCATAGACATCACACTACGTTTGTGATGTCTATAGGTGGTGTTTATTGATTATCTTTCAGGTGACAAATCAAAAAAAAAAACAGATATACCTATAGATTAATTGAAAAACTATGAAGTGATTTGTCAACTTGAATTATGCATTACGTATTATTATTTTCAATCTTCGTTGATATATGAAAGTTTCACACAATTTATCTCTTAGTCTAATAATTAATATGCATTGCATTGCGTCACATAAGTCGCCATATTTTTATTTCCCTCCATCCATTTGTCCGGGCGCGGTCATCGATCAAAAAACCCAATTCCAATTTACCTATCAGCCACAAATTCTTTACAAACGTCGGTGCTATGTCCGCTCTGCAGCAAATACAGATAAAAAATAAATTGCTACTGGCCGAACGCTAGTTATAGTGTGGTATTTGTTATCTGTGATGTTTACGTTTTTTTAACTAATGTATATGATTGTTAAAATAAATAGTTGGCGGGAAAAGTCCATTTATAGGTGATAATTGGACTTTTCCCGCCAACTTGCATCAATGAAGTTGTGTTTTTATTTCATTTTTATAATCTTATATTATTACTAGCTGACCCGGCAGACTTCGTACCACCTCAGAATCCTCAGAATATTTTTATCATATTTACTCACCTTTTAAACCTTCCCTGGACTTTCAAAAATAATTCAAAACCAAAATTAGCCAAATTTGTCCAGCCGTTCTCGAGTTTTAGCGAAACTAACGAACAGCAATTTATTTATATATGTATAGATCAGTTATATTGTTTAATTGTGGTGGCCTATTATACAATATAGTTTGATATCGTATTAAATAAACCAGTATCGAATTTTTTAAACTAATAAATCCAAGTTCACTTGACTATTTCTCACCATAGAGTACTTTAATCAGCACCTCTCCCTATAAATAAATCCTCGAGAAACCATACACCGTGTAAAAAAGGAAGGCTATAAAGCCAACCTATATAAAGCAAAACACACAGGCCGTTAGCGGCGACAAATCGCGACGACTATTAACCGCGCAAAGGGTGAGGATAAGGCGCGGTAATAAATGACAGCCGCTCTAATGATGCCGTGCGTCTTCGTTCACCGCTGCGGGACCTGAGTCACCGTTGGACTTGCCTCTGGTCGGACAAGTGATGATAGGAGAAAATGATAATTAAAATGTTAATATATATATATATATATATATATATATATATATATATATATATATATATATATATATATATATATATATATATATATATATATATATATATATATATATATTCCTTCTCCTTCGCGAGGTGCAGCAGTTCTGGAACACTCGCTATCCCGGTCCACTCCCTGATATTACGTAGCCAAGACTTTCTTTTTCGACCAACTTGTCTTTTGCCTGCGATTTTTCCCATCATGATTAGTTGCAGCAATTTTGTACTTATCATGTCTCATGATATGACCCAGGTAAGCAACTTTTCTACCTTTGACGATCTGCAAAAGTTCACGTTTTTGCTTGACTTGTCGGAGAACCTCGTCATTGGCCACCCTTTGAGTCCAGCTGACAGCAAGCATCCGTCTATATGCCCACATTTCGAACGCTTCTTTAAGCGTCCAAGCCTCACATCCGTATAGAAGAACGGGCCAGATGTAACAGTGGAGCATTCTAATTCGCGCATCACTACAATACACTTTCTGAATTAGAAATCGGAAGGTGTTTTAATATTATGTATGTTCTGATTGGGTACAACCCTTCATTAGTGTTCAATGCACGTACCTATTCATGTAAGTTTTCACCCCTCCCGCCCGCCGATGTTTGATTTATTTCACGTACCTATTGACAGCGCTGGGAATTCTTCGATTGTACAATTCCGCTGATGTTGTACAGACAAGGATACGGAAGGGAATCTCTGAGTATCCTTCTTTACCTTTTTGTTTTGAGAATGTGCAGAGAATTATTAATGATATTATTCTTTTAAAAGTTACACCGTATTTGTTTTGTTCATAGTTAATCTTTTATTGTTTCTTTGATTATTTTAACGGCTTTGACAAATAATAATATTTGATACAAATAAATATTTAATATAATTAAAATTAATCTCAGAGTGGTAGAGCCACGCTGCAGACGAATACTTTGTCAAGAATTGCATGTTATTTGTCTGTAGCATGAATGGGCCGGCTCGCCCGGGGTAGTACCACACTTCAGCAGAAAACCGGCGTCTGAGTGGTAGCTGAGCTAGCACACTTCGTCCATGGGCGGCGTTGATTGCTTTCCATCAAGTGACACACCTACTCTATTGCCTTCCTATATCATGAAAAAACAATTAAAAGAAGTTATCGTTCGTGAAATGATATATTAAATTGCATAATTTGCTTTGAACGGAGAAAATATGGTGTCAGTTGTTTCTTCATCATTATTTTAATGTTTTAAGGAATTTTTGATGTAAGATTAAAATTGAGTGGTTGAATACAAGTTTTAAGTCAGTATTTTATGTATCAGTCAATCGATCAACAGCCGTTGGCAGTCCACTGCTGGACATAGGACTCCTCTAAGAAGTGCCACTTAGCCCGATCTTCGGATTCACGCAGTATGTTTTATGTATATGTTAATAACATAGATATAAAACTAGTTAATTCTATCCAACATAGTTCTGTTATATATAAACATACGTACATACATATCGTCACGCCTGTCTCCCGTAGGGGTAGGCAGCGACCACAGATCTCCATCGGCTACGATCTCGGCATACTTTCCTTGCTTCCTCCACACTAATGACTCTCCTTATGCAAGCCCGCCGGTTAAGGGTACTCTTTAGTTCTTTTAACATATTCACGCCTATCCCCCCCAAGGGTTGGCAGAGACCACAGCGCTCCATCCGCTACCATTCATCGCAGCAAAACGGCTCTCTATTGGCTTCGCTTACTTTAAGGGTACTCTTGACCTGGCTTTTCTTATTTAATATAAGATTTGAATGAGATATATAATATAAAACATGAGATTGAACGGGTACGGTTTGATTATTTGTTATTCATGTCGTTTTTTAAAAAAATAACAGTAATGCATTTTAAAAAAGAAGACTAAAATTTCTGTATTAAACTTCCATGAACTTGTGTTTGTGTGTCTATACTTCTTTTATCACATAGTCACAGCAATTAATGACACTGACTTATACAATAATATTAATTCATAGTACATCTCAATAACCCCACAATGAAAAGTAATGCATTTGACTTGTCATTCAAATTAATTATCTATAAAGCAAGATGGCCGACGCGCTAAGACGCTTTATACGCGGCCACTGAACGCGCATTACTTCTATCAGGCCATTAGAGAGCTCTCTTGTGAAAAATAATAGATATTCACATAATTATCCCGACCCTCCTCGACAGAGAAAGAAAGAATCCCTCGTAACACATTAAACGGAGCGAGATAGACACTGTCCCCCGAGCTGCGTCTTCTACCACTTAAGTAATTGAATACAGGGGTAAGTCGGGGTATAAACGAGAACTGGAAAATAATAATATAAGTAATAATGTTGTTGGCTTCGCGTGAAAGGGCCCCAACTAGTTTAGTTCGATCGTAAATAGAATAATAAACATACGTCTTTGTGTCGCGGGCGAGGAAAGCCCTCGAGAAAACTGTTCTTCTGTTTGTCGAAGTCGTGGAGTCTTTGGATGGCTGAATGGTTAATAGACCCCAACTTTGAAAAAGCTTGAAACATCTTATCGTTAGAATAATATAGAACTACTTCCATAAGTTTCGAACTTACAACATACATATGTACCTACTGTAATGATACATTGATAAATGTATCATTAACATATTAAAACTTTTTATTTAAATATATTAAAGCCTTTTATATTATATGATTTCTGAAATTTAAAATAAAAAAGAAATAAATTGTTTTATATTAAAACAAATGCATTACTTCGACTGACGTCTTTCGATAAACATCTCACCCTTCCGGCATAAGAAAATGAGATATAAAATGTAAATTGATAAAGTGTGAATAAATTATGAATAAGATATAAATGTACAGTGAATAGAAAAATAAATTAATTTGACTCGGAAGATTTTAAATTAGATCGAAGAATTAGAAGAAGAAAAGATCGCGTTTGCGATGCAAGCGGTACGGCTGATACGTTGTAGTACATACATACATTTAACCACGCCTGTTTCCAGTAGGGGTAGGCAGACCACAGACCTCCATCTGCTACGATCTTTGCAAAACTTTCTTTGCTTCATCCACACTAATCTCTCTCTTCGAACAAGCTCACCGGTTAAGACTACTTTAGAACCGGTATGTACCTGTATGTACCAATATGTTCTTTTGGTCTTCCCCTACTGACCCTTCCATCCACATCCGCAACGTAAATTCCTTCTATCAGTCGTTTTTCATCTATCCTCTTTATACCTTACAAAGGTCTTCATATTATGACTTATAAAATCTTCTACTAGTAAATACAGATGAAATGAAAGTGTCTAATTGCTTGATGACTAAAAAGAGATCCTCTCAAGATGACACGATATGTACTTAGCTGTTTACATCCAGTAATGGATTAAGTAATGGATTAATAATTCATTGGCACTCTATGCGTTAGTCTATATTAAATAAATCTCGATTTTGACGATACTGTTTATATGTGCATCATCATCAGCAGCCTGCGGCAGTTCACTGCTTGACATAGGCCTTGCCCAAGAAGCGCCACCTAGCCCGATCTTCGGCTTTACGCATCCAGTTTCTGCCAGCCGCCTTGCGCAGATCGTCGCACCATCTAGCCGGGTAGCGTCCCACACTACGTTTACCGAGACGCGGTCTCCACTCCAGCACTCGTTTGCTCCAACGATTGTCGGGTGTCCGACAAACGTGACCAGCCCATTGCCACTTTAGTTTGCTAATTCTAAAGGCTATGTCGTGTGACTTTAGTTCTCTGGCGGATTTTTTCATTCAGAATTATATCTACCGGAGAAACTCCGAGCATAGCTCTCTCTATAGCTCTCTGAGCGACTCTGAGCTTTTGAAGCAGACGGATTGTCAGCGTCCACGATTCGACGCCGTAAGAGAGTACAGATAGGACACATTGGTCGAAGACTTTTGTCTTCAGGCTCTGAGGTATGGGCGACGAGAAGACCTCGTGATATAATGTGCAAATCTTAACTTATAGTCCGGGCGTTATTAAGTTTATATTATATATTATTCTTTAAGACTGTAACGTTTTTGTGCCGAATGAATAAATAAATATCATTTGCTTAATAACTTCGTTCCCGTACATAATTTTTAAGGTTTTTAATTTTCGTCTAGAAAATCCGAATCATTCTGAAAAAAAAAATCTTCTATATTTGCGTAATTTTTATTTAAAATTCACTTTAAAATCGCTTCATCTATTTTCAAGATAAGCAGCTGTTACATATTTTAAAGTGTTGAATATTGGATATCGTCGAAATAAATCAGAAATATGACCCGAGAGATTGACAGTTATATTCCAAAATTTAATTTTACGACGTAAAAAATATATTTCGTTTGTCAAACAACAGTTTTTCGTCGAGGAATTCCATTATGAAATGGTGGTAGAAGCTGAAAGATCAATTAAGCTTCAACCACGATTTCATAATGAAGTCCTTCCAACCAGAGAAGAAATGGCAAAAGAGGATACACAGAACGCACATATCCTCTTTTTTATTTCACATTCAGTTACGCAGTATTTCTTTTTTTTTTCTT
The DNA here is from genome assembly GCA_031353405.1 of Baronia brevicornis. Lineage (NCBI taxonomy): Eukaryota > Metazoa > Arthropoda > Insecta > Lepidoptera > Papilionidae > Baronia > Baronia brevicornis. The sequence continues at coordinate 398,474 of JASFAT010000953.1, forward strand.
TGATGACAATAACTTATAACTATTATGCCACTGTCAAATAAAATACAACAATATCAATTCTCTTCAAATGTAACTACTCAGCTTGTCACGTTACGTCTTGTATAAAATGGTGGTTATTCTATCAAAACTTCTATGGACTTTTTCAGTCATTTATTTCATATCACTTCACTTATACACTTTAATCGAGCTATATTGTACAATACGCCACCACAATTAAACAATATAACTGACAATAATATTCGATTATGAAATTGTCAAAAACACAACGTCGCTGATGTAAGTTGGCGGGAAAAGTCAACGCAATATTGACACATAAAAGACAGTAGGTACCATAGACAGTCAAGAAAAATAAAACTATGTATTTAATTTATTTTTATGTATCGTTTTTATTACTTGTTATGCTTCAAATTTACTGTCTGTACAATGTAAGCGATAAATTCATTATAAAACATTGAATAAAAACAAGGAATCGACAACAATACCCCATACATCGTGCCGACACATCGATTGTAGAGCATAACATAAACTCCGCTAACACAACAAAACATTTGCCATAAAAATGTTACAGAACAAGCGTCGTACGTTATACCCACGCATTATCATTGCTCCATTTGTTTTTATGAGGCCGGCTGACGTGCGGGAAACGTCGCTGTCTCCATTCTAAACAACAACAATCTTCCGATACATAGACACACTAACAACCATAGACGTATATTTTTTTTTTTTTTGCTAAAGTCTATGACCACGACTACTGTGATCACTGAGACAAATTTTAAATATGTAATTTTATATATTTTACCGCTAATTTCTTCTGTGGATTGTTTTTATTTCATTTTCGTATTACTGTAAGTTACATTTTTGAAGTCTGCTCGCGTATTATATTAAACAATACAGTTGGAACAAAATTAAGGAGTGAATTTAAATGAATGATGCGTGTATCGTGACTTTTTATGTTGACTGCAAAAGTCCATTGCAAATTTTGATAGAATGGCCGCCATTTTATCAAGATGTAAAGTGATAAGTTGAACGGACTTGATTTTTTGAAATAGGTGTAATTATTTTACTCCATACTGACATAATAAATAAATAAAATCAAAATTAAATTAAAATAAACTGTACAAATTATTTTCCACTCTCATAAATCAAAAAATTTTTTTTTCATATCAAGCATTAATTACGTGAAATCGCACAAAAAATTAGTTTTTTTTTATGGGATGGAAAGGCAAACGAGCAGGCGTGTTACTTGTTGTAAAGCAAGAGTTTAAGAAAAATGGCATTATGGTAGTGGGAATGGGAGGGGGAGGGTAAGAGGGAGGGGAGAGGGTGTTGGGTCTCCGAAACTCGGCCGCTCACCGTAAGAAGCGCGGTAGCTAAGCTACCACTCAGACGCCGGTTTTCTGCGGGAGTGTGGTACTCCCCCTTTCATGCTAGAGGTAAATATTATGCCATTCTTGACAAAGTATTCGTCTGCAGCGTGGCTCCACCACTATTAAAAAGTAAGTTAGTAAGATTATTTTGATAATATTTGACTTGGGGCCATTTTTTGACAAACCCTTAGAATAAATTATTGACGCAAATAGCTGTGAAGACTCATTGTGCTATAAAATGCGAACCGGCGGCTTCCGAAGTATTTATGACGTTGTACGGAACCCGATATTTCTCGTAAAGGCTAATTAATAAGCACGCCAAGTTGCCAGGCGCCATCAAAATATCGTTACAGACGCTGGCGCGGTACTAATCCCTCGATACAGGGTGAGGCTATTTTGCATATACTCCAGCGTGAGCGATTTAGGACATGAAGCATGGATGTCTAAAAATTGATAAAGACTGCAATTATGATCTAAGGTCGTCGAATTTTTTTTACTATTTGGACTAGTGACTTGAACTATAAGTTTCTAGCACAAGCATATGGGTACATTTAAACATTGTTACCCCATTTAATTTAATTTTTTAATGAAAAAAATATGATAAACAATATTGAAAATATGATTAAAATATGTTTTGTCTGACTTTTAAAGTCACTATCTGATCTGATCTTATCGAATTATATTAAAAAAATTACCGCAGTAGTGCCAAGCTGCATGAAAATTTGTCTGTAATATAAATTGACCGATTCGCCTAGAAAAGTATTTAACTGAATTTCATAGTGACTGAAGTTGCGATTCTTTCTGTGAGCACTAAGAAAACCGTATGGCCTAACCTTCTTAACATTTCTTTTTCCTTGTGATCATCTCCCCATTCCTCTCAAGCGTAGACAAAGCGTTTGTATTCCATTTTTGATACCCTATTCCATATTTTTGTTTGTCCACAGTTTGTATTTCAAAAAATCATTGATAAAAGCTTGTTGGTGTCAAATAACAAAAATAACTAAATGAAACCTAGAATGTAACCGTCTACCGACTAAAACCCCACGATGGCCGCCACCGGCGCCAGGGAGGAATTCCAGGATCTCTTAAAGAACTGCTTCTGCCGGGTCTTCCTCGGTGCCTGGCTCACTAAGACACCCTCATAGTACTTACCCGGTGACTCCATAGGGGACTACTGTAATCCTTGCGGCCGCTTGATGGGCACTGAGGGCAGAATGTAACCCACTACCTCAACCTAACTCGGACAGATAGACGTCCAAATTTGTACTAATAAATCCATTCATAAAAACAATCAAGATGATTAATCATTAGTTCGTGTTCATCGACTCGTTGAAAACGATTTGAAATTGAATGAGAACAATTCTGTTACCCGCTTCCGCGTCCGCCCGTCACCGTGCGCGCTGTGCAAATTTTAATAAAGCTGTATTTACACGTAGTCGTAAACATCGGCCGGAGCGCCGGGGACCGCAACAAAGCCTTAGACGCTTGTAACTACCTTCTAATAATCATTACAGTCATCTTGGCAACACCAGATTTGGTACAAATTATTTTGCAACGCGTTCAAAATGCAATTCGGGTACAGCTAATAGTATATAAAATTATTTATACACTTGTAAATGTGTTTATAAAAACTTTATCTTGTTCAATGCAGTCAAGCGTTACTTTGCGGGAATCCATTACTATATGGACAGTCAGAACTTTAACTTAGCTAAGATCCGCGACAAGCAAACAAAAATATTAATATGGACAGTCAAAAGTTTTACTTAGGTAAGATCCGCGACAAGCAAAACAATAACAGAAAATTAATAATGTGTGTTTTTCCGTGTTGAAGACACGGAACTACGGACTACGGAAGACAACCGAAAAGTGTTGTCACTTTTCGGTTGTCTTCCGTAGAGTCTACTATACCTGAAGATGCCTCGTGTTGGGGCGAAACACGTGTCGTTTACAGGATGGAAAAGTGATAATGTGTGTTTGGTGTTGTGTATAGTGGTTGGTGGGTGGAGAATTGATGGCCGATTTTCGGTAAGTTTTTTGGTTTAAGTTCCAAATAAATCCACTTAACCCAACGGAAAAACACACATTATTAATTTTCTGTTATTGTTTTGCTTGTCGCGGATCTTAGCTAAGTAAAACTTTTGACTGTCCATATAGTGATGGATTTCCGCAAAGTAACGCTTGACTCCATTAATAAAAATAATTATGTTTGTTTCAATGTTTCAAATCTTGCGGCTCGTGGGATTCACTATGACGAATTTTAATATACCTTATTTGTTATAAAATGACGGCGACGTGGTTCGCCACCCGTCACGTCCTGATTCCCACGAGGACGAGAAGAGACTAGCGGACTCTCCGTTAGTCTCTTTCGCTTCGAATCGTGAGAGGAAGGATGAATGAACAGATGGATTAGTGTGGAGGAAGCAAGGAAGGTGTACCGGGATAGTAGCGAGTGGAGATCTATGGTCTCAGCCTACCCTTACGGGAGACAGGCGTGATGATATGTATATACGTATGTATTATACAATATAGTTCGATTATGTTTAAGTTATAATTTTACATTAACTACTATTTTCATAAATCAATTTTGATTTGATTTAAATAACATACTTTTTATAGTGGTTTTGATAAATATCATTTCTTGAGATTTTTTCCACCAACTTACAACAGTGACGTTGTGTTTTTATTTATTTATTTAATCTTAATCTTATATTATTATCAGTTATATTGTTTAAATTTGGTGGTGTATTATACAATATAGTTCGATTAAGGCGTGTAAATGACGTGATATGAAAAAAAAAACGTGTATCGTGATTTTTTTAGTTGACTGAAAAAGTTCATAGTGTTCACTTCAGTGTTCTTCTTTTATGCGATAGGACGGCAAACGAGCAGACGCGACACCTGATGACTATTAATGTCGCCAATATTTTAATTTTTTTTTTATTTATTTATAACTCCTACATATAAACTTCAACTATGCCAACACACACTGTTCCATATTCACAATGTGCTGAAAATCGAGTTACTTTTTTTTTGCTTTACTTTTTTTTTATGGCATAGGAAGGTAAACGAGCAGGCGTGTCACCTGATGGAAAGCAACCAACGCCGCCCATAGACATCCGCAACGCCATAGGCAGTGCGGAAGCGTTGCCGACCTTAAAGGAAAGTGAAATTATGGGAGTGGGAATCGGAGGGGGAGTTGGAAGGGGAGGGTGTTGGGCCTCCGGAACTCAGACCGCTCACCGTACGAAGCGCGGTAGACAAGCTACCACTCAGACGCCTGTTTTCTGCGGGAGTGTGGTACTTCCCCGGGCGAGCTGGCCCATTCATGCTACAGACAAATAATAAGCTATTCTTGACAAAATAGTCGTCTGCAGCGTTTCTCTATCACTAGTACGTACTAATATATACATTTATACTACTAATATATACAAAATACTATTACGTATTAATATATACGTAATAATATATACATACATTAATAACAGTCATTTATTAGTAACAATACACTTTATAAAACCCTTAGAATTTAGAAAATAAAGTTATAAACAATACAAGCTTATGTAAAAGGTCTGGGATACACCAACTCGACATCTGCTCGTCGGCTAATCACCGGAACATTCGGGAGGATCGATGACCTCCACTCCGGGCTAGCTCTAATCATGAAAATGTATTTATGACCTAATTAAACTCCTGTCCGCTGTCCAAACCGAGCGAGACAGCTGCGCAGCGCCCCCACGCGGAGAAACGGGACGGAAGACAGCCCGGGCCGTTGATTAACGAGCGTTATATGGCTGGTTAAGTACCGTGTAATTTGCAAAACGACCCTTAATTACCGTAGAACACGGCTACCATCTCCGTCCTTATCGTACGGGACGAAGGTGCACGTGGTGGAAAGAGATAAAAGTGTGTGGCGCTGTGTCGCTTTAAAGGCGTTGTTTAATGAGGCATTATTATGTCGGACGTGCAGATTAGGTTCACATGGCGGCGAAAATTGTTTGCCCGCTCTTTATATTTGGTTTTCTGCGAGGCACACAGATGTCGCTGGTGGTCCGACCTTCCGGCGTGTTTGTTGAGTATGCATATAAATCCTTTAGTGGCTCCGAAAATGTTTAATAATTTATATAAAGTTAAGCATATGCTCCGAAATGATATTCCAATATTAAAAAAGCCTCTTACAAATTCCTTTTTTTTTTGTATATATAATTTTTTACATATTTATAAAGATGTGTTTATATATTGACACAAAAAGCGAAAATGCAGTAAATGTACACAGATGTCAAGAAATTTTTATTGAATATTCGAATTAAAAATACTGCGTCGAATGGTCCGATTCTCATAGCTCTAGCAACAATAGAATTTTGTAGCGTTGAAACTGACTGTTTTTGAATGATCAGATACAATTTTTTTATAAATCTTAAGTTTTTTGATTCTGGTGTTATGTTTTCATTTTGCGGTTCACTATCTTTTCGCTTTTTTATCTCGAGATGTTTGTGTGTGTATATAGAAAAGTCAGAAGTGTCTTAAACGGCCCGACTGGCAGTTCATCAGGGGGTGCTCGTTCCAACTCTGATGTACGGTTGTGAATGTTGGATTTGACAGTAGAGTCATAAAAGCAGACTGAATGCGGTAGAATAAGAAATGAATATATAAGAGAGCGATGTAAAGTAAAAGAAAGGTGTCGCGACAAAAGTTGAGAAAGGGATGATTAGATGGTTTGGGCACATAGAGAGGATGGATGAAAGACGACTGGCAAAAGAAATTTACGTTACGATGTGGATTGAAGGGTCTTCAGGGGAAGACCACGGAAACGTACCGTGACCAAATTGCTGAAGTTTTTAAGAAAGGCCAGGTCAAGAGTACAAATTATGTATGTATGTGTGAATTTTATTATGTATCATTTGTATTTAAATAATAGTGTTATAATAAAAAGTCTTTTAGTTTATTTTATTACAAACTTCATCACCTCCAAATTAATATTCTCAGTTTCGCCCGCAGATTGACTAGGAAAGAATGTCTAAATGGCATTAAGTTCGCTTGTCGTGCCTTTTCGCAAAAGATATTTAAATAAATAAATATGATATGCTGTGGATTTTTTTTATGAATATATACATAAATAAAAAATAAATATATGTATGTGTACAATGTTTATTTATGATAACGAAGATTGTCATATTTGTTTCCTTAAAATGTCTTCATACAAAACCTTTTGATCATTATCAATACCGCTTGTATTGATAATGATAAAAAGATTTCGTATGAAAACACTTCAATTATTTATGATGATAAAAGTCCTATCCCATAAACAATCCCCTCAAATAAACAAAGCACAACAAATTCTTTAATATCGACACATTGTTCCAGGTGTGGTTCCAGAACAGAAGAACAAAATGGCGGAAAAAGCACGCCGCCGAAATGGCGACGGCGAAACGCAAGCAGGAGGAGCTCGGCGAGGAGTGTGACGACCAGGAGCAGCATGACAACGACCCGTGCAGCGACGAGGACGACGCCAAGCGACCGCGGCTGGACCTCCACCTACACATGCCCCACCACCGGCAGTGATCGGGGACGCCCGGCCCGGGCCGAACGGAACCATGTGAACTCAGTGGTGTGAAATACAATCGTGCTAGTGCCACACTCGACCAAGGCTACAATTGTAGTCAAGACTGTCCGAAGTTACCTCACATAGCCGGCGATGGACCTTGCGACTTGTCCAACTGGCAGGTGAGGGGACCGAATCGGTACGAAAGGGACGTTACATTCGAGCAAGCCACCACCAGTGGCTCTGTAGACAGTGAACCCGAAAACTTTGCCAGTGATAACGCAGAAGATAGTCAGCCCATAAATTTCGCATATTATCATTTTTAAGAGACTACCCACATAATGAAGTGCGAAAGAGATAACTTTACCAGTGATAATGCAGATGATAGTCAGCCCATACATTTTGCTTATGCTATCATTTTTGAGAGACTACACACATGATGCTAGTGAAGTGTGAGAGATAACACAGAACAGTGAGTTAGTCAAGAAGCAGCTAAGTTAGGATCCAATGACAGAACTAGGTATTCCAAACATAAATAATAAAAAACTACAAAAGATATAAATAAAAAATTCAATAACTTTTACGAACAAGAGAAGCTAGGTTGTATTTTTTTAAAATTATTTCGTTTTAATATCGACCGCCACGTCGGGCACACTCTTAGAATCTAGCCACAGGAGCGTTGATATGGTCGTCGAGTTTGTTTCATAGGCTTTACTTTTGAGGGCCCCCCCTCCCCCCAAGAAGTGATGAGATTAGGCCTTAGTAGCCACGGGATATCGTCGAAACGGTACATTAATTTTATTAGGGAAGAAATCGTGAAGACCATGGTCTCTCTAACAGTGTATTGCACGGCGCCATCTTGTTGTAACCATATGCATAAAGTAATGGCAGGATTATTTTCTGGCAATATTGACAGAACATCTCTCAATATTGCCAGAAAATAATCACTAAGTATGCGTTTACTGTTTATTTGACTTATTACCTAATTCTACCAACGAACATTCTTTATATTCGACAAATGATATCTGTTATGGGCTTCTGGCTTTAATTCTCCATCATTATACAAAAAAATATTGTTCCGATATAGAAATTAAAAAGTTTTCAGATGTGTATTTAATTTGTAAATTTAATTTCATTTTAACTGTTGTGTTTATACCGTGTATATATGTATGTATAACTGAGGGAAGAATCTAGCTTCCCTGAACTAAGAAAAATCCAATGGGAGAACTAGAGTCCTTTAATATATATGACTTAAGTTTATTATTATTATCACCTTTATTAAAATGTTTTTTTATTAATATATCCCGTATTTTCATAATTTTCTCAAAATAACTTTATTATTAATATAAAAAATAAAAAAGTTGCAAGATAAATTAGAAAGAGCTTTGCAAGCCAAAGAAGGGAAGATACAAGGAAAGGAACATTCTAAAAGTCCTAGCTGTGTACAAAATGGCTGCTTTTTAAAAATCTTACCTTAACCTAATTTGGACACATGAACGTCCAAATTTTCACCAATGAATCCATTCACAAAACCTAGTATGGGTACAATTACTGTGGAATCAATATGCCACATGATCTCATCAGCGTAATCAAAGTATTTTATTTGTTTTTCATTTTTTTATATATTCACGTCTATCCCCCGCACGGGTTGGCAGAGACCACAGAGCTCCATCCCAGCACACCCTCCCCGCCTCCAACACTCATCCAGCCTTTCATCTATTCTTCCTCTCACATTCATCGCAGCGAAACGACTCTCCATTAGTCGCTTCTCTCTTTTTCATTTTTCAATACAGCATTTTATTATTATACATTTTCACAAGATCTACCCCTTGTCTGTAGTCTCTGATACTATAAAGCAATGTAAAGAAATATATATTTAACATCATTCAAGTCTCATTCATCTGTATATATACGAGCAAGTAGTGTTGCCATATAAGTAATTTATTAGGTTGACAACTAAGTAATTGCCGATTTGTTCAACGAAATAAAAGAGTATTTTTTTATTTATTTGGAATGAACTCTATGATATACTTTCCATTTTACTTGATGATGACCTTGTGCCATCTCTCTGACAATTTCAAAAATTCCACTTTCATAGAAAGTCTGATCTTTTTCAGCCAAAAACCGAGTCAAGTGAGATTTCAGAGCTTCATCATAATTGAAAGTTTTACCACGAAGAGAGTTGTCCAGGGATCGAAATAAGTGGTGATCCGATAGCGCGGGACCAGGGCTATATGATGGGTGTAACATTAATTCCTAACCAATATCCAACAGTTTTTGCCGAGTGGAAAGACTGCTGCAGCCTAGCATTGTCCTGGTGGAAAATGACACCTTTACAATTGACCAATTATGGTCGCTTTTCCTTGACCGCTGCATCCAACTTGTCCAGTGTTGGCACAGTAGACCTCCGACTTAATGGTTTAATTCCCAAGCTAGGTCAGCTAGGTAAGGATGACAGCTAACATATATAAGAAGAAGTAGATCATAACATTTATGGATATCATAAAACTGGGAGTGACAGATGTCTATAACTGAAATCAGAATTTACTTAGTTGCCAACCCAATATTATAAATATAATAGTTTTACATGGTATTTTAAAACTCACATGTAAGTTACGAATGTAAATTTGAAGTTAAATGATTCTCGGTGCCAATTTTCCCTGTATTTTAGTCTTATGTCAGTTACTATTGTAAATCTTATTTGTAAAAATATATTAGAAATAAGTTCCATGCTACAAACAGCTTAACGATAAGATTTTTGTAAATATTATTAATATAAAACGAAGTATCTCTTAAAGCAACGCAATTTAAACTGTATATTATATAAAATAAGAACTATAATTTGTAAAAAGATATTTAAACGAATTTAATAAATACCTTAATGTACTACTTACTTGTAGTGATTGCCACGCTTAAAAAATGTTTTTTTTTTCTTTTTCTTTTTCTCTTATGGCAATTAGTTATAACTATTATGCCAGTGTCAAGTAAAATACAACAAATCTTTTGAAATGTAACTAGTCAGCTTGTCACGTTACGTCTTGATAAAATGGAGGCTATTCTACCAAAACCTTCTATGAATTTTGCAGTCAACTTAAAAAGATACACACATTTATTTCATATCACTTCACATATACGCCTTAATCGAACTATATTGTATAATACACCACCATAATTAAACAATATAACTGATAATAATATTAGATTATGAAAATGAAATAAAAACAACGTCATTGATGTAAGTTGGCGGGAAAAGTCCATATTTGTAGTTACTAGTTTAATTGTAACTAGTTTTTTTTTTCAATAAATATTATCTTTTTAAAGTCTGATACTTATTTTTTTAATTTACTGTTAGTTAAACTAAGACTTATTTGACAGATACAAGCTCGAGAGTGTATATTTAATCCTAATTATTTCAGTATTAATGTCTCCTACTAAAACAAGGCTAAAGTTAAAAAAAATGACTCTTTGATTAAATTTCAATTGTGTATTGGTCTATATTTGACACTTTTGGATGTCAAGGTTGCCGAACACTGTTCTAGAAACATCTTTTTATAATCACATACTAGTAGCGACATCTCGCGTCACCATACACAACTACTACGACCTGTGTAATGTAAAATATATAATAGCAATATTTTTAACCCTTCTTTGCATAATGGTGGAAATTTCCATCATAACACTAAATGCCCAAAAATTATATAAAAGAACAAGTTCACTTCAAGTTGATCGTGTCTGGATACCTTTTTAATGTCCATTGCATAAAAAAAACATAGCTGTCAAAAATAAGCAAGTGTCACTATCAGTAAAACGAGCTTGAAGTTATCATTCCGCTATTTGTTGTAATTGCAATAAACGTATGATTTTGTTTTATTATATTTTACAATTTCTTGTAGTAAAAATAATAATTGTTTAGTTAATCATCATAAAGAATAACATATATCTAATGATATCCTCTTTTATTTCTATTTAGTACTAAGCCAATGATCTTACTTTGCATGATAATGGTAATTTCTATCATATGGGTTTTTACTAAATTTATACTATAAATATATACTAAGATTTTTTTAACCATTTTTCCTTTAATTTTGAACATGAATTATGTCACCTTGATTTATTTCACCAATAAAGAAAAAATCATGCAAAGAAGGGTTAATACAGTTCCTAAAATAGGAATTGCAATATCGGTTATTTTGTTTTATATTTTATGTTAAACAAATTCGGCTTTAATTCGTTTAATATCTGTAAACAAAGAATAATTTACGTATAAAAAGCGAAAACGTCGTAAACAGCAAAATGAAAACATACCACCAGACCCAAAAAATCTCTTAAAGTTTCTGAAAAAAAATTATCTGATCAATCAAAAACAGTCAGTCTCAACGCTACACAAGATTGTCTATTGGTCTTTGAGCTGTAAAACTCAGACCATTCAACTTAATGTTTTTTTTAATTGAATAATTCCAATTTTTATAATTTTTTTAATATTGATTGATTCTCACGAGGGCGAAAAGCGACCAATGACGAGCTGTTTCGCTGCGATGAATGGCAGCGAATGGAGCTCTGTGGTCACTGCCAACCCCTGCGGGGCATAGGCGTGAATATATATGAATATATAATTTTTTAATATCTGTGTCATTTACAGCGTTTTCGCTTTTTGCATCGTACAATATTTTATCGATATCTTTCACTATTAGATTTATTATACAAATTTGGTGTTTAAACGCACAAAAACTTAAAAGATTTGAAAATACAAATCTCCAATCAAAATATTTCTTTATGGCGATATCGAATTCGTGTGTTGCCTGTAATTCTTTACAACTTCAATCCCGCAACTTGTAATCCGAGCGTGTTGGAAGCGTTGTGTGTAAAAGATGTGCTTAAACATAATGTTTAACAAAGTTCCAGTGTAAATTATAGATTTTACTTAAGCGTGGTGGATCTGCGTAATGTGGTTGAAATAAACGGTTAGTAAAAACAATTATTACGTATTTATTTCTAACCCCAAAACTCAATATATTCACGCTTATCCCTCGCAGGTGTTGGCAGAGACCACAGAGCTCTATCCGCTGCCATTCATCGCAGCGAAACGGCTCGTCATTGGTCGCTTTTCGCCCTCGTGAGAATCAGGACGTGATGGGTGGCGAACCACGGCGCCGTCATTTTCGACAAATTAGGTATATTAAATTCGTCTTAGTGAATCCCACGAGCCGCAAGGGAGGATGGAGGTCAGCCCCAGCAGAGCCCTGCATGCTGAGGTAAGGCACCATAGTACCCGGGGGAGCCCGATTCCGGGACGGTCGGCACGCTTGCGACTAAGCTCGCCCTTAGCCCCGCATCCTTTAGCACGGCAGACCGTGGATTGGCGGAGAGGAAGGGAAAGGATAGAGAAGAAAGGAAAGGAAAGGGCAGGAGTGGAAAAACGGATTGGAGGGGGGTTACCAGACTCGGAATAAATATTTATAAATCCATATATATATTTATTCCGATGCGGTAATCGAACCCGCGACCATTGACTCCGTGGGCGGAAGGCACCGCCGCTGAGCCAATCGGTCGTCATTCATATTATTTTCATTATATTATCATCGGTCACATACATATTATATTATAATATTATAAAATATCATATTATATTATTATAAGTGTATTTTTACGTAAGCAATTAAAAATCAGTTAAAGCCTTTATCTTGGAACACTCCGTCTGTGTCGAGCCTTATATCGCAGGCGATCAGAAAAACCTTCGGAGGCAATCGAAGCCGGCTGGCTCCCCGGCAAAAGTCGCGACGCGCGGCCGTTGTCATGACAACCAACTTCCTCGCACCTTGAAACAGCATAAAACTCACTTTAACGCCCATATATAAAGTTCAAATTCAAACGAGTTGGGCGCCAAGTCATATAGCCGCGTCAGTTGCGAATGTTCCTTGTAGTTATAAATGTAAAACAGGGTTTTACTGCTCGTGCCTGAGGGGGAGAGGCTGCGCGGCCCTCCGTGTGGGCGGGAGGGCGTCCCGGAGGGTTGAGGCTGGGGAGGTATTCTTTCATTTGTTGTGGCTCGGGCCGAGGCAAGGCGATAAGGTGCGGCGCCTAGCTACCTTTTATTTATGACTCCATTTTAAACTGGGGGTAAAGTGTTACGCAATTTGTTCGAGTGTGATTCCTTGGTATTGGGGATGCGGCCGGGATTCCCGGGGTGAGGTTGAATGTACGCACTGATTTATACCTCAACCTTTTTATTTGATATAAAGCTTAACGAATATGGAACCTTCAAAAAAATAAGCCTACTCTGGAAGGTCTTGCTTTTCATCAGGCGCGAAATTTACTCGTTTGCTTATCTATAAAAAAATTAACATGCCAGTCTGACATAGGCATAATTTTGTTATGGAATAGGAAGGCAAACGAGCAGGCGTGTCACCTGATGGAAACCAATCAACGTCGCCCATGTACGTCCACAGTACCATAGGCAGAAGCGTTTTCGGCTTTTAAGAAATATGTCTGCCTGTTTTTCAAAGGTTTTAATATCTTATTGGTCCGAAAGCATCGCTGGAGGTAACTAATTCCATAGGATAGTGATGCGATGGTATCCAAATTATACTATATTTAAGTTACAATTAGAGAAGAAAAGTAGAGGATAAATTTGGCTATTTACAGTTTAGGTAAGTACAAATTGCTTGTAAGTTTTAATGAAGAATCAGGAAGACAAATAAAATAAAAAGTCTAATTTAGATTGAAATTTTTGGAGAGATGTCTCATCTCTCAGCATCTTTTATCGCTTTTACCACGGAGAAAGCTTCGAGAAAACAAGAACCTTTTAGAAAAAGAGAGATTAAATGGCAGTCAACCTCCGAAAACTAAAATAGATAGCAAAATATATTGTTTTACATCTCTGTTATAAGCAAAACATAGTAATATCTGAGTTTGATATAAAAAAACTGAAATGATTTGACTTTTATGTGGTCCAAGCTTACTGACATCTCAATAACGCTGGACTACCTTTCCTGTATTTTTAATGGCGCCGACAACTTGGAGAACTTATGGTGAAGTTATAATTGTAATAAATAAATAAAGCCACACACACAAGTAAGATTTTTGGAGTTTCTCGCAAGATAACCAGAGTCACTGACATAGCTCTTCAAGTTAGCAGACTGAAGTGGCAATGGGCTGGATACGTTTGTCGGAGAACCGACAATCGTTGGAGTAGATGGGTGCTGGAATGGAGACAGCGTCTCGACAAACGTAGCGTAGGATGCCGGGCCCCCTGCTAGATGAAGCGACAATCTGCGCAAGGTGGCTGGCAGAAACTGGATGCGTGTAGCCAAAGATCGGGCTAGGTGGCGCGCCTTGGGTCAGGCCTATATCCAGCAATGGACTGCCGCAAGCTGATATTGATATTGAACATTTTTGTTTGATAAACCAAACAGCCAGACTCAAGATGATTAATGGAGTCAGGCGATACTTCGCGGAAATCCATTAAAATGTGGACAGTTTAAATTTTCACTTAGCTAAGATCCGCGACAAGCAAACAAAAATGGAAAAATAATAATGTGTGTTTTACTAGAAGACGTGGATTGTCTTGATTTAACGGTTGTCTTCCGTAAAGTCTAGTATACCTGATGATGCCTATTGTTGGTGGGTGTGTTTTTAGTGTTAGTGCTGTTGGAAAAACGAGAGTTGCCGAGGGCCGTTATTTCGGTAGAATTAAGTTTACGGACATACATATATGGATCTCTGCCTACCCCTATGGGAGACAGGCGTGATGATATGTATGTACGTATATATGGGCAATAAAACACACAACATATTATAGTTTACAATTTCCCAAATGATTTCTCAATCAAAGGGAACATCGCCGGCTAATTGGTGTGACAGCGACCTCAAGCACAGAAATAAATACACGGATAGGGAACTAATAAAAAAAGCTAATAAAAATCCGGTAAAACACGGCCCACGCGGGCGCTGTATAAAAATGCTCTCGTATTGCGTGGCCATGTTTACCATTGTGTCGGGCGCGTCGGCTGACCACACAGCGGCCGCGACTGTATTCTGGAAAATTCTAACGATGACACTTTTTTTATGGCACAGGAAGGCAAATGAGCAGGCGTGTCACCTGATGGAAAGCAACCAACGCCGCCCATAGACATCCGCAACGCCATAGGTAGTATGGGAGCATTGCCGACTTTAAAGGAAAGTGAAATTATAGGAGTTAGAGTGGGATGGGGAGTGGGAAGGGGAGGGTGTTGGGCTTCCGGAACTCAGACCGCTCACCGCACGAAGCGCAGTAACTAAGCTACAACTCAGACGTCGGTTTTCTGTGAGTGTGGTACTTCCCCGAACGAGCCGACCCATTCATGCTACAGACAAATAATATGCCATTCTTGACAAAGTATTCGTCTGCAGCGTGGCTCTACCACTAGTAAAATACTGATGATATACATACGTATATCGCAAAAATCAATCCAACATACTACAATATGGACATGTGGACAGTCCAAACATTTACTTAGCTAAGATCCGCGACAAGCAAACAATAACAGAAAACTAATAATGTGTGTTTTCCTGCCGGATGAAGTGGATTTATTTGGAACTTATACCAAAAACTTACCCTCGCATCTATATCGTAACGTTCTCACAAAAATCTCCCAGAATAAACCCACGGAGATTGTGAAACAAGGCCAAAATATCTACATCGCAGTGAGTGATTCACGTTTAAGTAGATTTACTGTTCGTCGATGTGTCCGGTCCACTAGTGATTTATGTTCACCCACATCGCCTACGGGATCGACGGGCACCCAATTAATATCTTACGCTTTATTGTCGCCGGATCAGATCGCTGCGATACCGGCGGCATCTGATATGGGATGATTAACATCGCCTACTGGCTTTTCATTATTTTTCATGGGATAGGAAGGCAAACGAGCGGGCGTATCACCTGATGGTCACAGACATTGAAGAAGCACTACCGGACTTTGAGACAGGTTGAAGGTACATATCGTCACGACTGTTTCTCATAGGGGTGTGCAGAGACCACAACCATCTGCTACGATCACGGTATACTTTCCTTGCCTCCACCACACTCATCCCTCTCTTCATGCAAGCTAGTTGGTTAAGGGTACTCTTGACCCGGCCTTTCTTAAAAATCTTCGGCAATTTCGTCAAGGTCAATATCTGAGAAGCGACTAATGGAGAGCCGTTTCGCTACGATAAATGGATGAGTGTGGAGGAAGCAAGGAAGGTGTGCCGGGATTGTGGCTATCTATGGTCTCAGCCTACCCCTACGGGAGACAGGCGTGACGATATGTATGTATTACGATAATTTTATAGTTGTGTCACCTTTGTCTTTATAATTTGAATTTCCTTTTGCTTTTACGAAATAAACTGTGCATAAATGCACACAGTAATATAATTTTAGAACATTGTTGGTAGAAGAACGAGTAACATACGCATGCAGAAACAGTGGAAGGAACACCACGACAGTAGGGAAGCCAGATGAGATTCAAGGGCGAAGTCAAGTCGTGACGTCACTGGACACATTTTAACCTGACAGGAAAATGACACAATAAGGTCCACCATAAACCAAACATCAAATCGAACGTTAACTTTAGTGTACAGCGTTTAACAGAGTCAAGAGGGGGGATGGGGGGATCCAGCACCAATAAATCGTTTGATTGTCACAGCGATCTATAAATAAAGACGTCCAAAGACTTTAAAACAAAACACTCGTAAACACAAATCAAGTTTATATAGATGGCGTGGTGCGACGCGGTTTGTACCACGAGTTTTGAAGTTCTGATGTCTTGTTATATGTAATAAATAATTGTAAGTGGTAGAGCCATGCTGCAGATGAATACTTTGTCAAGAATGGCATAATATTTGTCTGTACCATAAATAGGCCGGCTCGCGACACTCTCGCAGAAAACCGGCGTCTGAGTGGTAGCTAACGCGTTTCGTACGGTGAGCGGCCGAATTCCGGAGGCCCAACAATCTCCCCTCTCGAAAAAATAAAGAAGAAAGAAAGGGACAGAAGAAAGGAACGATGGATTTAGGCAGGATGATAGAGATATAATACTAACGCAACGGAAGACAACGAGTGATACGGTATCTATAGTCTAAGTTCTATCTATTGTCTAATATTGTCGTTAAAGAGATTTTTTTGTAAATCAATAATATTTTGAAAATAAAGATTTTTAATGGTTTACACAAAGAGTGTCCTTTGCCAGAAATAGAAATAGAAAAAAAAACTTTATTCATGACACGGTTTTTTTTTACATTAATTAATTTTTGCTTAAAACCTTAATCATATTATTATATCCAAAGAAACTAGGTACTATTTTTGTACAAGGAATTTTCGACCATTTTTATATCAAGTTCTAGGTCGAATATTCCTTGTTTAAACTGTAGTAGTTAAGGTCGAAAACTTAGTTCTGCCACCACACACTGCTATCGTCACAGTCTCAGAATGCCCGACGTCGATTGCAATCCGTAACACGCAATTATCGGCACAAGCGATCGACCGTTTTTATTGAAATTAATAACGCACCCAATAAAACACAATAAATGTTAATGTACAGCGATATATATGTATAATTTAAAAACAATGTCCGTTTGTCTTTTGATCATTAACTTGTCAAACAAAACTACAAAACATACATACATACATAAAGTCACGGCTGTCTCCCTGTAGGGTAAGGCAGAGACCACAGATTTTCATCCGCCACGATCGCGACACACCTTCCTTGCTTCCGTCACACTCATCCATCTTTTCACCCATTCTTCCTCTCACATTTATCGTAGCGAAACGGCTCTCCGTTCGTCGCTTCTCGCTCTCGTGGGAATCATGACGTGACGGGTGGCGAATCAAAAAGATTAGTCTGTCTGACATCTTTCGATAGACATCTCACCTTTCCGGCATAAGGAATTGAGATTATATATAAAATGTAAATTAATAATGTATTAATACGTGGATAGTCAAAAGTTTTACTTAGCTAAGATCCGCGACAAGCAAAACAATAACAGAAAATTAATAATGTGTGTTTTTTCTGCTGGATGAAGTGGATGTATTCGGAACTTAAACCAAAAACTTACCGAAAATCGGCCATCAATTCTCCACCCACCAACCACTATACACATTACCAAACACACATTACCACTTTTCTATCTTGTAAACGACACGTGTTTCGCCCCAACACGAGGCATCTTCAGGTATAGTAGACTCTACGGAAGACAACCGATTTTCGGTTGTCTTCCGTAGAGGAAAAGTGGTAATGTGTGTTTGGTGTTGTTTATAGTGGTTGGTGGGTGGAGAATTGATGGCCGATTTTCGGTAAGTTTTTGGTTTAAGCTCCAAATAAATCCACTTAACCCAACAGAAAAACACACATTATTAATTTTCTGTTATTGTTTTGCTTGTCGCGGATCCTAGCTAAGTAAAACTTTTGACTATCTACATAGTGATGGATTTCCGCGAAGTAACGCCTGACTCCAACAATAAAATAAAATAAATCAATTTCATTTGGAGGGATATCATTTTTATCGAAGATTAAACCCCCTAAAGCTCCCACGTGTCCCCGTAGTAGTACGGCTCGCACGTTATAGTAACTAGCGCCCTAGTATCTACCACGGTACTACGGTTGGCCACGTGTGATGACCCTGTATAAAGTCAACTGGAAAGGAACGTAGCCCTAATCGAGACGACGTATCGGTCTACAATTTCACTCTCATACTCAACGATCACATCTATCTCATATCCACCAATCCACGATCTGCCGTGGTACTATGGTGCCTTACCTCAGCATGCAGGGCTCTGCTGGGGCTGACCTCCATCCCCTCTTGCGACTCGTGGGATTCACTAAGACGAATTTATATACCTAATTTGTTGACAAATGACGGCGACGTGGTTCGCCACCCGTCACGTCCTGATTCTCATGAGGGCGAAAAGCGACCATTGGAGAGCCGTTTCGCTGCGATGAATAGTAGCAGATAGAGCTCTGTGGTCTCTGCCAACCCTTGCGGGGGATAGGCGTGAATATATAAAAAAAAGTCAACGATAAGATGTTTCACATTAATAACTTAAATCTTCCTCTACTTTTCGTGTGTTTTAATGTGTAAAGCGTCTACACTATTCATCAGTAGACTGTTACAGGAACTAGTTTATATTGACAAGCAAACCCAGTGAGGAGACTAGCTACATTTATATCGACTCGCAGTAAAAGCGAGGCGTTATTATAGACACAATAACAATCAGTCGAGTCATATGGCTGCAATCAGCTAATAGATCGCCACTGCAGCTCAGGTACTATCGGGCTAGTGTAATAAAGTATTTCTTATTAGTTCTATAAATAAACAATTATTAATAATCTGCAAGTGCGTGCAAAGAACACCATTTAAAATTATACTTATTTAACTCCGAAAGGGATTGGCTTAGTTGGAATTTTAATAGTGGTAGAGCTACGCTGCAGACGAATACTTTGTCGAGTCGCTGACGGCTCGCCCGGGGAAGTAGCACACTCCCGCAGAAAACCGTCGTCTGAGTGGTAGCTTAGCTACCGCGCTTCGTGCGGTGAGCGGTCTGAGTTCCGGAGGCCCAACACCCTCCCCCTCCCATTTCCACTCCCATAATGAAACTTTCCTTAAAGGTCGGCAACGCTTCCGCACTGCCTATGACGCTACGGAAGTTTATAGGCGGCGTTGATTGCTTTACATCAGGTGACACGCCTGCTCGTTTGCCTTGCGATCCCATAAAAAAATACTTTATACTCGGACAGCATGTTGCTGAGCCGTTGCCTTTTGCTAGAAAATTGTAATTTTTGATTGTTCGTTACATATATCAATTTGTAATATTTTAGGCAATAAATAGTTTTTTTTTTATTTTATTCATTTTTATTTTATTTTTTTTAAATATCTGTAGTCGAAAACTACATGCTTTTTATGACGTTAATACCATATTCTATATAGCTTTAAATACGCCGCAACCAAATGTTGGAACAACTTGCCACCACCCCTTCGTGACTTGCATACAATAAATATATTTAAAAAAAAATGCAAAAATCTAATTTTAAGTATGCAGTCAGGAACTTGTTCTTTTGGGCGCGGTGAATTTAGTACATGACTTTGTGTTTTTTAATTCCATTGTACTGTACGTGTATTTATGTGTATGTGTATATGAGTATGAGTAGTTATATATATGGATGTATTTGTGTGTACGAGTGTGTCAGTATGAATGTCGTCACTGTGGTCCGCGATCTGACCACGTTGGTTCTTGCTGAAAACCAGCACCGGGTGCTCCAATAGTGCGCCCGGCATATGCTGAGCAAGAACCATTTTATGACACGCGTTAGATTAAAATTATTTTCTTTTTGTTTTGTGTTTTTATTTGTATATAGAATATTATTAAGGATTTAATTTTGGTAATTGTAAAAAAAAATG
This sequence comes from Baronia brevicornis, assembly GCA_031353405.1. Lineage (NCBI taxonomy): Eukaryota > Metazoa > Arthropoda > Insecta > Lepidoptera > Papilionidae > Baronia > Baronia brevicornis. Next base: position 418,793 of record JASFAT010000953.1, read on the forward strand.
GTGTCATAAATAAAGTTTTTCTATTTCTATTCTTGAAATATATTTTTCAAGTAATTTGAAAGAATTTCAATTCATTATGTTATTAATAACATTATGTTATATTATATATAAAAAAGCTTGTAATTTTTTTAAAAAAAATACCAGCACCCTTGACTGCGATCACTTATAAATTTAGTGCCTTATCGTGAGAGTGTATAATTAAAATTTTAATAGACTCCATCGATAAGGTCGTTGTATGCGACACTAAAGGTACAGTCGTAAACAAAATAGTAAAAGCAATGAAATGTATCGTCGTGATCACAAATCACCATTGTTTTGGGGTTTTTTCGGCATAAAATAAAACCATTCCATTCCTTTCCATGGTTTTGACCACCACGTCTGGCACACTCTTGAAACCCACAGCATTCTGTGTCACTCGTTGACGTAGTGACACGGAGAGACAGATATTTCGGCAATTCGGTCAAAGTATGTTTTCTGTGGTATTCCCCTATCGACCCTTCTATCGACATCCGCGAGTAAATTTATTTTGCCAGTCATCTTTCATCCATCCTCTCTATGTGTTCACACTCTTCCTATACATACATACATACATATATATCGTCACGCCTGTTTTTCGTGGAGGTAAGTAGAGACCATCGATCTCCATCCGCTTCGATCCCGGCACCTCCACACTAACCCATCTTTTCATCCATCCTTCCTCTCACATTCATCGTAGCGAAACGTCTTATTCGCTTCTTGCCCTCGTGCGTGGTTCGCCACCCGTCACGTCCTGGATGCCAGGGTGTGATGGGTGGCGAACCACGTCACCGTCATTTTACACACTTTTACAGACCGTCAAAGGTAGAAAAGTTGCTTACCTGGGTCACATCATGTGAGTGGACCGGGATAGCGAGTGCTCCAGAACTGCTACACCTCGCGAAGGAGAAGGAAAGTTGTGCTGAATTGGCTGCCAACCTTCGCAAGTCGGAGAGGCACTCTTAGAAGAAGATGAAAGAAAATAAATACTATAATACAAGATATTTAGCAGGATATGAACGTGGGAGTAAACACCGTCCAAACAAGTACCGTCAGTGGCGAAGCATGTAGATCCCTGAAAAAAAAGTAGAAATTGACTTTAAATTTTTTATTTTACTTGTTTTTTTATAAAAAAAGTGTAGTAGGTATAAAATAGACACTTTTTGCTGTCGGCGAAAGCCCCCCTCCGCCCTCCCATCGATAAAGGCGCAGTGGTCATTGTCTTGTGAAGGTAACAAAACGACGAGGGTAGCAGAGCCGTCCTCGTACCATCAGCGCGCCATCAACCGGGGCAAGCAGTAAGCCCCACGGGGCCGCGACGATAAAGCCCCATCGGTCGGTACGCATTAAAACATTTTAAAATGTAATAAATAACGCCATTTATATGTCCCGACATTAGCTGCTATTAATCAAAAGTTGGATTTAATGCTACTTTTTATTACATGTAAATGACTGAGGTATGCACGTACCCTTACTTGTGACTTGAGGCGCCTTTACACCCGACGACTTTTGGTTTAACGATATATCTCGAACGGCGGTCTTCGACTCGAATAGTATGTATGGTCATATTAGAAATTAATATGAGATGTAGCTTGCTCTACGGAAAAAAACAAACAACTCTACTAATAAGTAGAGCCACGCTACAGACGAATACTTTGTCAAGGACGGCATATTATTTGTCTGTAGTAAGAACGGGCCGGCTCGCCAGGGAATGTACCACACTCCCGCAGAAAACCGGCGTCTGAGTGGTAGCTTAGCTACCGCGCTTCGTCCGGTGAGCGGTTGAGTTCCGAAATCCCAACCCCATAATAATACTATTTTTTTTATGGGATGAGAAGGCAAACAAGTTGGCGTGTCACCTGATGGAAAGCAATCAACGCCCCCTATAGACATCCACAGCGCCACACGCAGTGCAAAAGCGTTGCTGGCATTTAAAGAAAATGTCCTTATTGAAGGGGGAGAAGGAGAGAGAAAGATAGAGAAGAAAGGGGGGAGTGGGTTAGGCCTTCGAAGCTTAATCGCTCACCGCACGAAGCGCGGTAGCTATGCTACCACGCAGACGCCGGTTTTCTATGGGAGTGTGGTGACTATCCTTAAAGGCCGTCAACGCTTCTGCACTACCTATGGCACTACGGATGTTTACTTACTTTGATTGTTTTGCATCAGGTCACACGCTTGCTCGTTTGCCTTCCTATCTCATAGAAAAAAGATTTCATTGTGTTTAGATTTTTTCTTGTAATAAGAAATGATTTATTCTTGTAATAAGAAATGCAACCCGTGTTTCAGGCGAAGAATTTTTTTAATTGTTCATAGAACATACAATTAATAGTTAAAAAATAATTCTTGAATTATCGTATGGTGTAAATGAATCCCACAAGGTCAAGTATTTAAGGGTAGGTATAAACTGCGCATACTATGGTTATACCAGTTAGCGTGTGTAGGTACGTTCGTGTAAAGGCGACCTTATATCGAGCCTTAATTTGTATAAACGTCAGTGAAATTAATTTAGCTTTTTGTAAAATAATAAATTTATTTTAGGTGTGAAAGAATGTTTATATAATATTACCTGGCGGTAACAAAAGTTGACGACCGCTTGGCTCAGTGGCGGGGCCCCCCACCCACGGAGTCAATGGTCGCGGGTTCGAACCCAGCATCTGAATAAATAGAAGTCCATTCCTTCAGAAGAAGGAATGGACGTTAATCCACCACGTTAATCCATCAAGAAATGGGGAGGCCCGTGCTCAGTAAAAAAAATCTTAAATTTTAAAATGAAATGACATTGAGGTGTTAGAATAAATATTTGTATGACTGCGTAACTTAGCGGTTAGAGTGCTATTCTACTTAAACATTGATAGGTTTGAATCTCGGTTGAAACTAAGATGTACATAACAACGCAAATAAAGCGAAAACGCTGTAAATAACACAGATGTCAAAAATTTTCTGTCTATATACAGATAAACAAAAATTACTGCGTCGAAAATTCTCAGTCTAACAGCTCCACGATACTTTCTTTGAGCTAATTTCTTTTACCTAAATAGTAACTAACTAACTTTGTTGGCGCAGCGACCCAAAATGGATCTTGGCCTCCGAACAGATCTTATGCCACCGTGCCTTGTCCTGGGCCACCCTCTGCCAGTTACAGATTTGAAGGTTGCGCAAGTCATCTTCCGCCAAGTCTCTAGCGGTACTTAGACATCGTCTAGTTGGGCGACCCACATACGCTCTCTTGACTGCGCGATCCCCCCCATTCTCTCCACGTGGCCCAGCCAACGAAGTCGGTGAAACTTAGTCTCTCCTATTACATTGGTTTGGGCCACCAGATGCTCGATTTCGCCAACTATCTTCATCACTTTTGGTTATCTTAATAATAAAGCATTTTATTAATTTCATACATATTGTCACGCCTGTCTCCCGTAAGGGTAGGCAGAGACTGCCATCTGCTACAATCTCGGCATACTTATCCCTACCCATACCCTCGCTTCGTCCACACTCATTATTCTCCTCATGCAAGCCCGCCGGCTAAGGGTACTCTTGACCTGGCCTCGCTTAAAAACTTCAGCAATTTGGTCAAGGTGTGTTTTTCGCGGTCTTCCTCTACCGACCCATTCATACATATTGGCAAGTCAAATTTCTTTTGCCAGTCGTCTTTCATCCATTCTCTCCATATGCCCCAACCATCTAAGCATCCCTTTTTCAACTTATGCAATGATTTTTTTTTACTAGCTAGCTTACACTTACACTAGTTTTTACCCGCGGCTTTGCTCGCGTGGAATTTGGTCTACCACATTAAGTTTCGTGACAGAGCATTTTAAATAAATAAATAAATACACATATATATATATATATATATATATATATATATATATATATATATATATATATATATATATATATATATATATATATATATATATATATATATATATATATATATATATTTATATTACGACCAACATTACATAAAATCATTACAAATTGTAACCTATATTTTATTCCGACGTATAACCTATATTACTGTAAAGTTTCATCCAAATCCGTTCAGTAGTTTTTTCGTGAAAGATTAACAAACATATATCCATACTCACAAACTTTCGCATTTATTCTATATAATATAATATTATTAGTAGGATTATTTAAGCGGGGTTCGAACCCGTTCCCACCACTGAGCTGATCGACACTACAATACTGACTCCAAAGTGTGTCTTCTATTTTTAACTCCAATTTATACCCAACTAATAGATATAACGATAAATTAATTAGTTAATTAAACCATATTATATTACGAGTCGTAATCTAATACCTATGGAGGTTGTTGAGGCTATAAATGAAACATAAATAAATACATATAAAAACACCATCGTTATTTACGTGTGTGTGACACGCGATGGCGATTTAATGACGTTGGACAGACAGACGGATCACGGGCGGTGATATTTGTAATAAAATGAGCCGGCGGGCCGAGCGTTGCGGCCGTAGGTCGTATTTTAAAGATCCACATAAACTGATCTATGGGAATCGAGGTTAATGACTTGTATCGCTCCAACATTCATTGCTATAATTTATATAAATAATGAACTTGCTCTATTTTTGTTTAGTTCTTTACCTACCAACTTTAGACAGACCTCCATCCTCCCTTACAGCTCGTAGGATTTACTATGACGAATTTTATTAAACCTTATTTGTTAAAAAAATGACGGTGACGTGGTTCGCCACCCGTCACGTTCTGATTTCCATGAGGGCGAGAAGCGACTAACGGAGAGCCGTTTCGCTATGATGATTATGAGAGAAAGGACGAATGAAAAGATTGATGTATGAGGAGGAAGCAAGGAAAATGTGCCGGGATCGTGGCGGATGGAGATCTGTGCTCTCTGCCTACCCCTACGGGAGATAGGCGTGACTATATATATATATATATATATATATATATATATATATATGTATATATATATATATATATATATATATATATATATATATATATATATATATATATATATATATATATATATATATATATATATATATATATATATATATATATATATATGTCTCTCAATTTAAACACAACGGTGTTAAACTATTTTCAAAAGCAAACACTTATAATTCTACTTAAACAGAATACAGTTTAAGTATGTTTGTGCTGGAGTGGATATCGCGTCTTGGCTTGACTAGATGGTCCGATGATCTACGCAGGGCGGTTGGCAGAAACTGGATTTATGCCCATGTTAAAATCAACCGATTGCTCAGTGGCAAGGCCCTCCGCCCGCGGAGTCAATAGTCGCGGGTTCGATCTCCTCATCGGAATAAATATATGTATGGATTTATAAATATTTGTTCCAAGTCTGGTAACGTGGGGGGGTTACCAGACTCAGAATAAATATTTATAAATCCAACAGATCTTACGCCACCGTGCCCTGTCCTGCGTCACCTCCTGCCAGTTGCAAACTTGAAGGTTTCTCAAGTCATCCTCGATCATGTCTCTCCAGCGGTACCTGGGGCGCCCCACAGGACGTCGTCCAGTTGGGTGACCCACATACCTTGACTGCGCGATCCTCTCAACGTGACCCAGCTAACGCAGTTGGTGTAAGGCTCACCAACTCCACTCCTATTATATTGGGTTGGGCCACCAAATGCTCGATTTCAGCATTTTTTCGATTTCGCCAACTCCCATCATCACTTTTTGGTGGACCCAAGATCTTGTGGAAGACTTTTCGTTCTGCAACTAGAAGTTTCAGATGTTCTTCCTTTAGAGAAGAAACAATTGAAATATTTTGTCATAAAACCACCGCAACTAACAGACCAAGTAACTATACATATGTCATGTCTAAACGTCTTCCCACTTCCCTCGTTGATACGTTTACGTCCAAAAAACGCCGGTGTTACGTTACAAAAATAAGAGAGAGATCTAGCGACACCTCTCCCTTCCCAACTCACTCCATAACCGCGGCATGTTGACTCTAGTCAAAGTATCGACTTTCTTACTGCGTCCGATAGAAGCCAACTGCTCGATGAATTATAAAGATGTGATTTAACACGATCATAGCCGCATCACGCGACGTCGCGTGAAGTACGCGACTTCGCATAATAAATATATATAATTTAAATATATAGGCTTATTTATTATATAACTGTAGATTCAATATATAAAAGTATTTTTATCTTATAAAAAAACGACCGATTGTCTCAGCGGCGGGGCCCTCGCAATGATCGCGAGTTCGATCCCCGCATCAGAATAAATATATGTATGGATTTATAAATATTTATTCCGAGTCTGGTAACCCACTCCCCTCAATCCGCATTTCCTTTCTTGTCCTTTCTTCTCTTCTCTATCCTTTCCCTTCCTTTCCGCCAATGCACGGTCTGCCGTGCCAATGAATGCCTGGCTAGGAGCGAGCTTAGTCGTAAGCGTGCCGACCGTCCCGGGATCGGGCTGCCCCGGGTACTATGGTGCCTTACCTCAGGATGCAGGGCTCTGTTGGGGCTGACCTCCATCTTCCCTTGCGGCTCGTGGGATTCACTAAGACGAATTTAATATACCTAATTTGTTGAAAATGATGGCGACGTGATTCGCCACCCGTCCTGATTCTCACGAGGGCGAAAAGCGACTATTTCCGATTCGATGCGACATTAAAACCTTTAAAAAACAAGCCCACTCATATCTTAAAGCCTGGTAACGCATATGTGATGTCTCTGGTGTTGCGGATGTCTGTCTACTTCTAAGAGTGCCTCTCCGTGAAGGTTGGCAGGCAATTCAGCACAACTCTCCTCCTCCTTCGCGAGGTGCAGCAGTTCTGAGACACTCGCTATCCCGGTCCACTCCCTGATATAACGTAGCCAAGACTTTCTTTTTCGACCAACTTGTCTTTTGCCCGCGATTTGTCCCATCATGATCAGTTGCAGCAATTTGTACCTGTCATGTACTCATGATATGATCCAGGTAAGCAACTGTTCTACCATCGACGGTCCGCGAAAGTTCACGTTTTTGCTTGACTTGTCGGAGAACTTCGTTATTAGCCAATTGGTTCAGCTGAAAGTAAGCATCCGTCCTATATGCCCACATTTCGAACGCTTATATACGTTTCCTGAGGTCTTCTTTAAGCGTCCAAGCCTCACATCCGTATAGAAGAGCGGATGTCTATTGGCGTCATTAATTGCTTTCCATCTGAGTGATACGCATGTTCGTTTGCCACCTTATCTTATAAAAAAAAATGTTAGAAACACAATGCCAACCACACCTGTTCATTAAAAAAGGTATCAGTCCACATCCGGCCGGCGAGCGCTGAGGACCCTCTCCCGAACTAAAAGCCTTCACATCTATCGTAAATCAATAAACATATCTCTAATAAATCCATTACATAACCACGTCTTTAAATACAATAAATAGGAAGGCAATAGACAGTATTCCCTTCACACACCAACTATTTCAGATGATTAAGTTGGAAATGAAATGTGATTGTGAATTCTATGCGATAGAAACATTGAGAATACCGGTAGCCAAAAAGGATTATCTATAACTTTTTGTATACAATAGTACTGGCCGACTCATTTTATCGTAGTGGTTCCAAGAAAACTATCGATAAAAATTAAATATTAATCGATCCATAATTATATAATATATTCATACAGTATTCTTAGGCCCATCTTTGCATTAAAATCATCCAATTACGCATAGCTTTTTACTGCAATTAAATATATGTTAGAACTTTCTAGGAAATACTTGGAATATAGAACGATATTTTTCATCATATAAATGGTCAACTGGCTCAAAATTTCGATCCCTGCATCGAGATTACTATATGTGTAGCCTATAAATATTTACTCCGTGTCTGGTTTTCCCGCCAATCAGCTATCAGAAATGGAGACACCTGTATCCAGAGGTGGGACATATATTATATATTATTATATAAGCCTTCATTTTCCACTTCTTCATATATGTAATATAAGTTCAATTTTTTGTGTCTATTTACTTGTATGTTTGTTTCTTTTATTTCAAGTTATTATTGTATTCGATTGTTCCTCTTGTATCATTGTAGTGGTACCCAGGAATGGGTAAAGGCCTCTTCCATCCATTTCCAGAGTTCCCTTTCTTTAGTAAGACGTGTTCAGGTGTCGCCAGCTAGCGCCATGTTGAGTTGGTTTAGTTGGAAGGTATTGGTCTTCTTCTCCCATGGTGACCGACCGAATTGGGGTGGGTGGGAACATATATAGTGCTGTGTAATTTAGATATAAACATAATAAAATACACAACTACGTTCTTTTTTCGTGAAAGAGTTAAGCAAACTAGTAAATGGATCACGTAACGATTGGCGCTGTATCATGATCTGTGAATAAACGAAGATAATTAATAATTCATTAACAATTTTATCGAAAGTATCTATCGACAAATGAGCAACACTACTGAAAGAATATATTAATTATTAATGATATAGGCAAATCATCGCGTCAAATGATGGCTCTAAAGGTGAATATATTTCTCTCTTACACGTATCGTTCATCTCGTACAACATTAGCTCGCTTAGGCTATCTTATTATAAAAATTCATGAGAGTAGATCTAATATAATATTAAATTTGTAGAATATGGTTTCAAAAATATCTCATCAATAAATTATATCATCATTTTTAGATATTCTTAGTGATAGTGCATATATCTGACCTAACTTTAGAACTGTGGAGTCAGGTTAAAACAAATAAAACCCTGACAGACTAAAGAAAATGTGATGATCTGGTGCAAAAGCACAAAGATTAAATGTGAGAATGGTGTTTTCGAGAGGTCCTCGGCCCAAAGCAAGGATCAGGTAAAATCTGAAGAATCTTGAAGAATGCAGAAATCGAGTTCGTGACTGATGCCTGACGTAATCAAAGAAATAAAGACAAAAACTCCGTTGACTATATAACTTTGTTGGCGCAGAGATCCAAAATGGATGTTGGGCTCCGAAAAGATCTTACGCCACCCTGTCCTATCCTGTGCCACCTCCCGCCAGTTTCAGATTTGAAGATTACGCAAGTTAGCCTCCACCAAGTCTCTCGGCGTCGGCGTCCAGTTGGGCGATCCACATACGCTCTCTTGACTGCGCGATCCTCCCTCATCCTCTCAGCGTAGCCCGGCCAACGTAGTCGGTGAGACTTAGTCTATTTGATTACATTGGATTGGGCAACCAGAAGCTCGATTTGGGCATTTTTTGTATTTCGCCAACACCCATTTTTGGTTGGGCCCAAGGTCTTTCCGAGGAATTTTCGTTGTGCAACTAAAAGTTTCTCTCTTCCTTTAGCTTTAGTGTTCAAGCCTCACAGCCATACGTTAGAATAGGCCGAATAATCGCATTATAGATTCGGAGTTTCGTCTTTATACTGAGAAGCTTGGACTTTAACACCTTGTGAAAATGGTTGTTGACTGTAATCGCTGATTTGAACGAACTGCAAGCACTGGTATGCTGCAAGACCTGTAACAATTGCGTGTTATTTTTTTGTTTTAATTTTTTACGATTGAACACAAGATTATTTAGAAAAAGACTATATAAATGGCCAATACATGGCAATATTTATAATATTAAGAACTATTTTCGCTTTAAAATTTGGATCGAATGTATGTAATAGATGAATAAATTATAATTTAATGTCAATGTAATAGTTTATTAATAATTTAATGCTTTATAAATTTAGATCTCTATGTATGTAATAATTAATGAAATTTGTATGCTATAAGTGGCAATGTATGGAGCTTTTAACGTCTTTTTTCATCTTGTTATGTCTCACATTATACAAATAAAGAATTATTTTTTTATAATTGGGCAAGACACTGGGTTTATCGGTAAGTATTGGAGTTAACACGATTTTTTTAAGCGTTTTTTTTTTTTATTTCTAATAGAATTTGAAATAAAATAAGGCCAATTACACACAATAGGCCCATATAAGCCACAAACCTCCCCCGTACCGCTGCGCCCGCGCACAATTGTTTCTTTTTTTCATTCTCTACCTGAGACTTCCTTCCTACAGCGATCCATTACATCTGAATAACATTCTCTGACACTGACAGCCAAATGGATATCTTGACACCTCGAAAACTGTGCTCATATAACTCGCCTTTTCACAACAGTCTTAAGGTTGTTAATCGCTTATCAATTTTTTTGAGTGAATTAAGTCTAACCACTTTACTCTTACGATAGGATAAATTGAAATTAGCATTTATTGTCCACACATTTAGGTGTATTTTGGTGTGTATGGTATTTTTGTTGCGACGTGTCTCTGAAAGATTTTGGTAAATGATACTATTAGTGAGAGGTAGGCATTTAGAGCGGTGCCACGCTGTCTGCGAGTGTGGTTTTTTGCTCCCTTTTTTCTGAGACGGATCCCAAAAATATCGTATCCTTAATGATATGTGATGACGTACGTTTAAATAATTATATCGTTGCTAGAAATATTAATGATTTTACAAAAAAAAAATAAGTGATGTTTGATATTTATTTTTAGATTTAAAGTTTATATTCATTGAAAATAACATAATACTTGGCTTAGCTTACTATCACTGCCAGCTCTCTATATATATGAGGTGTGTGGGTTTGTGTAGAGGCATCAAACAAACTATTTAAAACACCTAATGATAATGCTGGTCTTGACCAGCGTAACCCCCAAAGATTAGTGTCGGATGATCACTCCCAGACTGAGTAAATATATCAAAAGCCGCCTGTTCATGTGTATACGCATCTACAACAATATACCTCACGAATTAAAATAATTGAACGCAAGATTATTTAAAAAAAGACTATATGAATGGCTAATAGATGGCAATATTTATAGTATTATGGACTTTTTAATTTTTAAAGACCGATCGAATGTATGTAATAGATAAATCAATTATAATTTTAATAACAATATAATAGCTTAAATATGTATTTACATATTTATGTATGTGATAAGTAATTAAATTTGTACGCTATAAGTGGCAATGTGATGGAGCTTTAAACGTCTTTTTTCATCTTGTTACACCTCACGTTATGTAAATAAAAAATTATTATTAATATTATTATTAAAATGCTAATGAGATTTAAAAAATAGAAATTGAAAAACTATATTCATGACACCTTTTTTATAATAGTTAATTTTTGCTTAAAGCCTTAATAATATTATCATATACAAAAAGAATTTTAATCAAACAAGTGTCAAATAATGGTTAGATTAGCTTTTAATGTATTATTTTAAAATATATATATTTTTAAACTATTATTCCGGCTTCATTGATAGCCAAACATACCTTCCTGTTATTATCGATAAGTTATATAATAATAAAACATAATCTGCCATAATGTTCCAAATCTTTTGACGAGATCCAATAAAAATTATAATTAAACATAAGAATAGGAAGGAAGGAAATATATTGACGGTTTCTTAATGGACTTGAATAGTGACCGAATATACAGGGAATCCACTCAAAAACATCACTTTACGGGACATTTGACGAAGTAACAGTCAATGGAGTCCGGCCATTCATGACTAAAAGGTGGGCCAGGGGGCGAAAAAAAAAACTCCTTTATTCAATTTATTACGGCACATTTCCGGTTCAACGCATTGTGTCAATAGTACGGACATTCATTCATATTGTAGGAAATAGTAGGTTTAGGTAACAAACGATTCACGGTGACACGGATACCTTATTGACTTTCGCGACACTTTGAAATTACATCAATTGTGTACAAATACCTTTACGTCATTGTACACAGGGATTAATTTCTTTACAGTATATCACAATAGCGCAAATCTCCTATTAAATTGCTGCAAGAAAATAAACTAAGAAAATAAAATATCAAGATGGAAGCGTTCGTTTCTATTAAAAATACAAATGAATGTTCTTAGGTTGTATATATGGTTATTTAATCTCCTCCCAGCGGCACAATTTTCTAGCACGAACTGTGAAAATGTAGAAAAATTTACCATCTGCGGTGTTCCCGTATAAATACGACATATGGGCATGACAGAAATAATATAAAACTCAGATACAAAAATGTAGAATATATACCTGCATCCATACATTTATTTGGACGACCTTTGGTTCGATTCTCGCATCGAGATAAATATATGTATGGCCTACTGATATCTATTCTGGGTCCGGTCCCGCCAATCCGCATTGGACAAGCGAGGTGGGTTAACCGTCCCCCTAGAAATAGAGGAAACACGTACCCAGCAGTGAGACATATCAATATCAATATCAGCCCGCGGCAGTCCACTGCTGGACATAGTCCTCGCCCAAGGCGCGCCACCTAGCTCGATATTCGGCTACACGCATCCAGTCTCTGCCAGCCGCCTTGCGCAGATCGTCGCTCCATCTAGCAGGAGGGCGTCCCACACTACGTTTGCCGAGTCGCGGTCTCCACTCCAGCACTCGTCTACTCCAACGATTGTCGGAGAACCGACAATCATTGGAGTAGAGAGACATATACGATCTGTGAAAAAAAAACTGTATTTGTTGAACTTTTACAATTAATAAAAAATACTAGAAACCGTATCCGCGACGATTAATTGTAAAAGCAGTAACTTCTGAGCTAATTAAAATAAATAGGTTTCATCCCCATCACCTTGTTTTGCTGGCCGTCCACCACCGTGCGATTCGAACACGCTGAAACAAAGTAACTGGTTCCACAGGGTAGTCGTGCGGGACCTGCACGCTTGTTTGCCTGTACTACTATTAAAAAAAAAGCTCGTCGATAGAGATAAAATGAATTGACACGAAATCGTCATAACTCGAGGCAATAAAAACAAACGGTACGTGTAAAGCAATTAGCCGATGTTTGAAGCGGATGTCGCGGCCTGCATACCCAACTGATGGCACACAAACTGGCTCACCCTCCACGTCAGCGGCCGTCCTATCACAACAACACACTGACAGACAGACAGCGCGACATTCACTTTGTTTGTATAAGCTAATGTTGTCGACTCGGATGTCTATTACCCTATATTAGACGGATACATTACGAAAAAAGTGATATATTTTAAAACAAGTGATATATTTCATATATTTTTAAAGACAATTCCTACATTTTTCCAGCGATCTACACGTTTCGCCACTTACGGTATGTATTCCTAAATTTATATCCTGCTAAATAACTAACTAAACAAAAAACTAAACAACTAAACAAAACATAAATAACTAAACAAGTAAATAGGGTAACCCATCCAAATACATTTTCCAACGAAAAAACAATAATAATAATCAGATAAAAAGTTTTATAGTAATATAAAACAAAATTAAAGTCGATTCTTACTTTTATATTCTGCTAAATATCTTATATAAGAGAATTTTGTTTCTCGCATATAAAACTTAATTAATGAATATTTGAAGAAACTGTATTAGTATCAAGAGTTATACAAACTCTACAATTTTAAAAATATATTTAAACTTGAGTGAATAAATAAAAAATGTATTTTATTAATGATTGAAAATTTGAACAACATACATTCAGTCAAGAAAGTATCGGGAATGGATAATTTGTTTATGGTTCCAAATTCAAATTTTTGTTTTTTTTTTTGTTGATGTTGTTAGATTGGCACAACTGTTTTCCATTTTGGCGCGGCGTTTGAATTGCATCTGTTATTTTTATTAAATACAGTGCTGTTTTGATTTATTTCTTCTAGATCTCAAAATTATCAAAAACTGGTGCTTATGAGTGGTACAAAGCGTTCAAAAGCGGTCGAGATGTGATAGAAGATTTGCCTCGCTCTTGTAGGCCATCAACGTCTGCAACTGAAGTTAACATTCGCAAAAGTGAAGAAAACAGTGACTGAAAATCCTCATTCCAAAAAAGGCCAGATTTGTAGAAATAAAATTCTTGGATTTTGCACCACGATAATGCGCCTTCACACAAGGCCATCATTGTGAACGAATTTTTGACCAAACACTCAACAAATACCATCGAGCAACCACCATATTCACCAGATATGGCTCCAGCCGACTTCTTTCTTTTTCTTAAACTCAAGTTACCCGTACTTCGTGGCATGCGTTTTCAATCGAGAACTTAAATCTATTCCGGAAACGGCGTTTAAAAAATGTTTCGATGATTGGATTATCCGTTGGCGTAAGTGTATTGTTTCTGAAGGAGCATACTTTGAAGATGATAAAATAAATTTAGATGAATAACAAAGTTTGTGTATTATTGATCTTTTCCCGGTACTTTCTTGACAGAGCGTATATATAATTTTTTTTTTCAAATATTAATTCATTAATTAAATGCAAATTATTAATTTCAATTTTTTTTTAGCGAAAAATATTCTCTTATATAAGACATTTAGCAGGATGACTATAATTTTGTTTACTATTACTATAAAACGTTTTATCTGCCTATTATTATTGTTTTTTTGTTGGAAAATACATTTGGATGGGTTACCCTCGTTACTTGTTATTATTTTTTTTTTTTTTTTTTATGGGATAGGAGGGCAAACGAGCAAGCGTGTCGCCTGATGGAAAGCAATCAACGCCGCCCACGGGCAACCACGACACCGCAGGAGTCGCGGAAGCGTTGCCGGCCTTTTAGGTATGTATAGGCTTGTTTTTTGAAGGTATTATATTATATTATAATTTTATAATATTATATTATATTATATTATATTATATTATATTATATTATATTATAATATATTATATTATAATGTAACCATGTTGTGTGCAAACACTAGGAATTATAATCTAAGCGATGTTTCCAATTCGTCCTCATATTATATAATATTATTCTTTAGACGACTGTAATTCGTTTTTGTGCCAATAAAAAGGATTGTAGTTGCTTATCATCAGGTGGTCTGCTAGGTCGTTAATCTATGCCTTCCATTAAAAAGTGGGGTTCACTATGACAAATTTTAATATACCTAATTTGTTTAAAAATTACGGCGACGTGGTTCGCCACCCGTCACGTCCTGATTCCCACAAGGGCGACAAACCACTAACGGAGAGTTGTTTCTTAAAAGATTGATTTTTGTAGTGGTAGACCCACGCTGCAGATGAATACTTTGTCAAGAATGGCATATTGTTTGTCTGAAGCATGAATGAGCCGGCTCGCCCGGGGTAATATCACACTTACGCAGAAAATTGGCGTCTGCGTGGTAGCTTAGGTACCGCGCTTTTTTCAGTTGAGTGCCGGAGGTCTAACCCCCCCCCCTCCTCCCATAATGATACTTTCCTTAAACTTCCTTTCTCTCCCTTGCTTCCTCCACACTCATTATTCTCCTCATGCATATCCACCGTTTGAGGGTACTCTTGACCTGGCCTTTCTTAAAAACATCAGCAATTTGGTCAAGATATGTTTTCCGTGGTCTTCCCCTACCGACCCTTCCATCCACATTCGCAACGTACATTTCTTTTGACAGTCATCTTTCATCCATCCTCTCTATATGCCCAAACCATCTAAGCATCCCTTTCTCAACTTTTGCCTTACTATCCTATAAAAATAACACTCATACACGTGCAGGTTGTATTTTAGGTCGCAATCGCGAGCGAAGTATACCAACCACCACACCGTGTATGTTTGTATGTGTGTATATCTCTTCGCATTAAAGCATGACTAATGGGGCTGTGAAAAAACTATAAAACCTCATATAAAAAGGTACGGCCTTTATATCGACGCGTCAATAAACTCAACCGCCTAACTTTTAACATTTAACACACCGCCGTACAAAGGGCCTCTGGCCTTTTATTTTTCAACTTTTAGAGTTCCACGGGAGGAGAATCCGAACCGTTTCTCTCTTCTCCTTCTTGAGAATGGTAAACTATTATAGGTTTACTGTATCTAAAATAGAATAAAGCTATTATATAATATAATATTCTATTATAATATTTAACATTATATTCTACGATAGTATATAGTATTATATTTTATTATAGAATATAACAATATATTCTATTATAGTATATAATATTATATTTTATTATAGAATATAACATTATATTCTACGATAGTATATAATATTATATTATAGTATACAACATTATATTCTTCCCTAGGATATCGTACGGCGTGGCTATGTGAGTAAATACTAGTTTAAAGGCATCAGCATATGCCCGAGGAATAAAAGTCAATCTGAGGTCCTCAATCCGCTTACCAAACTTGGAGATTACGGCAACTCTCCTTAATACTTGAGTTAGGTCAACATTCAACATTTATATGAATAATATGAAATTGTTGAGCTTGTAAATTGTATAATTGTATTATTATTTTACGTTTAGTTGTAATCGTAACTTGCCTTTTATTGTTTAAAATAATTACAATTTGCATATAATATAGTATCTACCTGAATATCAGCGCAGTGAATTTCTTTTAGCGACGGAACTAAAGCTGGGCTGGTGGATGCATTCAACTGCATTTTGGTTTGGTTTATATAATATTCTTTTTTTTACAGGCGATATATATCCTAGTGTTAGAAATGATGCCTCCCCATTGCTCCAGGAATGGCTGAGAGGTTTGGCTATCTAGGCATTGGCCATTTCAGACTGAAATAATAACCTAAAAGCTATACATATATTTAAATTCGCGGCAACTGACTTTGAAAGTGGTGATTTTGCAACTAAGTCAATTACGCACTTTCTATATAAAAAATTCGTTTTCTCATTATTTTTTATGGGATAGCAAGGCAACCGAGTAAGCGTGTCGCCTGATAGAAAGCAATCAACGCCGGCCATAGACATCTGCAACACCATAGGCATAGTATATGTGTTGCCAGCCTTTGAGATAAGAGTAGGCTTGTTTTTGAGCGGTTTCGATGTGGTATTGATTCAGAAATACTTGGAGGTAACTGGTGGTGTGGATAATCACGTTCCGGTAAAACGTTTCACACCGGCTTAAATATTATAATTAAGCCATTTAAGGTAAGACGATATTCAGACTAAATACAGTACAGAAATAAATGATATACGGAACCTGTCTTCGAATAGTTTAACTGGTTCCCGCGAAGACCGGTAGCCGACAATGGGGGCTCATTTATCAGACTCGGCTTACCGACACGCTCTCCTCGCCCGCGCACCGAACCCGCTACCTGTCGCTCGCCACAACTAGCCACAACACTAAATTAATGGCGGCCGAGTTTATATCGTAATTTAATTTAACCACCGTACGCCCTTTGCAGATCATTCCGGTAATTACAATAAAAATATGCATACACACCATTTTCTTAATATTTTTTTATAGAGGAAGTAAGGGAACTAACGAATTGTATAATTACGAAAGATATCACCGCTCATATTAATTACCTCATGATACAGGATGTCCGAAATTACCTTATAATACAAAATGTCCGAAACTACCTCATAATATAGAGTGTCCGAAATTATCTCATAATATAGGTGTCCAAAATTACCTCATAATATAGAGTGTCTGAAATTATACTCACCTCATAAACTAGATTGTCCGAGATTACCTCATATTATAGTGTCTGAAATTATCTCATCATATAAGATGTCCGAAATTAACTCATAATATAGAGTGTCTGAAACTATCTCATAATATAGGGTGTCCGAAATTATCTCATAATATAGGATGTCCGAAATTAGCTCATAATATAGGTGTCCGATACATGGACTCTGTATAGAATTATTATATGGAACAAATTCGTTGGAGAATCAGATTCACCAACAATAATCAAACATGTTACAAGAAGTTATAACAGTCAGATTTCAGCAGTATTGGTATTGTCACGTGTTGCTTTTATTATTATGTATATAAGGCTTGATTATAGATTATAGTTTTGTATGTGGGGGGCATTGTGGATGAAAGGATCAGAGGGGAAATCCAAGAAAAACATACCTAGACCAAATTGTCGAAGTTTTTAGGAAAGGCTAGGTCAAGTGTACCCTTGACCGGCGGGCCGGGAAGGTATGCCGAGATGCCTGCGGTCTCTGCCTTACAGGAAACAGACGTGACGATATGTATGTGAGGTTTGATTATAAGTATATATATGGGATTCAAGATGCGCTGCACTGCATCTCCATGAGGGTCGGGCGGTGGCAGAAAATCAGCTTCTCTGCTCTATGAACGGAGGTTTTGACTGAGTCATCGCTCATTTCCATCTGTATGTACTGTTTATCATATAATAATTTAATGTGTATTTTTATGGGATAGGAAAGCAAACGAGCAGGCGTGCCACCTAATGGAAATTAATCAACGCCGCCCATAGACATCCACAGTGCCATAGACAGTGCGGAAGCGTTGCCGACCTTTAAGGGAAATGACATTATGGAAGTGGGAGACGAGGGGGAGGGGAGGAGATGGTAGGGTGTGTGTGTTGGGCCTCTGTAACTCAGGCCATTTGCCGTACGAAGCGCGGTAGCCAAGCTACCACTCAGACGCCGGTTTTCTGCGGGGGTGCTGCAAACAAATAATTCATTCTTGACAAATTATTCGTCTGCAGCGTGGCTCTACCACTAATAAAATAGTGGTACAACCACGTTGCAGTGTATTCATGTGTGCGGAGGGAAAATCGCTTGTCACATTACGTCTTAATAAAATGGTGGTTATCTACCAAAACCTCCTATGGACTTTTTCAGTCAATTTAAAAGACGCGTTTATTTCGTATCACTCCACTTATACGTCTTAATCGAACTAAATTGAACAATACGCCACCACAATTAAACAATATAACTGACAATAACACAAGATTATGAAAATGATATAAAAACACAACGTCACTGATGTAAGTTGGCGGGGAAAGTCCAAATGTTTTTCTACACAAATAAACTAACGCCTCGAAAGCATAACCGAGAGGTTACTAGCGTTGTGAAATCGCTGTCTAAGCACGCGGTAATCTCAACTCTGTAGTTCAATAAATAAAATATAACAATAATTTAAACACATATATTTTTCATTCACCTTTGACCCTGTGCCATCAGGCGGTATTACATCCCACAAAAATGTACCTAAACCCACCGCCACCGTCGCGTAAATAACGTAGAATAAACAGACTTAGTCCAGTCCGGCCGTACCGAGCGTCTCAGAAACAAATATTTTTATTGCATTAAAATAAGCCGTTACTTTACCGGGATGAAAATAAGTTCATAATAAGACGCAACTCGTGCCCGGATAATGTTCTCCTCCGTACTTAATCTTCACGGTTGGTTCACATGGACGCAAAACATTTAAACTAGCAGGTATGTCTGATTGAAAGCAATCCACGCCGCCTATAGACAGACATCCGCAGTGCAAAGGCATTGCCGACCTTTAAGAATTATAGTAGATTTGTTATTTGAAGGGTCTAATATATCGATAAATATTTTTAAAGTAAATTATATAAAAAACAAACACTGAAAAACTTGATAACTACTTTTTCTTCTCTTTTCGGAATATCATTATGGTAAGAAGAACCGCCAAGAAGGCATGAGACTTGACAATTACACTACAACATAACCAGAAAATCATAAATAACGACTACGATAATAAATTTTAAGAAGAA